>CM076575.1:329834859-330197393 GCA_034641835.2 Pinus albicaulis | reverse complement strand
TACCTGAACCTTGCACATTTTACTTTTGAATGATAAAACTTCGGATATCTTATATGCGTCCTTGCGTGAACCCTTGCACATTTTACCCTGAATAATAAAACTTTAGATATCTAGCGTGAACCCTTTGCACATTTTCATTGAAAATTTTGTTCTTCTATTTTAGCATTTTACCCTTGAATAGAAAAACTTTGGATATCTTACGTGAACCCTTACACATTTTAATTGGAACTTTGGTTATTCTATTTTAGCCAGAAAATAAATACATCGAAAACGGTGAAACTACCAATAAAAATTCAAGTTTTGTTCGCCAATCATAAATAATTTTAAATATTAAGTTTTCATAAAAACTTTGGTGGAAAGAAAAGTATCGAAAATAGTCCACGCGAATTAATATTTGGTCAAAGCGTTTGTGATCGCTATAGTTCCTAGTTTCCAAAAGCAAGGACTAATAATATATAAATTTCAAACCTCTCAAAACCATTTAAAAAAAATAACTTCGATAATATTTTAAATATAACGGATTAAAGTATCTTTAATGATATTTTAATTATAACGGATTGTTTCACATCATAATTATTTTGAATATAAATCGATTATGCTCCAAAGTGATTTTGTTTCTCATTTTAATTTTGAAATCCAAATATAATAATCCACATTACAATTAACTTCCGATTCAATTCTAAAAGGAAGAGACGTTTTTTTATCAGCGAACAGTGAATATATTTATAAATAGCATCCATATTGCGTTTAACTTTCATTTCAATTCTACAAGGAGACATGGAAAGAGACACCATTTTATCATTAAAAAATTTAAATAATGATGTCATCCACCCCACACACATATATATATTCACATTAAAGTTAATTTATTTATTTCAGTTCTAAAAGGAGACATTGAAAGAGACACCATGTTATCTTAAAAAAATTTAAATAATGATATGTCATCTGCCACATGTGTGGAAATAAAGATATATATTATTTTAGTATAAATATATATTATTTTTCACATGAGTGTTCAATTATTTATTTATGGGTCAGTTTTAACGTCGAATATCATAACAATTTGTTCACACATCGATTTAGATATGTAAAATAATGTTGTTAAATTGTGTAAGGCTCAACCTTTTATGGAAAAAAAAAAAACTTTACATATGGTTCACACCCTTACCCTCAACACAACCCAACCCAACCCCTTCCATAATACTCGAACTGCTTTATTTCATTAAAATTAAATCCTAACCTCAACCCCAACCCCAACCCCAACCCCAACCACTTCCATGAACTGGTTTTCTTAATTAAAAATTAGATCCCAACTGATGGAGATTAAATGCCAACTAATCTGCAATTCAGCTCATGAATACATTTGCTAGCAATTGGGCAAATCAATTATTAAATTCCTTATATAGCCAAGCCCGGGTGGTACAGTGGAATACTGAGGTATGCGTCCTCTATCAGAGGATGCCCATGGAGACTATCTGCGGGCGTGTCCTGTTGATGTATTTTCCTCTGAAACGAAATGAGAATTCATATTTTAAGGGAACATCACTGAAACCGCCTGGTGGTTGCGTAAATCGATGAAAGCCTTGGTACATACTACACACACACTAGGGTCTCTAAGCGTTCTGTAAAAGGCAAGGTAGTGTCAACCCGCAAAATCGGAAGATTAATTCGCAGAAGATAATTAATAATTTGAAGGTAAGAGATGAAGAACGAAAGGTGCCGGTTTTCGGTTGGGGTTCAAGTAGATTAATAATTAATTCGCAGAAGATAATTAATAATTTGACCGATTTCACACCTTCCCAACTAATCTTCATAATTTCAACAAAAAATTTCAACTAGATTTTTGGAATCAACTGTAACGATCAATTTACACGTCAAACTCCATTCCTCAAAAAAAAAAAAAAAAAAAAAACAACAACTGGGTAAATTCCATCCCTGCTCAAAGTCTCTCAATATTTATGGGAAAGTGCCCAATGTTTTCGTATATCTTTTAACAGGCATTGCTGAACTACTTTTTAAGAGTCCTTCCATATTTCTCGGACAGTACGTTTACCGAAGTTTTCGCGTATCTTTTAACAGCCGCTAATAAACACCCAACAACCACTCGCGTTGAAATTCCATGGTTTCCGTCGAAAAGTTGTTGAATTTTTTGAAAGAAAGTTGTGGATTTTAAAATATGGAAATCGATATTTTAAAAGGAAGTGGCAATAACTTTTTTTGACAGTGAATTTGTGAATTTTTTTAATTGTGATAGTATTTGAATCTTTATTTGTTTTTTTAATACTCTATTTTTAAATGTCCATGCCTATGAAATCTTAAAGCATAAATCTCCTACATTATTATCACCTGATTTAGCATATATATTTTTTGGTCACTTGAAATTCGATATATATTTATAGAGGTAATAATTTTATTCGGAGACATTTATTTTGTTATAATTTATTGTTAAAAAAATGTTTTGATGTTTGAATAGTGTTTTTTGGTTGAAATAGATTTAGCACCATCAAAAACTTCTAAACATTTCAAAATATTGAAAAAAAATTAAAATATTGAAAATTGACAACTATAACAAAAACTTCTAAGCACTCAAAATCTTGAAAAAAAATTAAAATATTGAAAATTGACAACTATAACAAAGATTTCAAAAAATTTTCTACAAAATCACGAAGGTCTTGTATAGACGGTGATTGAATGCGGAATGGAGAGGATATTGCTGTCGGACCTTGGTGAGCGGAACGTCTTGTTGAGCGGGAGGCGGATTTTTCGAATGGAGATAGGCGCGCCTCGGTATCGAAACGATCGGCTCGACTTTTGTCGACTGCGCGGGGAAATTTCGTTACTTCGGACCATGCTCCGGATGGGAGGGGGTTTGTCGGGCGTTTTTTCAAATGGAGCGGTGGAGCCCGATTCTCTCGGATGGGAGAGTTTGTCGCCCTTGGTTTTCAATGCGGGGCTCAATGGTAGGGGGCGGGAGGCTATAAGCCTGTTGATAACGGCTCGGTTGCAAATGCTTCATGTTACGAAGGGGAATGATCCTTTCTTGCCTTTGATCGGGGGGGGAAAGAACCCATCCGGCTTTTGAACGTGGACTTGGGTGGCTTACGGGAGCCTCTTCCTCTGTCTTTCGCATTGATGCGGACCTCTGCTTTGCGTTCGAAGTGAATGTTTGCAGGGAGAAAGGTGAGTGTGAGAGCTTCCCCTTGCCTATAAGTTGGGCGAACGGAAGCGATTTTGTTACGAGAAACAACTAAAGGGACGAGGCCCAAAAACTAGTAAAAAGTACGAAGTGTCGAAGCGAGAGGTGTAGAAACAAGAAATGGATTAAGATTAAAGCTGTGAGCATAATTATGTCTTGGGTGAAGACATAGGGTGGGAAACGAGGTTTTGATGATAGTTGACGGACACTAGTCGGCGAAGTCGTAGGCGAGGGAGCATTTTGCTGCAGCTATAGTCTCTTGAGACGTGCGCATTGGAAATGGGTTTTGGTTATGTGCCGGTGGTCTCCTTTCGAAGGGGTGGTTCGCTTTCCATTTCTTGCGCTGCGAACATCTCCGGTGGGTGACACAACGGTGTTGGTACGTGATAACTCTCCTTTGCTCTTTAAGCCTTGGCATCCGCTCTTTGATGCCGGCCCGAGGAAAAGGTGGATTCGGTCCCACGTAAGGTTCGTCACTACTGGTTGCCTCTTCATTGTTAGACCAGAGGAGCACCTATGTGGTATAGGTAATACTATTGGGGTCTTCTTAGAGAGCGAGACCTCTCCTTCATCAAGACAAACCTCGGGCGGGTAGCAAGAATTACGGGCGTGATTAATATTAGAGAGAGGGCCTTGCGAGAATCTATGAATCTCTGTTGGGGCCTATGATATTAAGCGAGATCCTTGACTATGAAAAATTTCCTTTTCGATGCCGGCCAGTGCCATGTTTACGGACACATCCGGCATATGAATGTAGTTCTACTTTTAGATATGCCAAAAAGCGGGTCGGTCCTCTCATGTGGAGGCTCCTCGAGGAGGAAGGGGTGGTTTAGTTCCCTACAACTCGAAAAACGACTCTTTGTTCAGACCCCTCAAGCGCAAAACAATATTTATCGATGACTATGGTTCTTGTATGACGTCTAATGTAGATCTTCGGGGGCTGAATGTTTTCTGCGGCCCTTCTGCGGGAAGGGCTCTCTTCCGATGCGGGTGTGGAAACTCGATGTTGTGGAGGTTCATGAACGACATTTTGGAACGATTTTCACACAAAGGAGAAGATGTTGTGTTGAATAAAGTATTCTCTGTAATTGGCTTAGTACACTTTTGGGCTCTTTTCCATTCTCTCCTGCATTAAATTTCTCTTTATATTTATTGGAGTCTTCGCTCTCGCTTTCGAGTCTACTCCAACGTAGGAAGGATCTTGGTGGAATGGTCTAGTGTTGTTCCTAAAAAATCTCTTCTCGGCCCTGACCCCCAGCTGCTGCTCTCCAAGAGAAGGCTTCGTATCTGTTTTTGACCCGAGGTGACAGAGTTTGTCGAACTCGGTGGTTAATACGGCCTCTTTCGGTCTGCGGATATAACACGAGATCTAGTGCCCCGAAAAAGGTCTTTGGTGGGTTTGGGAAGGAAAATCCCCTTGCTCGGCGGGGGTAGGATCTCTTTTTTTGGCAAAAGCACGGGGATCGAGCTATGTTGGATGTTCATGATGGAAGGCGATTTCGATTGACGGGGGTGTGGCAAACTGACCGTTTCCACTGAAGCGGGTGTTTAATGAAGATAATGTCATTTAATTGCGGGGGCTTGGCGGGTCCCCAAAAGAAAGGCGCTGAAGAGATTGTCTTTACGGAATGTCCTAATGTCGATGCCGCTACAAGAGACTTTAGGTCTTTGGGTTGGTGGTCAAAGCTATGTTGGAGGGTTGGGTGAAATTTGGTGGACTTTTGAGTCTTTGGATGCTAGAGGGAGGTCGGGTGGTTTGGCCATCGGGTGGAATGAAAAAACGAGTCCGTCTGAGACTCTCGGGAGTATGGAGTCGATCACAAGGAATACATTTTATACATCTTGGAGCTTGGTGAAGCTTTCCAATCTCTTTAATATTTATGGCCCTTATCGGGACTCGTATCCCTTTTTGGGACTCCCTCACGAATAACTCTTTAATCGAGAAATACACGATGCATTTCGTTGGAGATTTGAATTTTTCTTTGTGCTGATCAGAATGTGGGGACCACATGCACATATCGATTCTTTGAAGTGGTTTTTTCACTCAAAAATTGGAGAATCACTTCTTTGGTTATTGAGCCCATCGGGGCGAAACCTACTTGGAGGAATAATAGATGTGCGAAGACATAATAGCGAAGAAATTTAGATCGTTTTACGGTGAGTGAGCATGTGTGGACGAGCCTTTTATGATTAGGCGGTGGATTGGCGGTGGGGGAGTTCTTGATCATTTCTATCTTTCTTGAGCTAAAGATCGGGCCTAGGCGACTAGCCCTTTAAAGTTCCATGAAAATTTGGCTCGGGGGATGATTCCTTCAAAGCTTTAGTTCTTGATTCTTTAGTTCCTTTTAAGGTGGATAGTCCTCTTCTGCTGCCCAATTTCTTTGAAAATTTAAAACGTATTAAGGTAGATGTGAAAGTTTGGTGGGAATATTTAAGAGACGAGAGAGGGAGGATGTGGAGTTGAAGCAGGTGGAAGAGGATCTTGATTGATGAGGCATTGGGGGTGGCTACTCCCAGTCCCGAGGTGAAGAAGACACACTTGTCTCACTTGAAAAAAGAAGGAACTCCCTTCTTATGGATGAGAGGAATCTTGGAGGTTGAAGAGTAGGGCCCTTGGCTGGCTAGTGGGGATGAGAATACAAAATTTTTTCATGCATATGCTCGCGGCCAGGAAGGCGGCTAATACTATTTGGACGTTAAGAGATGGTGGGGGCATTGAACATACTTCTTTTGAGACGAAAGCTAGATTGGGGTTGATCACTTCAAGGACCTTTTTAAGGCCCGAGCTCATGCTTCACTAGCGGAAGTGATAAGAGTTGCTCAATATTTTCTAAGGTTTGTGGAGGAGGGCGATAACGGATCTTTGATGGCGAGAGGTCTGCGAAAAAGAACTAAAGGAGGTTCTTGAGAAGCTTCCCGAGAAAGACAAAATTCACGGGCCGGATGGGTGGTCGGTTGAATTCTTCTTGGCTCTTTATGACATTTGGGGCCGGTTGCGTGGTGGACACCGGGATTTACGGGCGGATTCCTGCTTGCTTCAATTCCACATTCATAGCTCTTGATAGAAAGGTGGATAACCCTCTTTCTACGGCTGACTTTCATCCGATCTCTTTGTGCGGTGTATACATAAAGTGATAGCGAGGTGGTTCCGAGAAGACTCAAAGGCATCCTGTCTACTCACATCTGGGTGAACAATTTGGTTCTTGGAAGGTCGTCAAATTCATGAAGCAATCGGGACCGCTCGAGGCTCTCCACGGCATGAAGACCAAGAACCTCGAAAGGGAATGTCTTTGAAAATAGACCTATCCAAAGCATGCGACCGGAGTAAGTTGGTTATATATTCGTATGTTCTTACTCACCTTGGGTTTGGTATCGGTTTCATACGATGGATTATGAGTTGTATTACAAGCTTGTTTCCTTTTACGATACGCTCAATGGGGCTTCATCCCCTCATCTTGAAGAGGTACACGCAGGCACCGCCCCCCTTTCTCCCTTTTATTTTTTCTTGCAGTTCTTGAAGGTTTGAGTAGAGCTCTTCATGTGGAAAAAGAGACGGGGGTACTTTGAAGGGCATTCGGGTTGCTCCAAACCTTTTCATCTCTCACCTTCTTTTTGTTGATGATGTTTTAAATTTCTGTTCTGGGTCGGTTAGAGTGATGCTATTACGATTGGTGAGATCTTGGATTTCTTTAGCGAAAGCTACGGGTATGGAAGTGAATGCGGGAAGTCTTCTATCTCTACTCATTTCGTTGAGGGATGAGGAGAGACGTGAGTTCTACGCCGGATCTTCCCCTATAATGTTGTTGGTTGAATCTTGGCCTAAATTACTTGGGTTTCCATTTAAAACCCAATGATTAGGAGAAAAGCTTCCGGCCCAGGGTAGTTGTTGGAAAAGGCTGTAAAAACGATTAAAAGTTTGGTCTCACAAATGGTTATCTCGGTACAGGCGGTTGACTCTAGTTAAGTGGGTTTTGGAAGGCTCGGTGTATTGGTTGTCTTTGTCTTGGATTCCCAAGGGTATTTTGGAGGGCGCCGGGAGGGATTTGCTTGATTCTGTGGAGTGGAAAAGCAAAGATTATTTGGGTGACCCCTTGGGTTCGGTGGGAGAAAATTGCTGTTCCAAAAGCGTTGGGTGGTTGGGGTCTGAAAAATATCTTCCTTTTTTCTCAGGCTCTTGCTGCTAAGGGTGGTTGGAGGCTCATCAATGGTGACAGCCTTTGGACTCAGGTGATATCTCACAAATATATTGCTCCTTTCTCCATTGTGGATTGGATAAGGTCTCCTGGGAAAACCTTTGCTGGGGGAACGGTGATTTGGAAGGCACTTGTTAAATCTTTTCACATCTTGGAAACTAGTCTGGTTTGGGATGTGGGTAATGGCAGGAAGCTGCGGGTTGGTGAGGATCCATGGTTGGGTAGTTCTCTACAGCACCTCCTTCCTAGGCGCACGGTTGAGGCCTTAAGACAGCAGGGAATTACTTTTCTCTCCCATCTTGCTGATCCGGTTCGGAGAAGGTTGGGCATTCAATCTTGGTTACAGGCTTCTTCCCTTGGGCTGGAGGTTTTTGATGAGAGGGCTCTGGCGGTATATATTCGTGCTCTAAAACAGGCTCATCTTGTGCTCTCGGATAGGGATGATAAGATCGCTTGGGATTTTGATCCTTCGGGGATCTATTCCCCCTGGGCCGGTTACCAAAAGCTTAGTGAGGGGGTTGTTTTGGGTGAGGTGCGGTGGTGGTGGAAGAACCTTTGGAAATTGAACTGTCCTCCTAAGACTCGCCTTTTTATGTGGTGTGTCCTTGAAAATAAAGTCCCTACTTGGGATGTGTTGCAAATCAGATGCTTTCAGGGTCCGGGCTGGTGCTGCTTGTGCAAATCAGATGTTGAATCAGTTAACCATCTTTTCCTCAGCTGTCCTTTCATTAAAGGAATTTGGATGGAGTGTTCCAGGCTATTGGGTTTCCGGTGCAGATGGGAGGGTATATCTGTCTCTCATGCCTGGGATTCGTGGTGGGTGTCTACTGCTGGGCTGAACTTAAAAGCTCTGCCTCTTCTCGTTATATGGGGTTGTTGGTTGGCTCGTAACCGGCTACTTTTTGATGGTTCTGTTAGTACTCCTGAGATTGTTGGTGCCATGACTGTGGGTCTGCACTCAGCTTTCCCTATTCATATTCGTGTTGCCAATCAGAGGGAGGTCCTCATGTTGGAGATTGATAGGAGAAGGCCTTGGGGATTTTTTGATGGAGCTATGCAGCAAAATTTCTGTGGGGTAGGTGCTCTGATGTTTCTCTCGGATTCACACTGGTACGAGATCTCTGTTGGGCTGGGGGAAGGGTCAAATAATTTTTCTGAACTGCTGAGCCTCAAGATCCTTCTACTGTTCGCTATGGAGAAAGGTTGCAGGCAGCTAAATGTTTTTGGGGACTCCTTGAACGTGATAAATTGGATTAAAGGTATACAGATCTGCAGAGTTCATCTATTACAAAATCTGTTCCGTTCCATTGGGGTGATCCTCCGTTCCTTTGCCTCTTTCACATGTCAGCATATCTATCATGAAAATAGTGAGAAGGCGGATCAAGCTTCTAAGAGGGGGCTGCTGTTGGATGAAGGCATCTGGAGGGTCAGAGAACATTTGGAGGGTGTTATCTCTGAATATTTCCACCCATATTTATTCGAATAGTGGCTACTGTACTTTGCTATGGCCTGTCTTTTGCCTACTGTTTTCATCCTCTCAGTGTGCGGACTTTACAGTTTTTTGAGGATGGGTGGGATTTTCTTCATCTGATGGTTGGACTACAAAATGACTTGAGATCCCTTTCAAAAGGCGGGTCAACATATTGTTTTTGGCTGTTTACCTTGGGGTGTGCATATCATCTCATCTATTTGCGTTTGAGGACCTTGAACTACAAAATGTTTCCTTTTCTAGTTTCTTCAGGGCGATGGACAGTTTTTCAATGGACAGTTTTGAAAGATTGCAGTGGGTCGAAGTCACATCTGGCTCCAAAATCTTTCTTTGACTTTTATGGACAGTTTTCATTGGACAGCTTGACAGATTGCTGTGGGTCGAAGTCTCATGACTGTTTTCAAAATCTTTCTTTGACAGTTTGACTGAAAATGCGCATTCTCTGTTCTTGTGCGTTTGGAGAGTGCGTTTTTGTGCTGGATTACATATTGAAAGGGTCTCTACTGTGGGCTGGACACAGTATCTCTGGCGTGGACGGGTTCCCTGGCTACTTAACTATACTTGGTTACATACTGAAGGGCGTATTCGCTGGCTCTGTTTTTAAAGGAAGACTGAACGTGTTTCTGTACCATAACAGAACTGTTTTATCTTTTCTCTGTTGGCAGGTTTTTCTTTGAGGGAAAGTCTATTAGCAGCATAGTGTTTGTGCTTATTAGGATCTGCCTGCTCTTCATAGGACGAACAGCTTGGTTTTGTTTTATGTCATTTATCAGTTTCTGGACCATGCATAGTTTCTCACTATGTATCTGTCATTGTATACAAACTACTGGGTTTGTCTTTCAGAACACACAACAATGTGTTTTTCTCATTGTAATTTTATAACTTCACACAGGTAAATAAAATTACGCTTTTTCTCGAGGAGACAATGATTGAATACTATGTTAAGGCGTTCCTTGATATAAAGCCATCAATTCAATTGCTCGATTCTACGGAATTTTTATTAAATCATACCAAAATTTCCATTATTTTTTCATACGAAGCAATGTCCCTTTAAACTACAAGATTTAATATTAACTATTTAGTTATTAAATTCTACAAAATTTTTATTAAATCATGACATTACCCATTTTAAACTACACTATTTAATATTTAATATTAACCTATTCGATTAATTTGTATAGATGGTTGATACGAAAGTGATAGTGAAAACAATCATGATATTGACCAAATTTATGCTTCCTCAAACTTGTGAAAGAATTTTTTTTATTTTAAATATTATATCATCATAATTTGTGCTAATGCTAGTAAAAAAGGCGATGTTTATTATAAATTCTACAAAATTTATTAAATCATGCCAAAATTTTTACTATTTTTCCTTCAAAACATTACTTATTTAAACTACACTATTTAATATTTAATATTAACTTATTCGGTTAATTTGTATATATGGTTGATACAAAGTGATAGTGAATACAATTACGATATTGACCAATTTACTTCCTAAAACTTGTGAAAGAATTGGTCTCGGTGGAATTTAACTATCATCATCATCATCATCAAACAACTTATAATAATAATAATAATAGCCAAAGAACTCCGAATGTGCTCAAGTTGATGCTGTTATAAACAACCTATAATAAAGTGAAGAACTTCAAATTCATTTTTTGTGATTTCTTTGTCTAATTGAAATAGTAATTTAAGCAAAGGGTGTATAGGAGGAGTGTATAGTTTGTTTAGATATAGTTAAATTAAATAAAATAAATAAAATGATAGGAAACACAAATAAATTAGGTTTTATTTTATTATTATTTTTTTCATAAAACCATTAAAAATTAAATAAATAATATTTAATAAAATTTGATCACTTATAAATAAATAAATTTTTATTTTTATTAAATTATATATATATATATATATATACGTGTGTGTGTTTTTTTCTAAAATTAGTTTAAATCTATTAAAAGAATAATTTACATCTTGGCCGAAGCCATCTTACCCGAGAAGAATGGCATGTTTAACAAAGAAACAAAAAAATTGTTGCCCACTAGGGAAGCCAATCTAGTCCATACCTCGTTCTCTTTGTCTTTGCTACACGCGAAATGTCAACCATGGATTCCAACGTATATGATGGTGATAAACAAAAATAATTGGATAACATAGCTAAAAATTCAAGTTCAATCCCAACAAGTTGGGAATCGTAACACGAAGACCAAACACACTTGGGATAAATATCATGAGGAGGAGATCGTGCTAGGGTATGAGGCACATGTAGGCCTCCATGTCATCGTCCTCCCTAGGCTTGTAGCGTTGGAGGCAATTCTTGGCTTGGAACGCTCACGCCCACAATGAGCCTTCTCCTCATCTTGGAGCCTTACCTTGTCCGCCTGCCGGCCGTTCACTGCTTGTCCATGTCGTGAGCCGGCATGGAGGTTGGCCCTCCACGATGCACCTTTGGTATGACCCAAATGGGGTTCCTCCTTGAAAACCACCGAAATGGAAGCAATGATACGGGGTTGATCCGGGGAGCGAGTTGAAGAAGAATTGGGCTCTGGGGCGTATTTGAAGCTTGAGTGATAAGGGTTGGCGGTCTTAGAACCGATACCGAAGTGCAGAAGCACAGGAATCTACCCCTCCCCAGGTATGATTATTCGGGTATCTACTAGTAAAGTAGTCGAGGAGGGAGAAGAGGACTCGAGTTGGAAGGTGAGGGGTGCAGGGATGGCTCAGTGCTACCCCTACAACATCTCATGCGTTGTCATGGCCACGACATGGTGAAGGAGCTCGGCGGAAGGCGAAAAGGGTACGGGGAGTAGAGCTGAGGTGAAGGTGGAGTGATAAAAAGGTCCATACTAACGGTGGTTAAATTGCGAGAGGCCCAGCGAAAAGGTGCGGCCCCTCTCCAAAACTCGAGCTGCAACAACTCGAGATGACTCCTTCTACCGGTGGCAATACGATAGGTGATAGCGCATAGCGAGAAGGCGAGCGAGAGGCTTTGCGGGCGGAGGAGGAGCGGCAAGGGTCCCCCTGCCTTCTCACTCCCCAAATCTCGGGCGGTGATACCTCGAAGCTCACCACGGGTTAAATTCTCATAAATGTGAGTAGAAGCGGTGCGAGAGAGAACCATACGGAGGCTCGAGCGGTACAATGGTCGGATCTCAACCATCGCTCAGTTTTAATGCTGACTTTGATGAAGTCATTTTCGTAAAGGATGTCACTTGTGCTTGGCTTGGGTGGCCAAGTGTCCCCACCACTTGCCTAACCCAGAGTCCCATCACCTTATTAATCCAGCCCATGCACCCACATACGGGAATATATATATATGTTAATGAAATAATGGTAATTAATTTTTTTATCCATTAATACTCTCTACGTTAACAATATATATTACAATTGTTAGAGAGAATAATGTTTTTAACATTGCTTTTTTAAATTTAAGGTAAGAGGTATATTTGTTTTTTGGAAAAAAGAAAATAGTTAGTAAAATAAATATTTCTAGTTATAGTATTTTTGTGAACTATAATGTGGAGATGTTTTTATTCATTAAAAAATAAAAATATATTTTATTCATTAAAAAATATTTAAATACAAACTAAAATATAATATAATAATATATTAATTTTACAATTCTGACCCTAGTTGTGAATCAAATTGATGTATAATATTCATTTATTGGCTAGAAAACAATGATATTTTCATAACAATTGTATTACATAATTTTTTTTGGCAAATGTATAAAAAACACTGAAAACACCGATTAAAAAAACTGTATAATATATATTATCAAGTTTATGACCCGATATTGAACTACCTTTTTGACTTGAGAGCTTCTACTTTGTCGGCACTGCGAGTTGAGAGCGCAAGGGAGTGTCGAAAAATTGAAGTCGTACTACGAGCATGCCCACATGTGCGATGGGCATCTATGTTTGGTTAAAGGAAACACGCGGGTGAGACGAATTTGGTTTATGTGCGCTTCGTCGGTTGGGCGCGTGAGCATAGTGGTAGGTTAAATGTGAGAGGTGGGCAAAAGCATGTCGTAGCGGGCGCACCATGTGATGTGTTGGGTGGGTGGCCGCCCATAGGTTGAAGTGTGATGAACGAGCGAGTCTGTGTGATGAATGAGCGAGTCATGTGCGATAAGAATGGGAAATTTTTGATGGTTGCGCCATGGGCAAATTAACGATGACAAGGTGTGTTGATTCGTGATGAGTTGGACAAGTCGTGGGGAAGCACGGTCGACCCGACCCACAACAAAGTGCCATAACATATTCAAAGGGGTGTGTGTCAAGTGTGTGCACGGATCATTCGGGCACATGTGGGTTGGTTGACCCATGGCGCGACTAATGGACGTGTTGGTTCATGAGAATAGCATTCGGTGGAGAATATAAATAATTCGTTGAACATGGGAGCTTATGCATCATGAACCATAAACCAATAACATGAATTCAAGTACGAACAAGTGTGAAAGGGGGTGGGCATATAAACCAAGGTGCGAGCGAGGCGTTGCGGGGATCGAGTATTCCCAAGGGAAACTGATGCGGGTTTTTCACGATCTAGGTGGTTCGATAGTTCGATGAAGTGCATGACTTGTGCACGAATGTTTTGAACAACAAGTGCATGTCGTTCAATGGTTGCTCGAAAATTGACAAATTTGTAAAGTTTTGTAATTATTTTACATTCTTGATTAAGTTAAGTAGGCATACTATTATGGGAGTTTCCCCTCCCATTTATGATATGTGTGTACACTATTGATTGGTAATTATTTCCACTTGCATATGAAATATTAAATGATAAATATAATTGAAATGTGTCCCGCTTCATGAAAACAATTAGGGTAAATTGGTTAAGTGTTGGATAGGCACGGTACGTGGACTTTGCTATTGGTGAAAATAAAGAGTTTGATGGTGTCGCGCACCTTATGTGTTGGTTGGAAGACACCACTAGCGTAGGGGCATGACGAGTTGGTATAAAAGTATGTTACGCAAGAAAGGGGCTTTTGTACGAGAAGCGAGGGGAATACAAGAGCGGTGGTTGCGGTTAGTGGCATTGAGGCTTGGGCATGGCATAGTTGATTGCGGTGTGGCATTAGGAACTTTGGTGAGCGGGTTTACAAGGTCGAAGTTGAACGAAGAGAGGTGTATGGTTGTGACATTCGATGGAAAAGATAATGGCGAACAACATGGAGGTTCCCCACATTTTACAAGTGAATCAAACATGAATATTTGAAATATTTTTTATGAACATAGTGTTGGACCATATGGATGAAATGTATTAAGATATGGATTTGTTGGTGAGAACATTGAATTTAGAGATAATTTCACGAAGGATAAAGAGGAGCATGAGAACCTCAAGGTACGATATGAATATATAAAGTTAGTATGGTCAAGCGGGATGAAGTCAAAAAGAATTTTGAAGGTTTGTGAAGGATCGAAGTTCGAAGATATCATGAAGTTGCAGAAAAGTCTTGATGAGGCTAGAAATGAGTTTTTTATCTTGAACGAGCAATTGGACGGGGACGAGGTTGTAGGAGGCCTTACATGTGAAAATTAAGAACTGATTATGATGGGGTGATAAGCATGAAGACACTTATTAATTTCTTATAGGATATGGATAAATAACTAGAACTCTTGGGGCTTACTAATGAAGATTCCAAGGTTAAGGTAGATTCTCAATTCACGACAAAAGGATTCTAAGATGTGGTGAAGAAGGAACAAGATTGCACATGGTGATGTTGATGACATCTCTACTTGGAAAGAAATGAAGGAAGCATTGCAAACTCACTTTAGCGCACAATATGGAACTTGGGATGTGGTTGACGGGAAAATTAGTCCGGCCAACAGTAGGGGATCTCCCCGGTAGAAAGTCCCAATTAGACCTTGAACCGTTTGGAATAGGGATCCCGTCCGGGGTGTGGGTCCGGTTACCACTTAAGATGTTTTCCCTTCGGTCTCAAAAGAACTTGTTTGAACCTGCGGACATACACTTATTCACATGATACAGAATACAAGATTGATGTATTAAACATGAACCAAACACTATGCGTAGCAAGATTATAGATAAAGCACGTATACCTCAAGAGATGTCATTAGCAACACATCTTTTGGGGGGTAATGCTTATAAGGTAGTCTGATCACAAAAGAAATAGTTCTTTATGATAAGATACCCCTTTACTTCCTGAAAGATAAAACGAAATGCTAAAAAAATAGTTCATTAACATTCATTAGTAGAACAGATGATAAAATGGACATCATTAATACAACACAGAAAGCCATGACGCATAAATGATGACATGAAGAGTGCAGCTTCATTAATCATAGGATGTTCTGAAACTGTACAAGGAATACACATAGTGTTCGCACAGCAAAACACATCATAACCATAGGGTGTTTTAACAAGAATCTATATTCATATGCTCAAGTGTATAATCTTTCAATACAATGCCATGTAGTTCTCAGTTTTCCAAAAAAGAAAAGCCATTTACAAGTTCCCGAAGGAAATATTTATAACCCAGAAACTGCCCTTCGAGCTTCCTTGACTGTTCACCTCCTTGGCCGTTGGGTTGCCTTGCGACCTCGAAGAGGTTGTGACCTGCGACCTGTCTGGTATGCGCGACCTGCGACCTGGGTAGGCAGTGCGACCTGCGACCTAGCTCTAATCTCTGCTCACGACTTGCTGCTACCGGGCTGTGGAGATGGACGTGCAATGTTGATGTCAGGGGCATCAATCTGCTGCTCCTTGAGAAAATTCTGCCATGTCCAGTACTCTGCCGCTATGGGGGAAACCAGGGGGACCTCCTCCTTCAATCGATGCATGCATTCCAAAGCATTTGGTACTAAGGTTTCCCTTTTCTGTGAGATCTGATTTGAAAGCGAGGCAAGCTTGGTATAAATCCGCGCTGGAGTGGCAATAAACTGACTCAGATGTTCTTGAGATGTTGAGGGTTCCGGATCAGCAGCGGCTTGCTTGATAGGCTACAAAAATGACTGGATGTCCTGATCCACTTGTTCCCATGTTTTCTCTTCATCCAATGCCCCAAGCGACGGAATGTGATGCAAAGTGTGCATTGAGTCGATACCGCTGATCAGGTGGTTGTACGAAGACATCACTTTGTCCAGGTCCTTAGACAGTTTGTCTTTAGATTGTATCGCCATACGGAGCTGAACCTTAGCATCCTGTGTGTGCATCCAGTCCCTCTTGGGTAAATTTTCAGGTGCCTGAGGGTATTGTACTGTCCAGCCCGTCATCCTGTCTAAGGCTTGTGAGGCCTCCCTGAGCTGCTCGTGCTTTTGCTTGGTTTCTGCTCGTGCTCTTATCAGTGGGGCGACTGTTTGTTTGATGGTGAACATTTCACCATACACCTGCCTCATGGTTACTTCCAACACTTCACACTCCTTGAAAATGGCCAGTGGGACTTCATTTACCGGTGGAGTCTGGTTTCGAAGTTGTTGAACTTCTGCTTGCAACTCTGCTTTCTCCTGCTCTGCTCTTTTCTCGCGCTGCTCAGCTGCTTGCAGTCTATTTTGCAAAGAGATTATTTCTCTGCTCATTCTGGTCACGTTCTCTTCTGTGGCTGCTGCGAAGGCAGTACCCACCGACGCTATCATTACAGGATTAGTCCTTGTATCCAGGACTATGTCTTTTCCTGTCGCAACTGTGGATGTCGCAGAGGGACTTTGCGCCAGTGACCTTCTTTTCTCTTGTTGGATTTTGAAAGAGAATTGATCGAATGTGAGTCTGGTAAGGTCAAATACATCTTCTTCCTGTCCCTGGGGCGATCTAACATCAGAGAGCTTGATACTGCCCAGAGGTATATCGAGGGGAGTTACCTCGATGTCGTCCAGCATGTCATCCTCCCTTTCTTCTGTGTTCTTTTCTTCTTCTTCCTTTTGCCGGCGTTCAGCTTCTGCTGCTGCTTCTTCCTCGGCCTTCTTCTTCTGATCAGCTGCAGCAGCTTGTTCGGCTTTCTTTTGGCGTTCAGCCTCTGCTTTGTCCAGCTCTGCCTTAAGTGCTCGTTCTGCTGCGGCCTGTGCCTCTTTGCTCTCCTTTTCTTTCCTGGCCTCTTTAGCCTGATTTTTCTTCTGTGTTGATGTTGCACTCTTTTGGCGTGCTTCCTCATCCTCTTTTATCTTCTTCTCTCTTTCTTGCTGGGCTTTTGCTTCTGCTTCCTTTTGTTTGATGGATGGAGTAAGCCCTGTGTTGGTCCGAGATTTCTTGGGTAAAGAGGAAGAGGAACCTCCTAACTGACGACTTCTGTCTTCTAGGCTCTGATCGTCTGGGTCTTCTTGGACCACGTCTACTCCTGGAGAAATTTTTCTATCAGCATTATACCAGTTCCTTCTCTCATCTTCCGTCGGGCGCTCAATATGCTGATAAGTCCATTTGAATTTAGCTCTCAGACAGTGTTCAGGAACTATTCTATCTGGGTCATATGTTCGGTGCTCTAGCGCCCCGAGCTGATAACTTCTCATTGCTTCTGCCTCTGCTGCTACTTCCCTAAAGTCTTTAACTGTGTACGCACCAATGGTGAGGGGTAGCGTGGGCCACGACTTCTTTTTGCCTTTAGACAGGATGCTGGAGAAGCCGTGCGACATTTGAAAGCATACCTCCTGAATAAGCATTTTGTCTGTAACAAAGCGAGGCATGGCATGCGGTGCTTTGTAAGTTCCAAAGACTCGGATGAAGGTGTATCCAGGGAAAGGGAACCAGTGTGCCACGTTGACTAGAGTCTCCTTGGCCCGCCAAGACATGCAAGGGGCGTCTTGGCCAAATAAGTGCCTGTACAGAGAGGGGATAAATACTTGGGAAATCTAATCTATATCCTGTTTGTATTTGGACTCCCAAAACACCTTGGTTTGCAGATGAATTGTGCGCGACTGTTCGGAATCCGAGTTGTGCGCCCATCCCTCAAAGTGTACTCTTGCGCAGACCGCATCTAGTAGGTAAGAGGCCATGTAAAATTCGGCAGGCATTCCTTCGTCTGGGGCCAATGCCGCGTTCAAGTTGGTCTGCATCGAAGTCATCAATATGCCCGCCCAGTTGAAACGGGTGCCATATGTTGTCACATACTCCATGATGGTAGCCCAACTGCCGCTGAAAGTGGAGCAGTCTGGGCGCCCGTAAAGTCTGCAAAGCATGGCGGCAACCAATTTATAAACCTTCCTCAGGCTAGCCACCGGGTATTCTTGGTCTTTCTTGACCTTGAACTTCTCGGGCTCCTCCCACCATGGTCTGATAGTATCAACTATCGGAACAGCGTGAGCAATAGCCCATTCTGGAGTGAAATGCTCATCTGGGCGAGGCAGCGAGTAATAAATGTGAGCATCCGCGCCTACCAGCGTAGCGAAAGCCCTGCCTTCGTTGTCCTGGATCACAAACTTCTTGGGGTCCGTCTTTTGTATAATCCAATCTATAACTTCTGGGCATGGGAATATGGCTGGATGCGCTCCTGCCAGATGTAGTTTGGATTTTTTCACCGCCAAGTATATTTCCCGGTCTGGGAGATCCTCTGGAAATTCCTCTTCCGGTATGGCGAACTCATGATATATTTGGTACCATCGCATGCTGTCGTCTTTTGTAAACGTACATAGTGTATCCCTGTATATTGGGGGTGGGGACACCACTTCCAGCTCATCAATCTCTTCCACTACTTTCTTGTCCTTCCTCCGAGATAGCGGGGGTGCCATGTCACTGGAATCTGATAACACAGGTATGCACTCTATGTCTTCTTGAAGTTCACCTGTCAAATTCATAAAGGAATCCCACGATAAGAACGACATGGTGATATAAAACCAGTTACAATTTAGTGATGAAATTTAGTTGTGACACATGTGAAACTGGGCTACGGTTTACTGGGTCGCTGGGTCGCGGATTGCAAGAAAAGGTCAAGATGCGACCTTGCGACCTCGCGACCAGGTCGCTGGGTCGCTGGGTCGCAACTTATGAACACTGAGGAAAAACGCGACCTTGCGACCTGGCGACCAGGTCGCTGGGTCGCTAGGTCGCAACTCTTCAAAAAATTTGGAAGATGCGACTTTGCGACCTTGCGACTAGGTCGCTGGGTCGCAGGTCGCGATAATGCTTGCCGGGGGGTTTTCACGCGCGCGCAGCCGTAAGCTTCTTCCCTCCCTCCTCTTGAGAATTTAAAAGTTAGCTGGTCCAGGCAGAGCTGAGGGATGGGTTTTTTAAGAGCAAGGGACAAGGCCACGAGGGTTTGAATCAGAACAAAGGTGAGGTTTTGGGCATTTGTGGACAGAGCAGGGTCACAAAACAATTAAAAACGTAAAACCTCAGTCAAAGGAGAATTTAAAGACCTAAGGGGACATGGGTTTGGTAAGAAATGCATCATAATGGAAACAGCAGGAAGAAAAGGCAACTTACCCGGAAAAAACGCGCCAGTTGAGCTGTCAGAGGCGTTTTCTTACAAATCGTTGAATGTGTAAAATGCGACCTGCGACCTCCCTTATATATAAAGTCGCACGTGCGGGCAATAAATGCGGGTCGCTGGGTCGCAAATCGGTTAGTTTCATAGTTTTTCGACCTTGCGACCTTGCGACCTGGCGACCTGGGGTCGCTGGGTCGCAAGGTCGCTGGGTCGCACTTTTTATTAAATTGGATAATTTGCGACCTTGCGACCTGGCGACCTGGCGACCTGGGGTCGCTGGGTCGCCAGGTCGCTGGGTCGCATTTTTCATTAAATTTGAGGACTTGCGACCTTGCGACCTGGCGACCTGGGGTCGCGGGGTCGCAAGGTCACGGTTTTCATCAAAAGTTTAACTTTGCGACTTGGCGACTTGGCGACTTAATAGTTTCCTTTTACTTTTAAGGGGCTCCAAAATTTGAAATGGTGGTCTTTTTTGGAGGGTGTTGTAGGGGCTACAACAAATGGCGATTCACTGGACGAACCCAGAGTCTCTGCTGATGGTTAGTCTTGGCGGGGGGAGGGAGGGGCTTATGCTGACTGTTTCTTTTACCTTGTGGTTGACATTTCCTAACCTTTGGCACCTAGCTGGTTCGCTCAATCTGCTGGCCTGTTTGGGCGCCATTTAACCAAATTCGTTTCTTCAGGTCTCCGGACTGGAAGGGTTGGAGAACTCCAGGCGACTACATGGTCTGGTACGATTATTTTGTTCTCATCCTGTTGCTCCGCTGCCAGCGAACCTCTTGGTCCCGGCGGAGTCACTGCCTAGGAATCGTGAACGTTGCTCCGCTGCCAGCGAGCTTGGTCAGTACCCCGGCGGAGTCGTTACATCACCTCTCTGCGCAGGAAGCCTTTCTCAATCCTTTACCCTTTATTAGTGTGCTATTGCACTTATTTTAAATGTGCCTGAGGCACTTATTTATATGTGCTCGTGGCACTTATTTTAGATGGCAATTTAGCCTGGGCGGATGAGGGATCCCGACTTATTTTGCTTGCAGAGAGGCTGTTCCTGGTCTGGTATGAGGACTTTGGTTTTTCCCAGATACCCTGTCGTACCATAGAGTACCTCTTTTCCCTTCTGGTCTGGTTACCAAATACACTGCATTTTCTTTTGCGAACACCCTCTCAGACTGGCAAGGTAAGCTTTCCCGCTCTAATGACTCAAGCTCTGTGATATGTTACCTTTAGGTGCGGAGAACGAGCAAGCTTTTGCCGCCTTTGAGTTTATCGGAAAAGGCTTTCCATCAGCGCAGAACCTGCTGCAGTATTCCAATTGCGTGGCTCTAACAAATACTTCCTTAATTTTTTTTATTTATTTATTTATTTATTTATTTTTATTTTTATTTTTTTTTATTTTATTTTTTTTAATACAAAGGTAAGACAAGAAGCTATGGTACAAAATAAGATAGCCCCCTAAGGGCTGCTAAGTGAAATAGTATTTGAGGTCGTGCCCGTTTACCGGGAGGACCTCGACTCGTCCATCAAGGGTTTGCAATCTGAATGTGTGTGATCCTATCTTCTCATTAATTTGGAAAGGGTCTGTCCAAAGTGCTTGGAACTTAGAGTGCTTCCCCTTTTCCTCATGGGCTTTATCCCAATTGAGGACCAGGTCTCCTACTTCAAAACTTTTGTTTCCTGCGGACGTTTTATCAAACCATCTTTTGATTCTGCTCTGATGGATGGCAAACTTTTCCTGGGTCTTTTGCCTTTCTTCCTCCAATTTCAGCAAGGTGTCGATTCGATTTTGCAAGGTAGGGCACGGAGTACCATGACATTCTTGGGACAGCTGGAGGGCCGGGAGAGATAGATGAGGAGGGAGAACAGCTTCTTTTCCGTACATGAGGAAAAATGGGGAGGTGCCTAAAGAGGACTTGGGAGTGATACGGTCAGCCCACAGTGCATTGTGAAGAGCATTGTGCCAGTTGTGCTGGTGGGATAGCAGGGTCTTTTTAATAATACGGATAAGATTCTTGTTAGTGGACTCAGCTAACCCATTTCCCTGGGGATAGTAATTTCCAGAATGTTTCAGAATAATACCATTTTCCAGCGCAAAATCATATAATTTAAAAGATCAGAAATAAGTCGCATTATCAAAAACTAAAGAAGTCGGAACGCCAAACCTGGTCATGATGGAATTCGTGAGGAATTCTATTACCTCTTGATCGTTGATTCGGCGTAAAGGCGTCGCCTCAACCCACCTGGTGAAGTAATCAGTAGCTGTAAGGATATATCGATGTTGTTTAGAAGAGTGAGGTGTGATTTCACCAATTACATCCAAACCCCATTGTTGGAAAGGTTCCTCCACTGCTACTGAGAGTAAGGGGGCGGCTGGTCGTGCTTCTCGATTGGCGAACTTCTGGCACTGAATGCATTTCCGAACATATGCATGCGCATCTCTAAAAAGAGTAGGCCAATAGTATCCTGCGCGCATTATCTTATGGGCAGTAGTATCTCCGAAAAAATGACCTCCAGCTGGTCCGTCATGCAGCTCAATTAAGATTTTATGTGCTTCGTCGGTTTCCAAGCAGCGTAACAGGACCCCATCGTGGTGTTTCTTGAACAACTTACCTTGGATCAGTTGGTGAGATGCTGCTTTGAGTCTTATTGCGCGTTTCTGTCGGGCCGTAAGAGCAGGGTCCATGGTGCCTTGGGCCAAATATCTTAAAACGTCGGAATACCAAGAAGGGTTACTTTGCTGAGGCAAATGGTCGCTTTGATACATGTCGATCTCTTGTTCCCAACATTCCTCCTCAATTTCATGAGCACTTGCAGCCTCTGCGGCCATTTGGCATAAACCCTGTCCTTTAACGGTATGTGCCGGCTTGAACTCTAAATCGTACTCTTGCAAACAAGCCACCCAGATGCCCCGCCTTTCACCTAGCTCTTGCTGCACGAAAAGTGAGCGGACCGCTGGGTGTGGCACAAAAACCGTGACATGATTTTTCAAGATATAGGGCCTAAAACGTTTTACGGCCTTGTAGACCGCATAGGCTTGTTTTTCGATTTCTGGGTAATTCAACTCAGCTCCTTGTAAGCCAGTACTCATGAAAGAAATGGGTCGTTCATCGTTGTTACCATCCTTTTGCGTGAGGACAGCCGCAAGCGAGGAGTCTGAAGCAAAAGTGTACAGAATGAAACCTTTACCGAAATCTGGACTTTGGAGGGAAGGAGTTTCTGCTATAGCCTTTTTGATTTTATCGAAGGCCTCTCTCTCCGGGGAATTCCATTGGAATACAGCATTCTTTTTAATCATTCCCTGCAGTGGTCTACCTATCTGGGCGAAATCTGAAATGAATTTACGGACAAAATTAATTTTCCCCAGGAAGGATTGCATCGCTTTCTTGTTGCTTGGGGGAGGAATATGAGCAATGGCTTTCACCCGTTCCGGATCGACCACAATGCCTTTCTTGGTGATAATGTGGCCTAGCAAGTTTCCCTCTGCCACAGCGAAAACGCTCTTTTTAGGGTTGAGCGATATTCCGTACCTCCTGCACCTCTCGAAGATTTGCTTGAGGTGGCGTAAATGATCGCCCCTGCGTTTTGAAAATACAGTAACATCGTCCAAATAAACCACCACGCTCTGCCCTATTAAACCACGGAAGGCTATATCCATGGCTCGTTGGAAAGTTGCCCCTGCATTGATCAAGCCAAAGGGCATGCGTCTGAAAGCGAAGGTTCCCCATTTTGTCCGGAAGGTGGTTTTCAGTCTGTCTGGTTCAGCTACCAGCACCTGGTTATAGCCGGAGAAGCCATCTAATAGGGAGAACATCTCGGATCCAGACACAGCTTGTAATATCTGTTCAATGGGGGGCACCGGGTAGTTGTCTTTGTTTGAGGACCGATTCAGATTACGGAAATCTACACACAAGCGGATCTCACCGGACTTCTTTCGTACGGGTACCAAATTCGACACCCACGTGGAGTGACGAACTTTGAAAATAATGCGCGCATCCAAGAGCTTCTTAAGTTCCTTTAGAATCATTGGCTCCAACGCTGGATGCACTTTTCTGAGTTTCTGTTGGAAGGGTTTAACGCCTTCCCTCATGGGTATTACATGTTGAATGATACGGGTATCGTATGTACGTATATCTTCATATGTCCAAGAAAATACATCACGATACTTCCGGAATAACTGGGTGAAGGCCCGTGCCTCTTCATCACTGCAGTCTTTGCTAAGGTTAACGAACTTTGGGTTCTCATCTGATCCCAAGTTCACTTGCCGATGTGCTAATATGGAACTTTGCACTTTGGTGTTCGGAGGCCTGCGGAATCGGTTCTGCAGATCAAAAAGCTTTTCTAGTGACACCACCCCGTTGGGCATAATGTTCTCTTTGCGTTCATCATGCTCTCTCTGTAAAGCATGCTCATGTTCTTCCTCGTCTATCGCCGCGTCCTTGAATACTTCAGCATTGCACATAAAGTCCAAAATCTGTTGATCATCGTTAAAAACGCGTAAATTAGAAATGTTGTCTGGCACAGAGGGTCTATATACAACTTCGATAGAAAAATCGTCCCTCAAGGGGGTAAATCTAGCAGCAGCATTAGCCAGAGTATCAGCTGCTGCATTGTGCATTCTAAGAACAGATTTAATCCCAAATGCATCAAAAGCAGAAATCAATCGCCATACCTCTTGTTGATACGCCTTTAAATGTGGGGACAAACAGTGAATAGTGTTGCGTACCTGGCGAGTAATAATTTTGGAATCTCCAATTACCTGTAA
Organism: Pinus albicaulis; assembly: GCA_034641835.2. Lineage (NCBI taxonomy): Eukaryota > Viridiplantae > Streptophyta > Pinopsida > Pinales > Pinaceae > Pinus > Pinus albicaulis. Next base: position 330,173,381 of record CM076575.1, on the reverse strand, counting down.
ACATTTTACCTTCAAATCCAGCGCCTTCTTAAGTCCTAGGATTAATGCCTCGTATTCAGCAGTGTTATTGGTGCACTGGAACTCTAACCGACATGAGACTAAGAACTTGTTCTTGTGAGGGTCAAGCAATATGCAACCCGCGCCAGCTCCGTCATGAGTCATGGAACCGTCATAATACAAGGTCCATAGGTCGCTTTCCGGCTCCTTCAAAGTAATAGGTTGCGGAGGGGTTTCTGTTGTTGGTGAGACAGGGGTGACTTGCTCTTCCGCAACTAATGCTAGTTTAGATTGGACCTCGGGGCCTACGGGAGACTGAGGGGGTTGGTAGCATCCGAATATTGCTTCCAGAAAGCACATGCCAAGCTCTTCTTGTGCAGAGCTGATGGGTTCATTAATGGAATCTAGATCAGTGACGGTGTGTTTCATATAAGGTTCACTTTCTACCCTGATTTGATTATTCCGCCCCTTGTAAGGGAGCCACAAGTGGGACCAGTCGGTGGCGAAGTAGGCTTGTAACTTGCTGGACCAGTCCCTACTAAGCAATAGGCTGTATGCTTCCGGGATATCGACAATCACAATGTCAATGCATTGATGGACCCTAGAGTCTGATGACAAGCGGATAATGACATTGTTCAACTCTCCTATGGCTGGAACTTGTGATCTATCGAGTTGTATGAGTTTTGCATCAGTTTTCTCCAGGCGAATGTTAAGCTTCTTACAGACAGATAAAGGCATGACGTTTGTAGAGGCACCGGAGTCGACTAGACAGTTGTGGACATTGAAGTTAAAAATCTCGAAGGACAAAAGGAAAGGAGGTGTGGATCCTCTTGAGTTGGTATTGATGGTGTTTAATATGGACTGTACATCTGGTCCGGCTTGTGCAGACGTGTTTCTCACAGTCTTCGTAGCTGAAGTATTTGCGAAAGCCTTAAGAATGAGCTCCTTTTGATTAGTAATGCGGGCCAGCTCATAGAGAGAAATGTTTGCTCTTGTTTTCTTCATATCTTCAACAATGTTATAGCTGGACTCTGGTTGAGGGATAGGCTCGGCGGAGGTCTTAGAGGATTCTGTTGGAAGTTTTCTCTTTTGACTCGCTCGGGTAGTGTTGTTGGGGTGCTTCTCCGGGGCAGATTGTTTCCCGTTTCCTGGGGGCAGGATTTTCCTTAGGAAAGACCTTTTCTTGTATTCATAGGATTGCTCGGGAACAGGTCCTTTGCTCCTGAGGCTATAATTCCGCACGGGCTGATATTTGGGAGTATCTTCCATGTTGATATCAATGGAGGTAAGGTTATCCCCACCTCGGATTATGTCAAAAGCAAGGATAGAGGATCCTGGTTTTTCGTTTGAGGGCGAATCCTCATCGTGATCTGAAACATCGTCCTCCGTCACATCCCCTGGAGTTTGGTCATCTAAAAGCTGATTAACTACTGCCGTCATGCTGCCAATCCATTGAGGGCACGTTTTTTCAGAGTGGACAGCTCGGTGGAAAGAACAGAAGTTATCTTTCCCTATCTCTTCCACATTGAGAGCAGTATTTGTGTTAGACGGAGGTCTGTTAGTGTTGGGATTACTTTTTCTGAAGAAAGGTTTGGGTGGTTTAGTGCTAGTTGTGGCTTCTGTTCCCTTTCTCCTTAGGTCAGTGACTTCATTCGTTAAATGTTTGAGCGTTTTTGCCATGCTTTCAAAATCAAATGCATCCCTATCCCTATCAGTGGTCTTAGGAGTGGAGGACTGACCTCTTTTTGTGTTAGGCTTGTGATCATCTCTCCCTTCATGATCAATGGCTCCTATCGAAAGCATGTCTTTCTCTACGGCGAGACCAGCCTCATAATTAGCCGTAAGGGTAGCACGGGCTTCACGTTTGACGAAAACGGCAATGTCCCTAGGGAGGGCCTTGGTATAGTAATCAATGGTGATTGAGTCATCCAACGCTAGGTTGGGGGGAAATTTCTGCAGTATGGTAGCGAAGCATTGGTTGAAGTCCTTAACCTTTTCCTTTTTATGACACTTGAGGGTGCTCAATTCAGTGAGAAGCATGGAAGGAGTTTTATCTTCTGAAAACTTATGCAAGAATGTGCGAAGGAATTGGTCCCATGAAGTGATAGAGGCACTGGGGAGAGAGCGGTACCATGTGGCCGCTTTGTTTTCGAGGGTATGGGGAAACAGTCGACAAGCGACATCATCGGACTGGACTCTCATGATTTGCAAAGACAAATAGAAGCTGCTGATGTGATCTTCAGCTAAGGTGCCTTTCTCAGTGTCGAACTTAGGGAGGTGCTTCTTCGGATGTCTAGGCAGATCTTGGAGCGGGCCCAGAAGATTTAATGGGGATTGAGCCATCCAGGCTAGGGGTTGCACTCTTCTCGCCCACTGATGTTGCCTAAACTCATGTTCAGATTCACCTTCCGAACCTGAGACCGATGCTTCTGACTCGTGATGGGAGTGTTCGTCTTGGTGTCTCCCACGGTGAAGAAAATCTCTAAGATAACCCAAGTTGTGCACAGGAGGCCTCATTGGGTTTGGGTGACGGTTGCGGGCTTGGTTTCCTTGGCCTCGGCCCCTATCTCCTCTACCTCCGGCCCCTCAGCCTCTATTTCCTTCTTCTTCATTTCTGCGAGCTCTATTCCTTTCTCCTTCATTTCTACGAGCCCTATTTCCCTCGTCTACATTCCCTCGGCCCCTGTCTTCCTGACCATCCCCGGGTAAGGGGTGTGCCTGGTTGTTGTTTTGCCGAGTCTCGTTAGGATGGGAGTCGGGGAAAGGTTCGGTGTCAGCAAATTCTTCACCCTCTTGAAGAATCGGGTCATTTTCCTCCACAGCATCTGCGAGATCTTCCAACATGAGATTTACGAGCTCGGGTATGGTACTTGCAAGGGAACCATTACGGGTAATGTTCTCGGGAGGAGTTCTAGTATGAGCAAGGTATTCCATGATTGGAGTAAACCGTAAGTTGTTGATAAGATCGCGGGCAGCTGGGCGCAATGCTCTCAACTGCGCCCTGGTGATCTCAAAATATCGAGGCTCCCTCACTGGAATATCTTCTAGAGGAGGAGGGACAGTTTCATTGTTTATGACCTCCCCTTGGGGAGTTTGTGACGGAAAGTTCGTTGTGTGCTGGGAGGCTGCCATTCAGGCCCTCCTTCTAGCGCCAATTCTGTTGACGGGAAAATTAGTCCGGCCAACAGTAGGGGATCTCCCCGGTAGAAAGTCCCAATTAGACCTTGAACCGTTTGGAATAGGGATCCCGTCCGGGGTGTGGGTCCGGCTACCACTTAAGATGACTTCCCTTCGGTCTCAAAAGAACCTGTTTGAACCTGCAGACATACACTTATTCACATGATACAGAATACAGGATTGATGTATTAAACATGAATCAAACACTATGCGTAGCAAGATTATAGATAAAGCACGTACACCTCAAGAGATGTCATTAGCAACACATCTTTTGGGGGTAATGCTTATAAGGTAGTCTGATCATAAAAGAAATAGTTCTTTATGATAAGATAACCCTTTCCTTCCTGAAAGATAAAACGAAATGCTAACAAAATAGTTCATTAACATTCATTAATAGAACAGATGATAAAATGAACATCATTGATACAACACAGATAGGCATGACGCATAAATGATGACATGAAGAGTGCAGCTTCATTAATCATAGGATGTTCTGAAACTGTACAAGGAATACACACAGTGTTCGCATAGTAAAACACATCATAACCATAGGGTGTTTTAACAAGAATCTATATTCATATGATGTTCTGAAACTGTACAAGGAATACACAGAGTGTTTGCACAACAAAACACATCATAACCATAGGGTGTTTTAACAAGAATCTATATTCATATGCTCAAGTGTATAATCTTTCAATACAATTCCATGTAGCTATTGAGTTTCCAAAAAAGAAAAGCCTTTGTATCTTTCCCCGTAGGGAGTTTTATAGCACCAAACTTGCCCTTTGGGCTTCCCGACTTTTCGCTTGCCTGCCTGTTGAGTTGCCTCGTGACCTCGAAGAGATTGCGACTTGCGACCTATCTGGTATGCGTGACTTGCGACCTGGGTAGGCGGTGCGACCTGGGACCTATCCTGTTGGTGCGACTTGCGACCTAGCTCTAACTGCTGCTCATGACTTGCTGCTACCGGGCTGTGGAGATGGATGCGTAATGTTAATGTCTGGGACATCAACCTGTTGCTCCTTGAGAAAATCCTGCCATGTCCAGTACTCTGCCGCTCTGGGGGAAACTAGAGGAACCTCCTCCTTCAATCGATGCATACATTCCAACGCATTTGGTACTAATGTTTCCCTTTTCTGTGCGATTTTATTTGAAAGCGAGGCAAGCTTGGTATAAATCCGCGCTGGAGTAGCAATAAACTGACTCAGATGCTCTTGAGATGCTGAGGGCTCAGGATCAGCAGCGGCTTGCTTGATAGGCTGCAAAAATGTTTGGATGTCCTGATCCACTTGTTCCCAGCTTTTCTCTTTGCCCAATGCCCCAAGCGATGGAATGTGGTGCAAAGTATGCATTGAGTCGATACCACTGATCAAGTGGTCGTATGAGGACATTACTCTGTCCAGGTCCTTAGATAGTTTGTCTTTAGATTGCATCGCCATGCGGAGCTGAACCTTTGCATCCTGCGTGTGAATCCAGTCCCTCTTAGGCAAATTTTCAGGTGCCTGAGGGTACTGTATCGTCCAGCCCATCATCCTGTCTAAGGCCTGTGAAGCCTCCCTGAGCTGCTCGTGTCTTTGCCTGGTTTCCGCTCATGCTCTGGCCAGTGGGGTGACTGTTTGTTTGATGGTGAACATTTCACCATACACCTTCCTCATGGTCACTTCCAACACTTCACACTCCTTGAAAATGGCCAGCGGGACTTCATTTACCGATGGAGTCTGGTTTCGAAGTTGTTGAACTTCTGCTTGCAATTATGCTTTCTCTTGCTCTACTCTCTTCTAGTGTTGTTCAGCCGCTTGCAGTATATTTTGTAGAGAGACTATTTCTCTACTCATTCGGGTTACATTCTCTTCCGTAGCTGCGGCGAAAGCAGTACCCGCTGATGCTATCATTACAGGATTAGTCCTGGTATCAAGGACTATGTCTTTGCCTGTTGCAACTGTGGATGTGGCAGAGGGACTTTGCGCCAGTGACCTCCTCTTCTCTTGCTGAATTTTGAAAGAAAACTGGTTGAATGTGAGTCTGGTCAGGTCAAACACATCTTCTTCTTGTCCTTGGGGTGACCTAATGTCGGAGAGCTTGGTACTGCCCAAAGGTATATCGAGGGGAGTCACCTCGAGGTCGTCCAGCATGTCATCCTCCCTTTCTTCTGTGTTCTTTTCTTATTCTTCCTTTCTTCGGCGTTCAGCTTCTGCTGCCGCTTCTATTTCGGCTTTCTTCTTCTACTCAGCTGCTGTAGCCTGTTCGGCTTTCTTTTGGCGTTCAGCTTCTGCTTTGTCCAGCTATGCCTTAAGTGCCCGTTCTGCTGCGGCCTGTGCCTCCTTGCACTCTTTTTCTTTCCTGACCTCTTTGGCCTGCTTCTTCTTTTGTGTTGCTGTTGCACTCTTTTGGCACGCTTCTTCATCCTCTTTTATCTTTTTCTCTCTTTCTTGCTGGGCTTTTGCCTCTGCTTCCTTTTGTTTGATGGATGGAGTAAGCCCTGTGTTAGTTCGAGATTTCTTGAGTAAAGAGGAAGAGGAACCTCCTAACTGATGACTTATGTCTTCTAAGCTCTGATCGTCTGGGTCTTCCTGGACCACATCTGCTCCTGGAGCGATTTTTCTTTCAGCATTATACCAGTTTCTTCTCTCATCTTCCGCCGGGCGCTCAAGATGCTGATAAGTCCACTTGAAGTTAGCTCTCAGGCAGTGTTCAGGAACTATTTTATCTGGGTCATAAGTTCGGTGTTCAAGCGCCCCGAGATGGTAGCTCCTCATTGCTTCTGCTTCTGCTGCTACTTCCCTGAAGTCTTTAACTGTGTGTGCACCAATGGTGAGGGGTAGCGTGGGCCACGACTTCTTTTTGCCTTTAGACAGGATGTTGGAGAAGCTGTGCGACATTTGAAAGCATACCTCCTGAATAAGCATTTTTTCTGTAACGAAGCGAGGCATAGCATGTGGTGCCTTGTAAGTTCCAAAGACTCGGATGAAGGTGTATCCAGGGAAAGGGAACCAGTATGCCACTTTGACTAGAGTCTCCTTGGCCCGCCAAGACATGCAGGGGGCGTCTTGGCCAAATAAATGTCTGTACAGAGAGGGCATAAATACTTGGGAAATATGATCTATATCCTGTTTGTATTTGGACTCCCAAAATACCTTGATTTGTAGATGAATTGCGCGCGACTGCTCGGAATCCTAGTTGTGCGCCCATCCCTCAAACTGAACTCTGGCGCAGACAGCATCTAGTAGGTAAGAGGCCATGTAAAATTCGGCAGGCATTCCTTCATCTGGTGCCAATGCCGCGTTCAAGTTGGTCTGCATTGAAGTCATCAATATGCCTGCCCAATTGAAATGGGTGCCATATGTTTTCACGTACTCCATGATAGTAGCCCAACTGCAGCTGAAAGTGGAGCAATCTGGGCGTTCGTAAAGTCTGCAAAGCATGGCGGCAACCAATTTGTAAACCTTCCTTAGGCTCGCGACTGGGTATTCTTGGTCTTTCTTGACCTTGAACTTCTCGGGCTCCTCCCACCATTGTCTAATAGTATCAACTATCGGAACTGCGTGAGCAATAGCCCATTCTTGAGAGAAATGCTCATCTGGGCAAGGCAGTAGTAATAAACGTGAGCATCTGCGCCTACCAGCGTAGCGAAAGCTCTGCCCTTGCTATCCCGGATCATAAAATTTTGGGGGTCCGTCTTTTGTATGATCCAATATATAACCTCTGGACATGGGAATATGGCTGGATGCGCCCCTGCCAGATGTAGTTTGGACTTCTTCACCGCCAAGTATATTTCCCGGTCTGGGAGATCTTCTGGAAATTCCTCTTCCGATATGGCGAAGTCATGATATAATTGGTACCATCTCATGCTGTCGTCTTTTGTAAACGTGCATAGTGTATCTCTGTATATTGGGGGTGGGGACACGACTTCCAGCTCATCAATCTCTTCCATTATTTTCTTGCCCTTCCTCCGAGATAGCGGGGGCGCCATGTCACTAGAATCTGATAACACAGGTATGCACTCTATGTCTTCTTGGATTTCACCTGTCAAATTCATAAAGGAATCCCACGATAAGAACTACATGGTGATAAAAACCAGTTACAATTTAGTGATGAAATTTAGCTGTGCCACATGCAAAACTGAGCTATTGGTTTACTGGGTCGCTGGGTCGTGGATTACAAGAACAGAGTCCGGGCGAGACCTTGCGACCTCGTGACCAGGTCGCTGGGTTGCTAGGTCGCAGATCTCAGGAAAATTTGGAAGATGCGACCTTGCGACCTCGCGACTAGGTCGCTGGGTCGCAGGGTCGCAAATCCCATAAATTGGAGAAAATGCGACTTTGCGACCTCGCGACTAGGTCGCTGGGTCGCAGGTCGCAATATGGCTTGTTGGGGGGGTTTACGCGCGCGCGGCCTTGAACCTCCTTTTCTCCCTCCTCTTGAGGATTTACAAGTTAGCTGGGTCCTGGCGGAGCTGTGGCATGAGTTTAATAGCAAGGGATGATGCCATGAAGGTGTGGATCAGAAAAACAGTGAGGTTTGGACAATTATGTAGAAAACATATTCATAAAACCCTCAGAAATATAAAATCTCAGTCAAAAGACAATTTAAAGGCCTAAGGGGAGATGGGTTTGGTAACAAATGCATCATAATGGAAACAGTAGGAAGAAATGGCAACTTACCCGGGAAAAACGCGCCAGTCGAGCTGTCAGAGGCGTTTTCTTACAAATCGCTGACTGTGTAAAATGCGACCTGCAACCTCCCTTATATAGAAAGTCGCACGTGCGAACAATAAATGCGGGTCGCTGGGTCGCAAGTTGATTAGTTTCGGAGTTTTGCGACCTTGCGACCTTGCGACCTGGCGACCTGGGGTCGCTGGGTCGCAAGGTCGCTGGGTCGCTCTTTTCATGAAAATTGGATAACTGCGACCTGGCGACCTGGCGACTTGACGACCCGGGGTCGCTGGGTCGCTGGGTCGCATTTTTCGTTAATTTTGGATAGTTGCGACCTTGCGACCCGGAGACCTGAGGTCGCTGGGTCGCAAGGTCGCTAGGTCGCGGTTTTCATCAACTGTTTAACTTTGCGACTTGGCGACTTGGCGACTTAGTAGCTTCTCTTTAGTTTTAAGGGGCTCCAAAAAATTTGAAATGGTGGTCTTTTTTGGAGGGTGTTGTAGGGGCTACAACAGATGGCTTGAAGCAAGGGTATCTTAATGAAAAGATTCCAAAGCTCAGATGCCAAAGTAGTCTCAGAAATAGGCTCACTCCTTTCCATTATTACTAGCCTCTCTGGGAAGGGAGGCTAGTTGGAAAAATATGGCAAGGATTCAGAGCGTAAGGGTTGCTTAGTGACAGCTTTCGGAGAATGGTTAAGAGTTTCCTCTTCTCCTTTCTCTTCAACAATCACCATAGGTTGCTTCTGAGTTTCTGATGTTACAGTCCTTCCTGATCTTAATTGAATATCATGAACCCCAACTAGAATAGACTAGTATTTGAATGATAAAGGCTGGTTTGTTACATAGATCATTTGCACTGCTTTATTATTATTAGGATTGGGAATAGGTTGAGTAGGCAACTTAGGAGGTCAAAAGGGTTGAGGTAAAGGCAACGGTGGAGTGGACTAACTCAGAAGTTGAGGCATTGAACAAGGTGTATGTGTAGATGGATATGATTGCATAGGTGGCTAGTAGGAATATGGAGAATGAGTTGGCCCTCTCCAACCTTGTTGCCATGGTTGAGAAGGTTGCCCATGCTGATATTGATTACCATACTGCCACTGCCGATGAGAGTTAGGATAAGAATATTCATGTGAATTATAACCAAAATCGTGTGGAGAAAATTTAGAAGCCATACCTGTACCTACCTGAGGCCAATTCCTTCTTGCTCCCATAGCATCCAAGTATTCAGCTTCAGGTTGTCCCCCTATAAATACAGCTTTAAGTCTTGGTATAGAGGGACATTTTTTTGTGATATGGTCTTCTTCATAGATAGCACACATATTAGTTTCTTTCAAATTAAGAGGACACTCTTTAGGAAGATGCTTGTCTCTACATTTAGGACAGAAAATACATAATGACCCTTTCTCCTTCATGATTTTCTGCTGAAACTTTAAGGATTCTAACTGTTTGGTAACAATGTTCATTTTATCAATTTTCATGTTTTCAATTTTATTTTCTAGTGCAATAATCATAGCATCAGTAGATTTAGTTTTTCTATTTCTATTGCGATTTCCTCTACCAGATCTATACTGGTTTCTTGAAAATTTCCTACATAATTCACAAATTTGGTCAAAAATTTGCTGAGAAATATCACCTTGTCCTAACATATTCAAATTATTTCTAGAATTATCAGTAATTCCTCTTAAGAACAAGGTTCTAATAGTATTGGGATCAAGCTTAAGTTTTGACATTTGTAAAATATACAAAAATCTTTCTAGATAATCTTCAAGAATTTCATCATCATCTTGTATGATTATAAAAATTTCATCCTGCATGTCCCGAGTTTTGCAATATTCTTGATATTTAGACAAAAACACTCTCTTCATCTGATCCCAAGAGGTTATAGTATTTCCTCCTAACCCCATAGACCAGCATAAAGTTGAGTCCTTGAGGGTAACAGGAAATAATCTTAACTTATGAGCATCAGTTGCATAATGATAACTTCTACACAGAATATCAAACTTGAATAGAAAAGAGTTAGGATCTTCATGAACTTTACCATAGAAATGAGGGAGAGCTAATGGTGGAATATTCTTCATTTGCGCCACAATATTAGGATCCACAATTGGAAACACAAAAGTGGATTATTCTTCACTTACCTGGTTGTCACCATTCCCTTCCAAATGATTTTCTTGGTCCACCATTGTTCCCCTTTTACCTGTACCACTCTCAACAGGATGATCCACACCTGAGCTGTTATCACCAGAATCTAGGTGGATTGTTCCTGCGTGATGGGTTTGAATTGGATTGGGCTTCCTGCTTACAGAAGGAGACCCAATATGAAAATTGTTTTCAGAATTCCTTCAGCCCTTAGTGGGCTTCAAACCCTTACCTTTCCTAGGCATTCATTTCAAAAGGAAAGAAAAAAAAATAAAATAACAAAAAACTTCTAAAAAATGTTGTCAGAAATCAGTTAACACCAGTAAAATTCCTTCAAAGAAACAACATTGCAAAAATTAAAAAAAATTACGTCTATTGTATAATCAGAAAATTCTTATCGAATCAAATCGCCTCCCCGGCAATGGCGCCAAAATGTTGGGTGCAGGAATTACACTTAAGCAAACTCCTCAACACTTAATTTGTCAACCTGAGGGATTTGTAAACTTAGAGATGAAGCACAAGCAATACTAGAGATGCTATGAATCTTCCTAATGTAAATCCCTACTTTCTTTAAAGGAAATATTTCATAATCAAATCAAAAGAGAAAAAGGCAACTTGAACCATAAAAAATAATCTAAGATTGCAGCGAGGAAGTATGCATTTGCAAGAGAGAATTAAAGATAAAAGGCAATCACTCCCACTAATGGTTGTTTAATCTACTGAGTGTGTTTTTTCCTTTAGCAGAGACACTTTAGCAGTCTCGTTAGATGGGCCCTTAAACCTACTTCTTTAGAGATTTCCTTCTTGAATTAATCTATCCTACACTAGTGCAGGATCAGAGATTTATGTAGAAGGTATAAATAGTGTCTTTACTGAAGGCTTTTTACTTCATGAAAGGGCTTGAACTTTTCAAGGTTTAGTGCACTCAGATCTTGTGGCAAGAAACTGGTTCTTCCACTGGATCAGAGCTTCCTACACTTAGCACTTAATCCTTGAAATGAGTGTTCAATTACTGCAAGTGCTTGTTTACTATCAAATCAAATTGCACACATAAAAGTGAATGTTTCTGATATTAACAAAATGTAGAAATAAAGAAACAATCATTTATCCTCTCATAAGGATTTAAAGAAAGAAAGAAGATTGCGGAAAGTAGACTAAGAAAGCTTGATGCATCACACCAACGTGCACTGGTGCAGGTTCATTTCTCCTACTTGGACTAGGTGGAAAAACCAATTAAACAGAATTGCAAGAAAAGGAAATATCACACCAACATGCACTGGTGCAGGTTTGTTTCTCTTGCTTGTACCAGGCGGAGGAAAACCAATCTGAAATCAAGTGCAGGAAAGTAAATTGTAGGGAAAGAAAATGTATCTACTTCACACAACGGATCAGTTTTCACTCAGACAGGAATACGTGTGCTCAAATTTAAATCACACTTTGACAATATAAACAAAAATTACAAGAAACAGAAAATGGGGTAAACATGATGGGTTAGCTGGGCCCTAGCCAACCAGCGCGTTTCCCTTTTAAGTTAAAACACTTATTAGTAAATTAGTCAATTCATCATCTTAAATACAGAAACACAATTTTTGAAACATGAGGTGGAGCTCCCTTTTATTAATTCATTGAGGCGAATACATGCGTTAATACAATGTCCAGCCCAAATTCGGGCAGTAACAAAGAAACCTGTTACCACCTATCAAACTTCGCTCTAAAAACTCTGCTAAAAAGATCTCCCCTAAGTCCTATTTACATTTTACATTATATAGATCTGTTGGCCAAAGTCCGAAATAGATCATTCAACTGATTGCATAACCATTGCAGAATTTAGCATTCGGCCTTCAAAATTAGGCAGCTAACAAAACTGGTCATAGCTAATCTCCAACTTTTCGCCCTTCATGGATTCGTTCTTGGTTGCCTTTGAATCAATCATGTTGTCATGGCTAAAGCTGCTCAAGAAAAGGTGGTGATCAAGGAGGTTTGGATCTACCGCAAAGATCTGTTGTGCTGGCAATGGTGTAGGATTTGATCCTACAGTAAGATCAGTAGTCATGGTAAGCACTCTAACTATCAAATAACCATTGGAGATATCGATAAGTTACGAAAGTGATTTAAAAGTAAGAAATAATGTAATAAATATTTAATTAATTCTGAATTGAATTAAAACATGAAGAGTAAAGATTTATACGAAATATGTCACTGTGCTTGGACTGGTGCAAGATGAGGGTGGATAAAAGAGGTGAAACATAGGTAAACGGTTATGATTTAGGAAGGAGAAAATGGTAAAAAGAGAGAAAATTAGGGGGCTAACACGTACAATAAAAAATCTATAGTTGGAAAACATCATTGATTAAAAAGTCTCCAAGAGAACTAGAAAGAAATATTATTATGAGTATTTGGTTAAATGAAAGGATTTTCTAGCTAGGGATGTCGTTTGGATGAATTCTACAAAGATCCATAAACATGATAAAACATTTGTATAACTTATCAAAAGGAGTCCATGAAAACCCTTTTTTTTTGTTTTAAGGGACTTTGATGCAGTAATATAGTGAAGAAGTTACTTTTGATATTTTATTGTTTTATTTTTTTCCTAAGAGGGAGACCCATGTATATATTTCCTATGGAACACCCTATCGCTAAGCTTATGTGTCTCTTTAGGGGAATATATACTCAATCAGTTAGAGGGCTTCTAGAAAATGCCCAGATGTAACTTAAAGTGAGGTGTTGTTGGAAAGAGGACTCCCCCATTTTGATATCATATATTTTCTTTCATTTGTAAATAAATATATTTAACCTACAATATCATAGGGTGTGTAGAGAAATTAATGGTATCACTCTTAAAACATCTACTGAACTCTATAATTTTCTTATGAATCGAACCATTGGTTATTACCACATTATGTTTTTCTTACTAGTTAGTTGTATCAGTTAGCCATTCAAAATATTGTCCACTATTTTATTTTTAAATTTTGAATAAGGTTATGTTTTTTTGCATATAATAAAAAATATTCATAGTTGAAAATCTTAACTATAGTTTCACACTGCATAATTAGGTTGTCACTGACTTAATTGAATTATAGGTGGTCATAGGTTCAATTAATTATAAGTGGAAATATTAGATGAACACAGAGACCATTGTATAAAACTATGAGTAGATCCAACAAAAAATATATTCAATGCTAAAAAGAAGAGAAAAATGCAACAAACATCTTAGTTTTCTACACCAGGGACATCCAATGTCCACGCAATTATGAAATTTTGCATACAGGTTAATCTGGCTCCTTGAAGAAGTGTCAATTTAAAAATCTTCGAAACTCCTAAATTAAGCCAAATATCTACACTTGAATAAATTATAATTTTCAAATAATCATCATTTTTTACATCACCCAAATACTAGATAATTTCGAATTCACTGCATTGCGTGACCCATCATGAGGGAGGTAAAAGTTGTGTCTTATTTTTTAAAGTTTATTACAATGGTTCACGAATCCAAGCCTTGCAGCATCTAACTCTATTGAATCTAGATCCAATGCATGGATTTAACATTTTTTGAAGAGAACAACCAGATTAGAGATATATGGAATGAAGAAAAAAATGTGAAAGTCTCTACATTAACCTCCTTTGTGGATCTCGGCATTGTGCAATCTTTGAGGTATGTGTGTGTGTGAGAGAGAGAGAGAGAGATAAAGAGAGAGATATTAGGTTTTGAAATGTGCTTTAGGAACATTTGGAGCTTGAAACTCCAGATACAATTACAAGGAAATAGTATCTAGGCTTCGGAGGATAAGCTTTAGACTCTAGATATTAGAAAACTCGAAGGATTCACCTGCATGAAAAAAAGACAAAAATAAGGGAAAAGGTGAAAGGTGAGCTCGCGATGTCGCACTATTTAAATATTTAGGTGTAAGGGTATATTAAGACCATGTTCACACCTCAAGCATTGAATATATGGAGGCTTAATTTTCATGGAAATAATATAGATAGACTTGTTGCCTATTTGAAGCATTGACATTAAGAAATTAGCATGGTTCTATAGGTATGACCTATATTTTGCGGAATATTGAGGGTATCTCATGCCATATAATTTTTTAAAATAAATTTGAGTGCACATATATAAATGAAACTACACATATGTGTGGGATTTAACATATTTTATGGAATTTTTAAGGGAAAATGAGGTCATAAAATTCATTAAGGGATCATCCACATTAGAGAAAAAGTATCTGCACCAACAACTAATTTTCACACTTGAATGGAAAAAAAAGGTTACTTTATGAGCACCTAGCTTCTAAAAATTCTGCATATCATTTTGGACTCATTAAAGCCATTTATATCATGGGTTCTCTTGCCTTGAAAGAGAAGAACTATGTCATAGGAAGCTTCTAGGAGTTTTATTTAGATTTCATTCGACAAAAAAAGGTAGAAGGATTTCTCAAGTGTTTCTTAATATATTTTAGTGGAAGGTGGTTAAGGAAGAGCTCGATAAAAGGAGATCAAATTCTATTTAAAATGCATCATTCTATAATTTTCCCTTTATTTTGGTAATTTTTGGATGGAAAAAAAGGAGGTTTTTACTTGTAGATACTATTTAATGACTAGGTCCTATTTTCATAATTTGGGGCATAAACTTCTAAAGTCTCTTTAACGATGTAAAAAACACATTTTTGGATGAAATATTTAAGATAAAAGTTTTTACACTCTTTGTGTTGTTATTCTCAAGATCAAAAGGATTCCAATGTTGCAAATATAACCTCAATTAGAGTTCATATGAAGAATTAATTCCTCTCAAAAGTTCACCTATGTTTTTGATGAGAATAATATTGAGTGGATTCCATGCCATCTCCGATTACTCACTCATGTGGGGATATTCATACATTTAATTCCATGAATATCTTATGGATATAGAAACCCTGAAAATAATTAGGAGGTGATGCATGAACAAAATATTACACTAATCTTAAATGTTATTGGTACATATTAGATGTGAGGAGACTACGAAAGGTAGGTATTGCATTATTATTTTTATTGATTTACTATTATATAGATGGGAAAATAAAATGAGTTGGATATTGCAAGCATAAGAGGTGAAGTAGAAGACCCTTTAGTAGTGATACATGACATAGTGTGTAAGGAAACACTATAATGATTTCATGTTTATTTATATTTTCACTTCATATATTAGACTATAGGAGTAAGGCATAACCCTCACCTATTGGTTTCCCATATTTGGATTTATACTAAATTTTTTGTTCATTGGATGGACTATGTGTTACATTATTAAGCTTCTTTCATTTTGGTTTCAACTTATTTTATTATTTTTCATGCTAAGCTAATGATATTAAATATCAATCTTAAGTGAAGAACAACCACCAAAGAATTTGAAAAAAATGGCAATAATTTTGTCGTGAACTATTCACGCAAATTGTAACACCCCATTTTTACCTAGGAAGTGTTCATATTTCCAGTGCAATAGATATACACAATATTTTTGAAAAAATAATAATAACTTCTAATGATCTTGATATTATTTTCAATTTTCCAATATATCATTATGAAATTATACGTTATGAATTCAACCACACAATAAAAATAGAATAATAGAGATAATAATTCACTAAGAGAGCACAATATTTACCCTCGAAAAATACTATAAGGGGAAAAACCAACAACATTTTTAGTAGAGGAACTATTATTTTCAACAAGAGACACACCTAGACCTTCTAGTCATCAACTAGATCAACGTGACCTTCAAAAAATCTATGGTAATACCTAGTCAAGCCCTTCAATTTAATCCTCCCAATTTGATCTAGCAACATTGTCTTTTACTTTTACTAAGGCCAAAATTTAGCCTCATTTTTCCTAGAAACCCATAATTTTGACCCCTACAACAAAGTTTTCCTAGAAAATTTGGAAATAAAGAGTATGTGTTTAAGAGAGAGAGAGAGATAGAACTTACACATGTGTTAGCTTGAGAGAGATTGTTGGCAATATGATGCTGAGTGTTGTCCTTGATGGCAACCCACTTGATGAAGATGATGGCAACCTACTTGATGAAGTTGTCCTTGATGGAATATGTCTTGATGAACTAGTTAATGATGTAAATATGATGTATCTACAATGAGTACAGAAGATAATGATGAAAGGAAATTCAATATGTGTTGGAACAATGATGAAAAGAGTATGTCTCAAGGCATACGCGGGTTTGTCTAGAGGAAGTAGCGTATGCACGCGGGAAATAACGTGCCAAGTCGCATATGGTCAAAAGCGCTCTAAATATGTAAAACCAGGGGTAACTACCATGGTATTGACCCATTGTATTGAGCGATGAGTTGTCTATGTGATCCTGTCCAGGAATACCATTGGAAGTAATGAGGTTTTGGCTCATGGTATTGATAAAGGGTAAACCTATATAAGGAGAAGAAATTCATTGTGCAAATGTGTGCAAGAATTCTGAGCTTGAATGAATACTTCTCTCTGAAGTATAACTGAATGGAAAGGGTTACAGTTGAATGATAGATATGAATGCATGATGCACCAATGAAGAAAATGATCTAGATCTGAAATGTATTTGTATCTTCTAGATTTGTTTATGGAATGATTAGATATAAGATGAGGCGAAAATCTGTCTGAAGTAAAGGGTAAAATCTGTGTGATGCATCTGTTATGAAGAATTGCAATGACCTAAATGTCTGAAGAACTATACGCTAGTTCGCCGTAGAGGAAGCGCGTATATACGTGGGTTTGCTGAAGAGAAAGCGCGTATGGGAAAGAAAAATAGTTCTGTAATATTTACAGAAGTATACGTGGGTTTGTATGGTCAAAGGCACGTATATACACAGGATCAATAAAAGGAAAGCGCATATGAAAAACAAGGGTTTGCTGAAGTTTGTTGTATAAGATGTCTGATCTGTTCTGTTGGTTTACTGCTATCTATTGATGAAGTTATAAGTTTCAGTTTGATGTATGATTGACCTTAAATGTGTGGAGTGGGTCCAGTCTGAAAATATGATGAAAAGTGGCCTGCAAGTTGTGTTCTAAAGGAATATTTTGGATCCAGTGTGAAAATTGATGAAACGTGGTCCATGGTGGTGCTGAGGGTTGTAGCCTTCAGTCACGGGGTTGTAGCTCCTTTCCAGGTGAGGCTGGTAAATGAGAGCAGGGGGTCATAGCTCCCTTCCAGGAGAGGCTGGTAAACAAGAGCAGGGCGTCGTAGCTCCCTTCCAAGAGAGGCTGGTAAACGAGAGCAGGGGGTCGTAGCTCCCTTCCAGGAGAGGCTGGTAAATGAGCGCAGGTGGGTGCCTGTGTACTGGTATGAGTCTACACCAGTACATAAGTTGTAAGATGTTTTCATTATAATAAAATATTGAAGGCTGAGCAATGACAGCGGTGGTTTTCTCCCAACTTGGGTTTCCACCTAAAATTCTGGTGTTCATGTGTGTTGCTTATGTGTGATGATTTGTTCTGTTCTTACTACACATGTTTGCTGTTTATTGAACATCTAATGAATGAATGATGGAATGATATAATTTAAGAATTATCTGCATAATAAGATCTCTGGACATATGCATGTTTTATTAAGGGTATCCGCATGTATACACGGGTTTGCTTCAGGAAAGTAGCGTATGGGTTTTGAAGTAAGAAAAAGTAAAAAGATTTGAGGGTCCTGGGCCGATCGATTCACCACCCCCCCCCTCTCAGTATTTTTCCCAACAATTGGTATCAGAGCAGGTCCTTTTGCAGAAGCTTGATCACTTGAAGGAGATCCGTCACAATGGGAAGGAAGAAAAAGAAGAAGGCTACTGAAAAGGAGATATCTCAAAAAACATGTGCGGCAGAAAATGAAGAAGATGAAACATGTATTGATTGTTGTTCTTGTGATTCACTTTCCTGTGCATGCAATGGTGAAGATAATGAAAGTAAAGTTTTGGATCTAGAGGAAGCTATCAAGAAAATTGAAGATCAACGAAGATCAATTAATAAAAGCGAAGCTATGTACAAAGGGATGAAAGAACAGATAGAAATATTGAATGGACAGACAGACAAGTATCAAAGGTTTCATGCTTATGCATCCAATCGAATTAAAAGACTAGAAGCAGAAATCAACAATCTAAATGAAGATCTTGAAAAATCAAACAAGAAGAATGCAAGACTTGAAGCAGAAATCATCTCCCTCAAAGAAGATCTGGAAGATTCAAACAAGAAGAATGAAAGACTTGAAGTTAAAATCATGTCTCTCAAAGAAGATCTGGAAAAATCAAATAAGAAGAATGAAGAACCCATATCATTTGAAAAGGAAGGACTTGAAGCATAAATTATCTCTCTCAAAGAATATCTGGAAAAATCAAATAAGAAGAATGAAGAGCTGCTACAAACATGTGAAGAAAACGAAAATTGGTTGAAGGAAGAAATTTTAAAATTGAATAATCAAGTAGAAGAAGGAAAAAGGGTCGAAGAAAGCATGAAGAAGCTATGCCAAATTTTGGAGGTTGAGGTAAAAATTCTCAAAGGTAAATTAGAAGAAAAGGATAAACTCTTGAGGTTTCAAGATAGTACTAAGATTCTGGAAAATATTCTTAGTAATCAAAGGTCTCCCTCTATTAAACTTGGTCTTGGTTTTCATGAAATTGTTAAAGGTGAATCTAGTTCACAAGGAAGTGCTAAAGATTCAAAGGATGTCATGGCTAAACCTGAAGAGTTGGAAGAAACAAAAGGTCAACCGACAATCAAGAACTCTCAAAAGAAATCATTCCCTCTTAACCATAGAAACATCAATAATGTTGAATGATTTAATTGTCATAATTATGGGCATGTTGCAGCCAAGTGCAGAAGCAGAATGTTTCAGTCTTATACAAATAGATTCTACACAGAAAGGTACTATGGTTTCTTCAAAGGATATTGTTTTTCATGCAACAAGTATGGTCATAAAGAAGCTGATTCCAATAGAAGGAAGAATAGAATACCACATTATGATTCTTATGCTTAATTATCTGGCCACATAAGATGTTATTCTTGTAACAAGTATGGCCATGTAGAAAAAGAATGCAGGATGAATAGATCTGAGAGGATGGACAATTTCCAGCACACAATTAGAAAGTTCAAGCAAAGTTGGAAAAAGAAGGAGGACTAATCAGAAACGTAGGGAATACTGACCCTACTGTAGTCATCAGCTTCTAAAGCTTACTTTTCTTAATGACTGCAGAAGTGTTGTGAGATACATTATAGGGATTTGTAATGTATCGTCATAGGGGGAGCGATGTATGATGATTCTCAAGGTTGATTTAGTTATTATGGTTATGTTTATTTCTGATAGAGTATCTGATGTAAACAAGACACGTAAAAGAATGAAAAATTCTGGGGGAGATAGAGGAATGTGAAATTTTCTATATTTCACTTTCCATACGCGGGTTAGATAAACTAAAGCCACGTATAGACGCGAGTTCCAGCAGACACAGACGCATATGCATTTAAGATAAGAAAAATTAATATAGTAACTGAAGATCAGGAGTACCAGTTCAGGGGGAGCATCAGTCTGACTACTAATGATTGTATTATTGGCAATGTATCTGCTTATTTCTCAGTTCTAAATGATGATGACATGATACATGGTTTCTTATGATGAAGATTATGTATCAGCCCAGATTACTTATTTTCTTTCACTCATAGATGAAATGGAAGTCTTATGATTCAGAGATATGGACAGATTATGCAGAGATTATTGCTGATGGGTTGCTGTTGAAGATGTTCAGGTTGCTCAAACTAAGGATAAGCCTTGGTCATATGGAAAGCATGGTTGGATGCACATTTTTAGGGGGAGCATTAGCCTTGTTGAGTATAATGCATTTTTGGCATTATGATGATTCTGATATATGATCTCTCTCTTGAGGTCTTTCTGGTATTGGTCACAAAAAGTCATACTTGTAATTTTATGAAAAGGTCATGATGAGACCCATGATGCAAAATTGTAATATTCAATCATGTAAGGACTTGTTCAATTTGTAAACCCAGTTGGTTGGGTAGTTGAGTCAAAATTTGTAAACCCACTTGGTTGGGTATTTGAGTCTCATATGTAAATCCACTTGGTTGGATATTTGATGTATGTATGATTCCTTGGTGATAGGAAGGTCATAGAGTCATGTACTTCATTGAAAAATGTGTTTAAATATTCAGCATGAAATTAGGGGGAGCATGGTCACTTCAGTTAACATCAGATTTGCAGAGCGCTTTTTCTACATGAGGAGAAAAACCTTGTGTTGGTTTTGATATTCCCTTTGCCCTTGATGTCAAAGGGGGAGAGTGACATGGTGTTTGAATAAAGGGAAAGAATGGTGTCAAAGAATGGGGAGAGTGACATGGTGTCATTGTATTCTTAATGTATCTATCTGTTGTGGTGATCAAACACCATCGTGGCTGCCATCAATTCCAAAGGGGGATATTGTTGGTAATATGATGTTGAGTGTTGTCCTTGATGGCAACCCACTTGATGAAGATGATGGAAACCTACTTGATGAAGTTTTCCTTGATGGAATATGTCTTGATGAACTGGTTAATGATGTAAATCTGGTGTATCTACAATGAGTACAGAAGGTAATGATGAAAGGAAATTCAATATGTGTTGGAACAATGATGAAAAGAGTATGTCTCAAGGCATACGCGGGTTTGTCTAGACGAAGTAGCCTATGCACGCGGGAAATAATGTGCCAAGTCGCATATGGTCAAAAGCGCTCTAAATATGTAAAACCAGGGGTAACTACCATGGTATTGACCCATTGTATTGAGCGATGAGTTGTCTATGTGATCCCATCCAGGAATACCATTGGAAGTAATGTGGTTTTGGATCATGGTATTGATAAAGGGTAAACCTATATAAGGAGAAGAAATTCATTGTGCAAATGTGTGCAAGAAGTCTGAGCTTGAACGAATACTTCTCTCTGAAGTATATCTGAATGGAAAGGGTTACAATTGAATGAAAGATCTGAATGCATGATGCAACAATGAAGAAAATGATCTAGATTTGAAATGTATTTGTATCTTCTAGATCTTTTTATGGAATGATTAGATCTGAGATGACGCGAACATTTGTCTGAAGTAAAGGGTAAAATCTGTGTGATGCATCTGTTCTGAAGAATTGCAATGACCTAAATGTCTGAAGAACTATACGCTAGTTCACCGCAGAGGAAGCTTGTATATACGCGGGTTTGCTGAAGATAAAGCGCGTATGGGCAGGAAAAATAGGTCTGTAATATGTACAGAAGTATACGCGGGTTTGTATGGTTGAAGGCGTGTATATACGCTGGATCGGTAAAAGGAAAGCGCGTATGAAAAACTAGGGTTTGCTGAAGTTTGTGGTATGAGATGTATGATCTGTTCTGTTGGTTTACTGCTATCTATTGATGAAGTTATAAGTTTCATTTTGATGTATGATTGAGCTTAAATGTGTGGAGTGGGTCCAGTCCGAAAATATGATGAAAAGTGGCCTGCAAGTTGTGTTCTAAATGAAGCTTTTGGATCCAGTGTGAAAATTGATGAATCGTGGTCCATGGTGGTGCTGAGGATTGTAGCCTTCAGTCAGGGGGTTGTGCCTCCCTTCCAGGTGAGGCTGGTAAACGAGAGCAGGGGGTCGTAGCTCCCTTCCAGGAGAGGCTGGTAAACGAGAGCAGGGGGTCGTAGCTCCCTTCCAGGAGAGGCTGGTAAATGAGCGCAGGTGGGTGCCTACGTAATAGTATGAGTCTGTGCCAGTACATAAGTTGTAAGATGTTTTCTTTATAATAAAATATTGAAGGCTGAGCAACGGCAGCAGTGGTTTTCTCCCGACTTGGGTTTCCACCTAAAATCCTGGTGTTCATGTGTGTTGCTTATGTGTGATGATTTGTTCTGTTCTTACTGCACATGTTTACTATTTATTGAAAATCTAATGAATGAATGATGGAATGATATAAATAAAGAATTAGCTGCATAATAATATCTCTGGACATACGCATGTTTTATTAAGGGTATCCGCGTGTATACGCGGGTTGGCTTTAGGAAAGTAGCATATGGGTTTTGAAGTAAGAAAAAGTAAAAAGATTTGAGTAAGTCCTAAATATTGATTCACCCCCCCCCCTCTCAGTATTTTTCCCAACAGATATGTATTTCATCCTTCTTTTCATCCTCCTTGTCCTTCTTGTCCTCTCCTTTATTGCCTATAGGAAACTTGCTTTGAGAGAGATGCGAATTTCTGACTTAAGCAGGAGATAGAATTACCTTTATATGATGACTATCTAGGTTGAATGGGTGTGACTCTACTTGGGCCAAACTTATTTGGAGGGAAGACAAATTTAAAAACTTGGAGCCAAATTTTTGAATTTAAAAATTCAAATGTTCTTATTTTAAAATTCCAAATGGGGCTTGACTCAAAATAATATTTTCTTTTCACACTAGCATTTAAAATATTCTTTAAAATAAGCAATATAAATACATCAAGGATAAAATATAAATTATGAAGATGGACCATAGTTACAAAATTTAACACTCCCTCCTGAGTAGGGAGGTATTCATTATGATTGTTATATGTGTTGTTAAGTTAATTTTTTTTTGTATGAAATTGTTATTAAATAACCATCAAGATCAACATCAAAAAGTTACCATATTATAGTCACCAAATGTCTTTTCATGGTACATCTTTAGCATTAAATAGTCATGATGATTCTAGTTGGTGGCTCTGATCCATGGTATATTGACTATTCATATTTCACCATCATCCTGGTCAAAAATTGTGACTCATGGTGAAACTCTAGGGAGACACTCAATCTATTTGAGTAATTTGGTACCAACACCACACTCTATCTAAGTAATATGGGCCATGATTCTAAATGGGCTCACTCATCCTATCTGGAGAGTAACGTGAGCCTAATGCTAAAAGGAACCCACTAAACTGAGTGATCCTAGGCCTCTAGGACCATTCTTCCTTTAATCTATTCAACAATTGTTACACAGGAAGAATGATTTTCCTCTATCGAAACATTCTCCCTAATGTGGTCATACTTGAAACAGGGAGAATGAATTCCCATATTTATTTCGAATAAACACTCTTTCTCAATGAGAAAGGTGATATCCACAAGCCCTAGCTTGTCCCTAAAGTACTCAAAATTTTCTTTGGACAAAGGCTTCCTCAAAATATCAAATGCCTATTCATCAATGGAGATATAGTTGATAATTTATGTTCTTTTGTACACCATGTCAAGAATGTAATGGTGATTGATCTCAATATACTTTGACTTGTCATGGAACATTAGATTCTCCAAAAACTTCACACAACTTTTCTTCTCATAATATATCACTATCAAGTTCAACTCTTGGTCAAACAATCCTACAAACAACTTATGAAGCCATGCTGCTTCTATACAAACTTCATTGTATACGGTATATTATTATTCTATAGTTTTGAGTGTGAAAAATATTTTCATCCTACTCATCCAAGATATCATAGTGGATCCCAAACAAAATCATACCCGTGAAGTAATCTTCCTATCATCTATACTCCCTTCCTAGTCAAAATTTGTATATCACTAATGCTAGATATCATTGTTTGCAAAATATCTCAAACCATAGTTTGTATTATCATGTACATATCATAAGATGTGCTTTGCTACAATCCAATGCTCATCTATCGATTCCACCTACAACTAGCTCAACATGATTATTTCAAAGCAAATGCATGGACTAGTGTTAACCAAATACATCAACAAGGAAATAAACTATTGTTACATGGATGGATCTAGCAAGTGGGACCTTGAGTCTCTCAATTACTTTAAATTAGTCATGATGTGAGTTTCCATGGATTTGCAGTCCATCATGCCAAAACTATGAAGTATCTCAATAACATACTTTCCTTTATCAAGGAATATATCTCCAATATTATTCCATACTTATAATACCAAATAATAATTCATCAATCTAGGATCCTTCATGTCAAACTCAGAAGCCAAATACCTCCTATAGTGAATGATGAGAGACTCAATAACCATCAGAAATAAATCACCAACATATAATAATAAAATCATATGTGCATTCTTCAAAACCTTGAATTATAGGCTTGGATCATCGTCATTCTTGGTAAATACAAGTCTTATCAGGTAGCTATAATTAGAGCATACTAAGCTCCTGCAGCATGGTTGAGTCCATAAAGGGCCTTCTTCAATCACTAAATGTGAGACTCCTTTCCATGCACATAAAAACCTTGAGGATAATCAATATACACTTGTTCCTCAATTACACCACTGAGGAAAGAAATATTTACATCCATCTGATGTAAATTCTAACCCAACATAGCAATAAGAGAAATCGTGGATATAATGGAGGTGTATATATAGATTGGAGAAAAGGTCTCGTCGTAATCTTCTCTCCCTTTCTGGGAGAACCATATAGCCAAAAATAACATCTTTTTCTTGTAAATACTTCCATTTAAAAAAAAAATTATCTTTTATATTCATTTTTAAGTTACCACTAACATCTCTTTAGGTCTCGACAGAATCTTGAAGACATCATTCTTCATGATGATTTGGTATTGTTCATCCATAGACCCCTTCCTCACTTGCTATTTAGTCGCTTCTTCATAAGTGGAAGGTTTTGCATCAATAAGGTTAGTCATAAGAGATACATAACTAGAAAAACTTTTAGGTTTCTTACTCTCTTTGGACCTGCAATATGAAGCTTCAGGTCCTTCTAATTCTTCCAAAGTAGATCTAAGACATGCTCCCTTTCAAACATTCAAATAGAAACTTGATAGAACTTGATCATTCTTTCTTGAAAGAATCATCCTACATCTATGAATCATCCTTAAATGTTTGTTCATGATGACTAGGATAAACAGAAATTTATAGGTTTACATTTAAACTAGTTATCAAATAGACGAGGATGGAGGTTGCAATCATGTAACCCAAAGTCTCACCATCTATGAGCTTTCATAAAAAATGGAGAAGGCATATGTCGAATTGTTTTATGGAATTCACTGAATAAGTCTCTTCTCACCAAATTCAATACATCATCTGAAGGCTTCTTTAAGCATGTTTGACTTATAATATGGTTGGAATATTCAGCTGTAGAATGTAGAACTCAGCACTCGATATAGAAAGAAACTTAAATTGTGTCATCCATCCAATCATAAGCACACAGTGTTGGCAAATATGGAGAGCTCACAAAGTTTTAAGGAGAATATTCCACAGGACAATGTATGTAGTTAAACAGGAACTAACACCTAAATATTCTTTGATAATAAGATCCATGGTACTGAGGGCATATATTTCATTGCCACATATGGATTTCATGTCTTTCAAAATTAAAGCACTCCAAGAGCAGACTGCCATGCATGGCATGATTAGCCCATTTATTATAGCCACAATAGCCAGCAACGACCCTCCAAGCCAAGAATGTGAAGAATTAGTAACTTCACGAAAAAATTCACTCGGCCTACACCTAAATTCCTACATATCATAGTAAGAATTGATCAAGATATAATCTCCTTGTTGAGAGACCGCTACAATATTGTGTTTTGATGTTTTTTCTTCAAATTCACATATCAGCAAAAAAACCTAAGAGATACTTCAAATCTCAGCTCCATCACCACTCAATTACTTATCTCTTACATCGATGATTTCATGTTAAGATGTTTCACCAGTCTCTGGCTGAGGTCCTGGTCACACTACAGAACCAAAATCAGTATTGTCAGTTCTGTGAACATACTAGATTGTACAAAATTACTAATGAATTAACTTTCTTAAGCTGTAAATAATACATGTTGCATACCTAAGACCAATAATATATCCAGACACTCCTAATTTCATCAGTTACCTTCACGTCACATAGCACATCAATGAAGTGCCTGATGAATCTGCCTTGTCTGCTCCAGAACAGATAAACCATTATAATCAACTGGATGAATTTCAATTTCGATATTGACAAACTTCCATACAGAGAAGGACCTTTTGTCTGCTCCAAAAGAGCAAAGAACATTAGATTTAGCTGGATGGATAAGAACATTATATTCAACTGGATGAATTTCAATTTTGATATTGACAAAATTCCATACATAGAAATTATTCTGAAAAGTATTAGAAAATAGGCTAAGAATGGTCCTGATGATGGGTCTTGTTTTAGACCGGAAACGTAGACTTAAAAATGAGAACTGTGGAGATTTCGAGCTTTGATTCTAAAAAGGCTAAGAATGGTTATCCTACCTGTCAGGAGGCCATGAACGGAAGCATTCACTAGGCTAATTAAAGTTATTTTCCTTCTTAATAAGTCTCTGCAACATTAAAGAAAAATGTTGGGTGATTTCAAAATAGTGCTCGCAAGGATTGAGAATCATAGCAAAAACATTCCTCTGGTTTATACAGAAAATTTATGTATGGAGTGTGTACTTTTTTGCGATTAGAAGAACTTATTGTAGCTTTTTCTAAACACTAGCACCAGTGCTGGCAAGGCCTGAAAAATTAGCAAAGACATTACTGTATGTTAAAGTAGCAATTTATAAAACCCTGATGAAGGTAGCAGCCTAAGGACCTGGAGGTTATTAAATTCCTCCAGGAAACCAATCCCAACAGAGAAATGAAGTCAACGATTGATTACCTAATGGGGAGTTGTGTGTCTCAGGTGTATTAATACTTCTTGATGCTGCAATCATCAGGGTTTTGAGTTTGATCAAGTGCTAGTAACATGAAAGTCTAATAACAAGGGCGCAAGTTTCAAAACATGGCAAAACAAATTGGGCAATTAGCTTGTACCCCAATATTTCCAAGCTAGAGATAAAGGCAGCTGTCAAGGTCAGGTATAAAGTCCTAGCTATTTCATGTAAAGACCAAGAGTTCATCAGGGCTACACTGTACATCTCAACTTAGAGCTAAAGGCGATTGTGAAGGTCAGGTGTAACTTCCTAGCTAGCTCATGTAAGAGCAAGAAAGTATCTGGGCTACACTATACATGAGTATGTACAAAAAATAAGGTATAACTTCCTACCTATCTCTATGATACTTTACAAGAGTGTGTATAAAAAAGTAATATGTAACTTTCTACCTAGCTCCAATAAGACCAGAGCCTTGGCCCTTACTAACTTTCTACCTAGATCAGATAAGACCAGAGCCTAACTAAGGAAGGCACGACCTTATATTTTAGAGATTACTTGATTGAGTCAATAATTTTATAATGGGGCATTTTTCTCGAGTTATTTGACATAACTTTGACCTGGTACCATTGACAATATTTCTCAGAATAGAGAGCGTCTCTGAATGTCGAACCGGGTCAAAATGCGAAGGAAAATAATTCACCTGCAACCAGTGGTATGATCATAAAATGGAACTCATTAGAAAAATGCAATCTCTCAACAACCATTATGTATAAAACTGTGCTCAGTTGCCCATTTGAAAAGGAAAGAAAAGAAAAGCAATAGACAAAATGAGATTTCCATTGAATCTTAGCACTCTAAAAAATGTGTACTAGTAGTTGCTTATATAAGGATTTAGTACTAGTAGGTGCCTTAAATGATCCTCTATATGGGGGATTTTAGAATCTAGATGGAAAATTTTATCTTTAGATTAGGGTACAAAAAGTTAATCCATATTTAAGTTGCATTAAGGTGTTATGCCAAACCAAACCACATGTGAGAAATACAAAAGAGAGAAGATTGCTGATACTAGTAGGGAAGTAATGGCTTGTAACATACCTCCTCATCTCTGTGCATGAAATTCATAAAACCATCGTGATGATTGTTATGATGGGAACACTTTGGTGCATTCACAGGAAGCAGCAAGTAATTCAGCCCAAGCCTATGCCTCTGTGTGTTACAGTATAAGAAAACTCTAGTCTAGAACATTTTATCATCGGTGTAGTAGACACCGGGCACAATAACTCCATGGAAAAATGCCAACTATTCATTCTCATTGAAAAAATTATCAATGTTTATATTCAAAACCATCCTCCCAACAGGCTGCACAAGAAAAGGATCCAATTTTCAACCCTGGTTCAATGCAAAAAGCTTGAAACTTAAGAGCATATAAAGTTGAATTACTACAAGAACTTGAAAATTGTGAAGCAAGAAGAATTTATATTACAGATTATAGGACTGATAGTTTCAGTCTTAAGTATTTTATATGTACTTTACCTGCAAAGTAAATAGATTCTTTGGCCATATTTTAGTATCGTCAAGAGGATCAAATTCGAACCTATCTTCATTTGCATGATCCATAGTTTGAATGCATAGCTTCCATTCAGGATAGTTACTAGAATCTATGGCATCATATAAATCTTTGGTAGCATGACTGTGATTGGTACCTCCAACAATTGCAGCCTTCTCATCAAGCAAAAAATTGAGTCCAAAAGCAGGCTTCCAATGAAACTTGCATTAGGTTTCTTTACCTTCTCTATTAATAAATTGCAAAGAAGATAAATAAAAAAAAAACAGGTCATCTAAATAGTAATGACAAATTTTTCAAGCATGGTTCATTTGACAACAAATAAAGGATACATTTTCGTTAAGTTCTCTTGACCTATTCTTGTTAAGTTCATTTGCATGACTATTGAATCTTATTATATATATATATATATATATATATATATATATATATATATATATAGATATATAGATACACTAGTGAAGAAAAGTTCAATATATGGCAGTTGACAAAGTATATAGGTTTCATGTTCAATGGAGTGCTCCCATGTATAGTGATTAATGATGTGTTGTGCATGTTAACTCACCACATGGCATGAAATTGCTTTAATTCTAGTATCCTTTCAAGTTGTCCTATATATCATTCTGTAGCAACTGGAGAACATCATTCTCTAACCATAAAATCTGCAAGGTTAAATATCTCAAGTTCAAATCAAGTTGCAATGACATTATGTATATATTTCGTAATAAATATGATCTATATGTGACATTATGAATATATTTCATAAGAAATGTGATCATTTGAATGGGAAATATGGATGGTTAATGATGTTTCCATTGCTGGTGTTTAACATTTCCATAAGAAATGTGATCCCATGAATGGAAAAGATAGCTGGTTAAGGATGCTTGTATTGCTGGTGTATAACATTTTCATCAGAAGTCAAATTGTTAATGTATTAGATGTAAATTCTGTGGCATATTCTCTTCCAATGAGGGGAGTTGGTTGATATTTTCATCATATCCAATATATGGATGCCAGAAACGAATTTTTGTACAAATAAACAAACTCCATCACTATCACAACCGAGTATACCAAAATCAGATTGCCACAAACAAATAGAGTAATCACTCACAACAGATTGAATAGATAAATCCTAAGGATAATGAGGTCAAGAAGGACAATTCTACAATTAAGATGTATAAGAGGGATCACCATATTGATATAATCGCTGATACATACACTTGATGACTAGAGGGAAATTCATAACCTAGGTTTTAGATTACACAGAATCTACACTCACCGAGGTTTTAACCTGGACTATTTTTTCTAGTTTTAGCACATAGTTGAGTCAAGATGTGGTTCTAGCACTTTTTTCATCATCCCATGAATGTTGCAAGGCCATTGGTAACATGTGTCCTTATTTGGGAGAAAATGACCCAAGTATGTTACTAGCCCCTAGATTTTCAAATAGGAGACCTCGGTAAAATGTATATGTCACATTTTTTCAAACAATAGCCATGACACTGAAACAAGAATAGCTCATTTTGTAGATCTCAAATCAAGTGGCAATCAAGCAGAAGAGTAGGGCTGAAGAATAATGCTCAAATAGGAGTATAGTGGCCAAATTCCACACCCCTATCTTGAAGCAAAGGTTGTAATGAATACTCACCTCTGCAGGTGACCTTGCTTGAAATAAGTGAATGGTGTTGAGATTGAAATCCATGCCACGGAATACAATACACAGATCACCATGTAAATAAATGTAGAAAATTGATGCTTTCAACAAGTCATGAATTATAAAATTGTGGCATGGTATTAAAAAATTTAACATATCATCTATGAAATATTTCTGCGTGCAATCTTGGACTATAGAAAATTAAAAATTGTTGAGGGGTTTACCCACTTTTACGTTGCATTAGTGACCACTAATATATAATGAACTGACTAAAAAACATGTTATTTTTTAGACCATTTTCATTTTTAATGAAGAAAACAATCGCTATAAATCACTATTTCATTGAACAGAAAAACATCAGTAGTAGGGGAGATCAGAAGATTATAAATCCTAAGAATGTATCTGCTACCATACCTCTGCAATACAACTAACTTCCACACATATGGAATAAAAAACTCTTCTGGGTGAAGTTCCTGGTCATAGGTGAATTTTAACTATGTGAACATATAAAAAACACACAAACCATCTATAATTAGGACAAATCAAACCACTAACAACAAATATAGAGAATAATAAAAGAAAATTCAAATACTGAAACATGACTTTTTCAAAACAAAGTTTTTTTCATATTACTATCATCATTTTCTACCATGTCATAGCCAATTTTGTACCTTCATCCCTTCACCCCGCCATGACTAGCTATTAGCAACTATGACATGAAGAACCTTTTCTACTGACCATTCCCCATCTGTATGTTGAGCATCAATACGATTGTTGAAAAAATCCAGAATAAATATGCTTACCAATTCCACACCCCTATCTTGAAAGGATCAGACTTCCTGTAGGATGTATAAGAAGCCAAATTTTCTATTCACCATTGGGAAAGCCTGGCTATAGTGTCAAATCTGCAGCCAGCCTCACCCATTCATGTAAGAGTCAGCGCTGCAGGAATCTCCGTGATGCAGTCAAAGAAACTGTCCAACAGAATGCTTGGCTTCCCCAGCTTGACAAATTAGAATATAATCCAATTATCAAATCCCCAAATGAAAACATAAATTGATATCCCCAGTGTGGCAGAAAGGAACATACAGAAAAAATCAAACTTACAAATACACACATATAATCATATCCCCTGAATTTCAAAATAGAAGATACTCTAATAATCAAATTATCCAGACATAAAAAGTTTAAAGAAATGTAAAGCTGCCTGTAGTAATTTTGGTTCTTTTTCTTCCAATTCTAGGTTGGAAAAGCTCTGGGTTTAAACATAATTTCATGTCTTTTCAGCACCCATAATCTCATAATGTCTTAAGAGCTCTGCACTGACCACTTAAGAACTTTACAGCATCTAGAATTTTACAGCAGCTCATATTTCAGCATCTAAGCAACCCAGACCAATCTTTAAACAAAAGGGAGAACCAAGCTTGAGAGCTCTGCACTGGCCACTTTAATTTTACAACTCTTATCCCACCATCTAAGCAACATACATCAATCCTAAAATGAATTCCCCTTGAGGCTTAAAATGATAAGCCGGTCTAAATCAGTTAAGGATTCTATGAGACCAGTGAGGTCAAGGCTCTATAGCACAAGCCGAATAACCCTATTGTTTAGACAGATGACATCGATCCATTTTCCTGTGCATGGTTCCCTGGTTTTCCAAGAGCGAAGTTTGTTGTTTGAATCAGCTGAAGCCTTGAATAACATTAATGCATCATAGTCACTTTTTTGACTGGGCAGTTCACAATTTTGACTGGGCTTATTCCCTCATTTGAAATGGATACATTCTTCAAAGACCATTACACTTAAGAAAGTGCATATCATTTTGTGGCACCTGACCTGTGCATGTAATAGGTAGACCTGATCACTTGAACTCACATATGATATTTATACAACATGTTTGGACAATATATCACCTATGGAATCAACTAAAATTGTTTACTCGATTAGCATGGTCACACCTGAACGAGGTCTTAACATCAACCATTGTGTCCCACAATCATATATTGTGCTGGAGGTGAGGCATCCTACACATATGGACTCAACAATCAACATCTTTGTAACCATACTGTGTGGACCTACCAGGGTAAGCGACTAATGAGAAATTCCCAAACCACGGTGAGACTTTGGGTGATTAATAAGCATGGAGGTATGATAGAACTATGAGCCTCAACAACTCAATAAAAATTTATGGAAATGGTGTTCAGCAATTTGAAATTCCTGGATCAGTATCAAGTTTAGGTGTTTTCCTTGCAATGATAATGACACCAATTCAAACCTATTGTTGCTATCAAGGATAGTGTTATAAATTTGTTAGCTAAACGAATTACAGTAGCGATAATGGGGCAAGATAGGTAGACTTTGATAGATTTCAGGATTTTTCATTGCAGTGTAGGATGAGAAATGGAATTGGAATGAGCATTTAGATAATTACCTCATTCTATAAGAAGAAAGTAACACAACATAATTTCCCTTACAAAAGAGAGAAAAAATTGATTTATGAATTATGTTTATAACTCTTTAGAACAATCAGTGAAAGCATAAGATATGAAATGGAACTGATACAATGCTATAAAGCCATACCACATGAATCCCAAAATTCTTACTGCAACTGCATCTGTATTATAAAAAAAAAATCTCCAAGTACAATAGCTCTCCTGTGATATATCCAATATCCAACCCCCCTCTATTACAAAAAAAATTCTTTTTTATAGGCCAAATTACAAGGGCCTATTTTTCCAAAACAGTAAATGTATTTTTGCAAAAATAAAAATAAAAATGATATCAAGGTGGCCAAAATATAAATACTTGCAAAAAGACTCTGATGGCACATTTTTTGAGCTACAAACTCTGATTTATATGTCCAATTTGAAAAATAGGAAATCCAACTACCACATAGACATTCAAAATCAAATGCACTTCATGTGTTAGCCATTTCTCTGGTGTAAATTTGTTGACCTGAGTGAACATAAACCATCCTGATTGAACCTCATGCCATTAGATCCTTGATATCCTTTCTATCAAATGAACCATTAATCTAACAATTCAAGGAAAACATTAACATTAGTGAGAAGAACCACATACTTTTCTTCAAAACATATTCATAAAAAAAGAACCAATTCTTCTTTCTTTTCATGATTAAATCGACCAACTTCAGAAGAACCACAGTAGAAGGCATCCAACATAAGTGTTGAGGTAAGGGATTCCCTTATATTCAAAATCTATATATGTGTTGAGGTAAGGGGTACATATAGTTATATAGGTATGTAATTATATTTTTTTTATGGAAGAAATACCAAATTAATGTTTGAATGAAACACAATTACAAAAAGATAAATGGCTAGTGAAAGAAACCTACACCAAAAAGTAGGTAGCAAAAAAAGGTTGAGTTATCTCGAACATTCACCATTTGAATTATTCAATATACCTAAAGCCAAAAAGTACAAAATTAACATCAGATTCATACAAACAAATCAACAAAAATATAACCAAAAACTATTTATAAATAATCCAACATATGGAAATACATAAGGAAAGTGAAAGGAGAATGTTTTGAAAATTAACCTTGTTCAAACTTTTCACAAAATATGAAAAAACTTTGTAATTACTTTCTTCTAATTTGTATGTATCATTCTTAGCATTGTACGATAATTTTGCGATTGCTATAACAGATTCAAGTTGTACAAAAGAATGATCAGTCAAATCATACTTATACACGTGCTGCCCCTTTATTCTACTATACCAACATAATTGAAGCTCGATTCCTTCTAATCTATCCAAAAGGTCAATGTCATTATGGTAATCAAACACCCTATTACCATCCTTCTTCCTTATTCTTTGAACCCTTCCAATGTACCACATTCCACAAGAAACACCTTGTTTTGTACTTCGAGGAACACCTTTTCTTGCAGTACATTCAGTGGGAGGAATTGAGTTGTTTTCAAACAACACCCCACAATCTGATCCAATTCCAAATCCAATTGAAACACCATTTTGTAGAGTATTCCCATCTCGCCTAAAGTAGACCCCAATTCTCACTTTTGTCAACCTATCTTTGGATAATGTTGGATTTCCATTCAACTGACTAACCAAACATGCTTTGAACATATCCTTACCATCAAGATTCACCACTGGTTTTATAGTTTTGATTACATTTTCATCAGTGCAATCTAAAATTTCTTCCAACTCGTGTCTCCACTCACTTTCCATTATTTGCAATTCACTTTCATTGTGTACCAATGAAGATGAATATTTAAATATAGAGTTGTAAAATCTCGGCGGAGAATCATCAACTACTTCATCCACAATTTGAAATGTTGAATAATATTTATCCTCTATCCATGGTTTAACCCACCAAGAACATTGAGTGTAATTTTCTGGTTTCATTCCAAGAGTTGATAAAATGTCTTATGCATCCTTCAATCCATTCTTAAGGGCTTCTACAATTTTAGAGTCTGTTGATATTGAATCATATTGCGACAATATGTCAATATATTGTATTATTTCTTGGTACAATTTATTCCAAATTTTTTCTTGCTTCTTATGGGATTTATTAAAATGAAGCCCTTGGGAATTTGATTCTTCTTCAATAGCTCTATTAAGGGTTCCAACAGCATGAAGCAAGTCAGTGAAATCATAAGCCCTCTCCACTCCAACCATCCCACCAAATTTTCTAAAGAAGTTCTCACATACATCTAACCCAGTCAAGTGCAAAACACATGGCAAGTTAGAGTATTGATCTCGAAACAATCTCATCAACAAAACTGCAAAATGACAAGAAATTCTCACATCTTGATATGCCTCTCTACTGATGAAATTTATGTTGACATTAGTATGAGATTTTTTTTGTACCCAACATAACCATAATGCGAAGAAATGATGAACTCATGAAGCATTTCGCACTCTTTCCCAGAGGCTCAAACTGTGAGACATAAAGATGTCAATGTAGTCAGCAACAATCATTAGGTAAGTCTTTGTAGCTAGTGTCCTCTCCAACTTTCCACTTGGTGTACTTCTCAACTCTTTCAAACACCTCTAAACATGCCTTGAAGCAATTCGTTGTGCGGAACCCCAATTTCGTCAATCCATCCTTTCTATATCTTCACACTTATGCTTGTGATCATCCACTTTAAAAGTGTGATAAACTATTCTGACATGCCCAAAAATTATGTACTCATTTCCTAAAACCAATTCTGACGACTGCTAAACAAAGGATTCACTAGCTTTTTTCCGTTGTGGATGTAATCTTGGTCATGCAATCCTGTTACATTGCAACCATTGTACAACCCAGTTATCCTCCACCCTTCCCAAGGAATTTGATATCGAAGACCTGATGTTGAAGAATAATCCTTCAACATAAGTTTTCTTCTTCTGCTATCTCCATCCGAGGAATGACCAACAATAGGTCCCAAATTATTTTCTACATGTTTCTTCCACATAAATTCTACCTTTTCCCATTGTTGATAAACAAAATTTGCATTGAATTTATTGCATGTTGGATGAACAACCACAACCAAACGAGGAATTTTTTCATGTAAAGGGTTTGCAATAATAACACGTGCATAATGTCCAATAACATTGTTTTTAAAAGAATTTGTTATAATCTCATACCCTGCATCTCCCTCACCAATTGTCACCAAGAAATTTGATTGGCATTGATGTTCTTCTTTCAAACCACAAAACCCCACCAGTGTATCGCTTTTTTCTACCCACCTAACATATTTTTTCACAATTGTTTCTTCTTCTACAAGGCATACAAGAATTGGTCCATATATACCATGTTTGGCTTTATAAGAAGCATAAATTTTTCCAACTGCCTCAAAAATGTGTTCGTGCTCCCCTGGAATATATGTCAATGACTTTCTAACTTGCCTTAAAGTTGTAGATATTGAAGGACCATCCATATTCAAGATAATAAAGTTATGTAATCTAGGACCTCCCCATAACTTGATCATCTCATAAAGGGATTTTGTGGATGTACTATACCTTCTCCCTGCTTTTTCATGAATCAAGTTATGAAATATATCCTTGAAAAATTCCCAAACTGCATATTTACCTTGTAATTTTCGTTTCTTATGTGCCTCACAAACATCCTTACAAAACCTAAAGACATCCTTCCTTTTTGCCAATTCAAACAAATTTTCCTTTAGAGATCTCATTCTAATAGAAAGTGTAGCAACCTTTGTCCTCTCCCACCAAAGAGCTCGCATTGTTGATCTGTGGTTAGCATTTGTAACCCTTGCAGCATTCTTCAATTCATTTTGAGTCAAATAGTCCAATCTTCTACCTTTTCCTATATCTCTTTCACTTTTTTTATTAGTGCACCTTGATTCACGATATAATCGCATCCTGAGGTCATTACATTCTGGAACCAAGTTACAAAATCTACATGTTAATGAATCAAAAGGGGTCCCTGTTTCAGAACCCCTCTGACAATGAATATGCCTATATGTACCATCAATACGACATTCAATACCCTCATAACATAGCATGATCTTGGTATGCTTCTCTATGGCCCATAATTTTCACAGGGACTTCACTCAATGAACCTCTAACCTCTCGTGTGCGTTCGTGGAATATTAAAGAATACCCTTAATTTGACTACATATTGGAAAATACCACTAAAAATCACATTATTTAACCCCCTACCAATATGAACCCAACACACCTTCCTAATTCAAAAAACCCCTACTTCCACTAAATATTGTAGGTATCCATTTTTTCCTTAACATTTTTTATACCCCTTTACATTTTGTCATTAACTTTCAGATCCATTTTATATACTTGCCAATATAAAAACCCTTTACCCCCTATATATCCCCCAATATATTATGTCATTTTTTCATCAATATACATCCCCCAATATGAACCCACGTGGTATGGTATTGCTCCCCCAGTGAAGCCCCTGTGATAATTTTCCACCCCTTTGATCATCCATTAGGACCTTTGTTTCCAATCTCTCCCCATTTCTATCAATATAAAGATACCAATACCCCCAAAATTGTAGTAACAAGGGAGACAATTGAGCTATAATAAGATGGCAACACAATAAATAAATAAATAAATAATTAGAAGTACGATAAATAAAATAATATACAAATTCATATTCAAGTTTAGTCTAAACTATTAGTTAACCACTAATTAACACACCTGAAGTAGGAGTTGCACTTGTAGAACCCCTATGTAATACTGATGGTGATGATGGCACTAAGAACCTATTCAAAATTTGTTGGGACTTATCATTGGTAGGCTTCTTAGGTCTCCCAACTATGCCACACCTCAGCCCAATCTCCTGATGTGAAGCCTCATTTGTCGTAGTAGTAGTGCGCTTCTTTGATTTCATGTGTTCATTTATAGAACTGACAATATTACCACTTGTTGGAACCAAACAAAACCATTTATTGCATCGTGTACATTCCACTCTCACTTTTTTCATGTCCTTATAGTCTGTAAGTGTTGCTTCCACCACCTTGAACAAATTAGGCTCTTGTGTCTTGTTGAAATCATCTAGAAGTTTGATTTCTTGATCAATATGAAATCGATCTCCAACCACCGTTGTTTTTTGTACTTTTTTACATGAAGGAATTTCACTACCACTTGGCATTTAAAGGAATTGTTGATGGGACGTTGTTTTCATATGATGGTTTTTGAAGTTGCGCATTGTTCGCGCTACCAAGGATACATCACCTGTTCCATAATAAATGCCACAAATTTCACAATGGATCTTTATTTTAGATTCTCCCTTTTCTGAATATACTTTGAGAGTAATTTTCTCATTGACAAACTCTTCCATTAAACTTTTCACTTTTTTTTCCCAAGATGCCAATACACAAGAATCAACAATTGTGGCTTCTTCCACTGACAAAGGAATATTTTCAACTCTTGGTTGTTTATGCATAGGTTCCTCCACATTCTCTTCAATGCTTTCAAATATTAGTATTGCTTCCACTGCATTTGGACACCTTGTTTCCACATCAAATGTGTCTAGTTTCCTCTTGATGCCTAAAAGTGTTGTATAAAATTTCCATTTGTTCTCTTGCTTTGGATTTAGAGATACTCCATCATGGATAAAATCAAAAGGGTATTCAACGATTCCATCATCCACAATTTCATCACGGATTTCAGCAAATGTACAACCTTCTCGACACCTGACAATGCCAATGACAGGTTTCTTTTCATCGATAGTAATTTTATAAGACAATTCCATCTTTTTTTGCACATAAATAAATGAAAAAGTAAGTAAAATTCCACAAACATATTGGTTTCTCGAAAAAACATGAATAACTCTTACTATTGCGATGAAACACTTTAATTCAAAATGTACTATTGATGGATTCCTCAAATGGAACTAAAACCAAAAATAAAACAGAGTACTAAAACAGATTTGAGAGTTGATTTATTGAGTCAAACATTGACAAACTTATAAGCAAGCTTAGGCCCTAAATCTGCCTCAATTTTGGCCTTATTTACATCATTTTTTGTGTGCTAAAGAGGTCAAAACTGTGTCAAAACCACCATCATAGCTTTTATTGTTCGTTGCTATGAAATGGATTCTAAATTTTTGAATTCTTCGAGACTCTACTCATCTATGTCTTGGCTCTTAGTTTCCCAATTCTGATTTTTCTTTGATATATAAATAAATTCTTCATATTTTACTGATTGAGAATAAAAGAAATAGAAAGGAAAGATACAAAGATTAAGTGCTCATTTATACATGAAGTGACCTGATGTAAATTTTTAAGTTGAATCGGCTTTTACATTCCTTGATAATCCTTACTCTTGCATACCATATTGACTTGGCACAACCACTTTGTACTGACAATGGATATACTATCTTTAGTCCTTCCGACATACTTTTGTGGTTTATTCTTGGACATTAATAAAATGTATTATCTCTCTTATCTATATCACATTTATAATAGTAAGTTTGATCGTCTGAATCAATACCTAACATAGCACAATGAAAATGATTGCATATAAAAATATTCATTACCTAATCCAACATGATCCAAATTATTGGATATAAGAAGGTCTATTACATGTTTATCCTTTAGTATGTTGTGTCCTCTAAGAAAATAATCAAAAGTTTAATGTCAAATCTTGTGGTGTGCAAATCATTATGTACATAACTTGAAATTATGAAGTAATAACTAGCAATTGCACCAGGGTGCAAGGGAACGACAAAAAGAGGATCTGTGAATTATGTTGTGCTACATGTAAAGGTACATAATGAATGTGAACTTATCGCGTGCAAAATATCACATTGAAGAGGAAAACATATGAAATGGACATGTTATATGCACATACCTAATCATTAATGTATATATAATTACTTATTTCAATTTTTAGAAGATAGAATCTAGTGGATTATTTCATCTATACAGTTGTGGTACCACTATCTAAAGGCTAGGAATAAATGGAGTTGAAGAAATGATTCGAGTCATATTCTAGTATAATTGCAATCTAACAGACCAAGCCAACAGAACATTCTTAGTGCACGCTTGCGTGATAGAAGTATTGTCTTTTAACTTATTAGCAAGTAATATATAGTTGTCACAATTACATATTGAATTTTTTGTGACACTGGTAGGCCCCATATTTATTTTTAATTGAAGAGGCTCAGGGAAAACACAAAGTAGTATGCCTTACTGTTTGAGCACTCATATTCCCATTGAAGCTTGGGAAGTCTTTAACACCACAATAACTTATACCTAAAAGTTGAGTGCTGAGAAAACACTTAGCCCATCCTGTAGAAATCACTGTATTGGACCTAATACCATTGGAGGATATGCAAAAACAAGAAGGAACAAGAAAATATCAGAATGTTTTGAAACAAGTCCTAGGTGTTTTACACTACAACAGAATAAGGCCACTTTGAGATTTCAAAATCTAGCTCTTGCTAAAATGACAGAATTTAATAGCCTGGTTTATTTTATTTTTGTAAGTGTTTCCATCTGGTGCACACCAGGTTTTAGGACGTAAACATGGACTTGGGACCTGCTTGCAAACATATTCGCCCCTTTGAAACTCATATCATTTAGATAGGGCAGAGATAACATCGATTTCCAAAGCCACTGCTTAATATTTCAGCAAATATCACCAGTGAACGAACACCACGTTTAAAACAAGGCCCAGTTTGAAAGAGACTACTAATAAAATCAAATAATAGCAGCATACATCTTAGGCACGTAAAAATCCAGTCAATCATTGCACTAATCATTTCTCATTCCTTTAGATCATCTAGAATATGGAACCTGATACACAGATTGCAGACCTGCAGAGGATTCCTAGGTTTGAGAAACAATGTAATGAGGCATTCAAATTATAAATAGATTTTGAACATAGCCATGTGATTCTCAAATTTGTTGATGCAATGCCTGCTTAGAAATACCCCTTTTGACCACTATGTTAATGTAGGTTTACCCAATAGAGTAACAGAAAAATACATTTCATAACATTGCTATAATTTTAATTTAAAGATGATACTCAATTTTAACAAGCCCTATAACGCGCTTGGGGATAGAGCAGTATGGGAACAACAGCCAAGGGCATTGAACCATAAAAGCATGGCTTTTATAGTCAAATCTATAGTCTTGGGTCTTAAGCACTCAATTTTTGTGTCAATGCATATCATGGAAGGGAAATTGGTAAGAAAAGGCCTGCGTGCCTATCCTCAGCAGTCTTTGTCATGTCAGATGCTCTTGTAATGCAAAATATCAACAATTTGAAGACTATAAATTTTTTCTACTAGTCTGGTTTCCCATCAGGCAAATCAATCAGGCAGCCCAGTAACACAATGACATATCAGATGTAATTTTTTGATAGCGTGATGAAAAGGCCAACCTACAACCTAAACATACATTATAAGATAACAAATTATATATATAGATAGATATATTAACAGTAGTTGTTTATTTAAAAATTATATGTAAAAAAAAACCTCTAACTCAAAAGAAGTATACTACAATTTAGAAAATTCCTCAAACAAGATCTCCTTTTAACAGCGATGTTAATGTAAGTCTACCCAATAGAGAAATAGAGCAATACATTGCTGAACACTGATATAATTTTAATTTAAATATAATACTCATTTTTTACAAGACATCTAACTCAACAAAGTAATCTACGATTCAGAAAACTTCTAAACCACAGTTCAATGCCCCATCAAGATCAGTTGCTTCAACCTTCCAGTGGACACAAAAAGAAAATCCCACAGTGAAATATCAACAAGTTGAAAGTGACCTTACACACAATTAAATCAACAGACAAATTATACAAAATAGAACCAACTCCAAAAGTTGAGGTCAAGGTTATTTTACAGTCCAAGACAACTGCACTGCATGGGACTTGCCTTCAATTCTGGCGTTTTCTTCCAAGCGGATTTTTTAGTTTGTGCAGACACTTTTCCCTGTTAGTGGGTTCTCGATATCCCAACCCACCCGAAACATTTGAGCTACAACACTTCTCAATAAAACTGTAATAAAATGTTAGAACCCCAACTAACAAACCAAGATTACAAGGGTTTCATCCTTATCTCATATTTGTTTCATACATAATGTACTCTTGTTAAGTAATGGATCTCTAAGAGAAGCAACAAAAACTATACGAAATTATAGAGATATAAAGTGTTGTTATGATTGTGGAGGTTAAAGTTCAAGAAATTGCAATATGCTTGGAAACTAAACTAGAAAGTTAGTTACAATTTTTTCCCTCATATTGAATTCAAGGAAGCATTCAAATGCCTTGGAGTCTTTCTAAATCCAAATGGATATGGGAAGAGGGATTGGTTCTAGTTATTAGAAAATACTAAATATTAAACAAAGCATTAATGTAATAGATGGTTGTTAGTTAGAGGAAAATTGACATTTGGAAGTCTATATTGGTAGTAATTGTAGTACTCTAGCATTCCTTGGCTTATCCTAGAAGGAGTTTTGTAAAATATCAAGAAAAAATGCTCATGGATTTGTAGACATGCAAAAAAAAAATTAGGGTATCCCCTTAGTGGAATGGAAGAACATAGCTAAGACCAATCATGAAAGAAGTCAGGGATTAAAATATATACATTTATTTGGTCAATACATATTGTTTGAGAGTTTATGGAGAGTGTTACCCCTCACATAACATGAAGCCTTGTCCAAGAAAATCATGTTTGGAAGAAGTCTGTTTCCGAGCTATTACACTATTGCTTTCATGCATATGTGTTAATGGACCACCACCTTTGAGGATCTTCATTTCATATTTTGAGGATTGCTAGGATGTTTACCTTAAACACTAAGCATTATTTTTTGAGGTATCCTAGTGTAAATTCCACCTTTGGATGTTTCTCTCACATGGATCCATTCATTTTGACATATTTGGAGACATGTTACATCATCCAATGTATGTGGATTTGGAGGAGTTACATGTTTGCTAAGGGTTTTGTTTAGCATGATGAGTGTCTTGACTATTGCTGGTGTGTTCACATGTGCCATGGCACACTTCTTGGATATGAATTCATCGTTATGGCAGAAGGCATATGGTTCTAACTTATTTTTGGATAACATGCCACCCTTTATGCACACATTCCTAAATTGGCCTACCTACTTTTCATGTATTAGGAATGTAGTTGGTTTACATGGATCAATGTATCATTTTTTTGATAGATCACTCCCACAGTATAATATTGGTTTTTTAGTGACGCCCCCGTGCTGACCACTTAGTGACTCCTAGATATCACAATCTTCATATGCATTTTGTTGTTTAGAAAAGTTGTAACCTAGAAAGATCACTCTGTTCTATAGACCGATGACTATCTTTGCTTTAGTTGAACTGGTTTGATTGAAAAACTGCATGACTCTCTCAAACAAACTTTGTGATGTATATTTGTGTAAGGGGACTGAAATCTTCAATACCCATACCAATAGCTATAATGTTTTAGTAATGGTCACCATCTTACTTTATAATGTTTGTGACTGAATTTTGGCAAGATACTAATACTAGAGTGATTAAAAAAAACTAGTACTACAGTGATTCAAAATTTGTTTTCTTACTGGTTTTTGTGAGCATTCAAAAATTACAAAAGAAATGGAAGACTCTCTAGTGGAAAACATATAAGTTCAAACCCTAATTCACCACTTTGAATCAAAATTCTCATTCATGAAGCCTAAGCACACATCTAGAAATATAGCATAAATAGTGGGTAAATATAATAATCATTAGAAAAGCATAAAAATGGGTGTATAGCTTAGTTAGTAGAGCCTTTGGTCGCAGGTTCGAGTCCTGCTATGCCCAAACACTACAAAACAGCCAGTGAACTGGATTTACAAAAAAGAATGACTATTTTCTTCCGCAAATCGCCCTGGTCAGGAATGGCTTTAAACTTCCTACAGCCTGGTTGCAGGAATGGCTCTAAACTTCTGACTACACCTTCTCTATGTGACCGGATGCATTTCAACTTTTCTCGCTGTGCTGGCAGTCTTTCTAATTTATACCTTCTCAATGTGACTGAATGCTCCTAAGGCCTACTCACTAGCCTCCAGGGGGCTTATCATGACATGACTCGTAGGAGCCTTCCAGCTCGCCCTTGCTCTGTAGAGCACCCACCTACCCTCCACCCCTCCTCTCTGCGGGGGTCTACTACACGGGTCCCAACTTAGGGACCACATACCTCCTTTTGGAGGTTTTCACTCTAGGGGCCATTTACGGAGCCCTTACAGCCACTTGAAACCTACCAAGCCAACCCTATCACTTTGGGTGATTTTTCTCATTTTTCTCATTTTTTCTACGGATATTTATACATTTGCTGAAACGATTTATAATAGCCATCATATGCTCTATATCTAGGATTTTTCCATTTGTGGAAACAGGAGACTTAGATTGAATCTCTTCACGGAGTTTAGCCACCTCCTCATGAAAAATTCGCAGTGAAGTATTTCTTGCAGAGGAACCAAATAAACACGTTACTTCAAATGTTATGGATTCTCACATAAAATTTCCAAGCCAGTACAAAATTATGCAAATGAAGCTTAGAAAACCTAGATTCAACCTAGTAAAAAGAACTCACAAATCTAGGTTGCTCGACAAAAGCCATGCTTAACACTAAGGCCAATTGAAGCAATCGTAGCTGAGAACTCATAATCGTGTTTACCTCCCTAACCCCGCTCCTCCAGTCCAAGCACCCACTCCTCTAGTCTAAGCCAGTCCTCTACCCGATATTTCCCATCTAGGGCCAATGTCAAGTCCAGAATGAAGCTCTCCCTGTGATGGTGAAATGGCTCATGAACGTAAACTCATTAGCTATCAATTGGGTTCATAGGGATAATCGTCCTGGTCCTCCACAAAGCGCCTGGGTTGGTTCTTCCCTCTATCGTGCGTGGGAAGCTCTTGAGGAGGGAGTAGGATGAGTTTCTAAAATTAACAAAATGGAGGATCGACCCATTTTGATTACGAAGACAGATTGTTTCATTGGCTGGCTAGTTGACGGGGGCTCGAGATATCTAAATCTGAGCAAGCAAAAAGAATAGATATGTCTACTCCTGATGGTGAAATGGCTCATGTGCTCTGCTCCTCATGGTTGATGGGAACCTAGACCAGTCGAACAAAAACTTCTCAAAATCGCATTTTCTTCCTCCGCGGTCTTTTCCTTCCCACATTGCTCTGCTCCAAACCCTACAACAGTCGAACCAAAACTCCTCAAAATCGCATTTTTCTCCTCCACGGTCTTTTCATTCGTGTTGCCTTCCCACCTTCCCACGACCTTCCTAACTCCACTTGGCCAAAAAAAATTTAAAAAAATACCTCAAAATATAAATATTTTATATAATAAATAAAAAACCCCCTCCCCTCTAGTT
This sequence comes from Pinus albicaulis, assembly GCA_034641835.2. NCBI lineage: Eukaryota > Viridiplantae > Streptophyta > Pinopsida > Pinales > Pinaceae > Pinus > Pinus albicaulis. The sequence goes on along the minus strand of CM076575.1, from coordinate 330,128,771 downwards.
ATAGAGGCAATATAATGTTTTTTTATTTTTTGATTTTTTTTACCCCAATATGAACACCGTGATATAATATTGGTTTTTAAGTGACGCCCCTGTGGTGGAGCCACAAAGTCACTTTAACTTTGTCAAAATGTTGGGAGACGACACATATTAATGGAGCTGAGCTTGACGGAGCCTTGAGCAGAAGCTAAGCGGAACTCTGAAGGTGGAACTCAGAAGAGGGAGCTCTGACTAATGAACAGTAAAGGCGGGTTTCCAGTTTTCATCACACCACCTTCGTCTGGCAAGCGGTATTCAATATTTTAGAGAAATTCCATACGCTGGACGATACGTGTCCCTCAGTGATTTTGGAAAACCACTCTCATCGCGCATTATTGCTCGTGCATCTAAACCAAGCGATATCAGTCGGATCACACGGGGCAAGGTGATGTGCTTTCAGCCGTAGGATGAGAAGGAGAGTTAAGCATTGGGAGCCGCTCCTTCATGTGAACTCGGAGAACTAAATGACTTGCATTTTGGTTGCGCAATGATTGCTGGATCATTGAATGGTGTACAGTAAATTTTGTAGCCGTGGATTGAGGAGGCACTATTATGTGAGGTCGGAATTATATGTGTTGATTGTTGAATACTACGGACCCCAAAACCATTACATTAACAATTGAGTTTGATGCTCGCATGGTTGGTGTTTTATATGAGTACCAACTCCAAAACTAACGTATGGTTGAAATTAATATATTTGATTTATATTTTCTAAGTTCTGGGATTAAACCATGTATGGGGCAGGCCATAGTTATGAGCGAGAGGTAAGCATTATATATTTAATTGGGGAATGTAATACAGTCTGATGTTATAAAGGTTATAAAACTGTGACCATGCTTATGTTGGGCGCTAAATAAAAGCCACGGTTTTTTTAATAGTTCTAATGATTGACTCGAGGAATATGCATACATGGTGATATATTTATATATTATGCTAAAGTCGAAACCTATATTAAATAAGGTGCGTGCTGGGCATACGTTAAAGTGAATACATGGGTCTTCACATTTGGTTGAGGAACATATATATATGCTGATATATACTACACTAGTATTTAATATAGTCGGCTTTATAAAGTTCATAGATTGGGTTTACTACAAGAGCCTGCAAGAACGAAAGAGAGAGAGACAGTGGCAGAAAAATGGTACAGGGAAAAAGATGAATTGAAATTGTAATACGAGTTTCAACCATTAAGTTTAAGCTCATATATGTACAGAGAATGAAAGAAGGTAGCCCGATAATAGAGATGGTAATGTACAGACATCGCCCAGATTCATATGTATTTGAGAATAAAACCTGAAAATCAGTTATATATGTAGCTGGTGCACACAAGTACAGTGAACAGATGAATAGACACAGAGGTGAACCAAAGTATACAGAACAGTCACTCAACAACAGCAGAAAAGACAAATCTAGTAAAGCCAAAATCCATAAAAGGAGCTAAGTGAAATTGAAGTGTGTAAATGAAAATGTGAATGTAAATGTTGTAATTAATTTTTTATTGTTTGTGATGCATTGGCAAGTCTCCAGTAGGAAAACAAAACTCCCACTGTAATATTGAAATTAATTCATATTGTTATATTTTTCTGAATGAGCGGGTAAAAGAAATGAGAAGACAGAAGGAAAAAAGTCAGGACTATTCACTTCAAATTCCCTGAGGAATGTAAAGAGTCATGTGATGAACTCTATATATAATATTAACTAGATATGCATACAGGAGTTAGAGGTTGAAGAGAGTGAGTGAAGAGAATCTAGAAATGAAGCAGTGAGGCAGAGAAGAAGGAGGAGCTGAGAAGAGAAGAAGGAGGAGCTGATAGTGAATCTGAGAAGATGCAGAAATGATATAAGGCAGATATGAAGACTGATGCACAGCAGTGAATATGGAACAGAACAGAGCTGATATCCAAGGTAAATCAACAAGTCTTTTCCTTTTGAAAGAGTAAGTAAGTTGGAGCTTCCCTATCAAGTTGTAGCTTGATAGATTTCAGTTGTAGCTGACTATGGTTGGACCCTCCTGTAGGTTGGTGCCTACAGAAAATTGATGGGAGTTGGTGCTTCCACATCAAGTTGTAGCTGACTGAGGTTGGAGCCTCCTGTAGGTTGGTGCCTACAGAAAATTGATGGGAGTTGGAGCTTCCTTGCAAGTTGTAGCTTGTAGAATTTAGGTAGGAGCCTCCTGTAGGTTGGTGCCTACAAAAAATCAGTGTTGAGAGGGAGTTGGAGCTTTCCTTTGCATAAAAACAGTAATAAGATGTGGTTTTCTCCCTTTATGGGTTTCCACTTATATCTGGTGTCTCTGTGCATGATGTGTATGTGTTGATATGGTTTATCTCATCTGCTTAATACTTGCTACTCTCATATTAAGTCTGTTGTTGCATTATATTAATACTTGATGCTCACATTCTAAGATTACTCACTTATTAAGTTGAACATGAAATGAAGGTGTAAATAAGTCTTAATGAAAATTTTTAAAATTAAATGAATGTGTTAAACTGATTCGCCCCCCCCCGCTCTCAGTTTAACTAAAGGTTCAACAATTGGTATCAGAACAGGTTCCTTTGGTGCAAGCCTAATAGCTTGAAGGAGATCTGGTTAAGTCATGGACTATTAAAATGTACCTGTGTTAAATGCAACAAAATTTCCTGAATGGAGAGATAAGGTTAAAACAGGATTATTGGCTTATGAACCTAAGGTATGGAAGCTTGTGTGTGATGGTTACTGCACAGACTCTCCCACAGTGCAAGAACAACATAAGAATGCCAAGGCAAAATGTGTGATATTCAACATCCTTCATAACAAGGATCTTGAGTTAATAATGGATTTAACTTCTGCAAAAGAGATTTGGGACAGACTGCATTTCATGCACGGAGTAGACATAGAGGATTGCATTGTCAAGAAGGAGAAGAAAATTAAGAAGAAGAAAAATTCATGTCAAAAAGAAAATGTTCAATCAAATGAAGTACCTACTAGTGTGAATGGTAGTAATAACCATGAAGAAATTACAGCTGAAGAAAAAGCCAAACTTGGCACTGCTCTGACTGAAACAGAAAGATTCAATAAGGAAAACAAAGACCTTAAGACAGTGGTACAAATATGTGATGAGAGAGAATATGAAGATAGGAAAGAAATTATTTTTCTGAAGACACAGCTTGAAGGTGCAAAGAAAGTAGAAGACACTCTGCTGCAACAAATGAGAGAGAAAAGTCAGGAATGTGAAAGATTGGAAGAAGAAGTAGTGAGCCCAAGAAATAACTTAGAAAAATCCCAAAGAGAACTATTAATGAATACACCTCTAATGAAAAGCTCTGGATAGTTGGATCAAATTCTCAATGCTCAAAGGTCACCTCACATAAAGGCTGGGATATGACATGAAGGGGAAACCAGCAAGTCCAAGATTGAAGATAAAAGGAATATAATCTTTGTAAAAGATGTAAAAGATAATGAAGCAGCTCAAAAAATTCCTACAGAAGCAGAAACAAGCAGGAACATGAGTTGCAGAGAAACAAATAGAATCAAGAAACAACATGAAAAGACAGAGAATGAGGGGCTGAAACAGTTAGCGAAAAAATGCCCATACACTTATGAGGGTGAATTGAATAAATTTGGAAGAAGTCAAAGAAGGTTCTTTCCTCCTATGAGAAATACCAATTTTTTTTCCTGCCACAAAAAAGGACATAGTGCAACATATTGTAAGACAAAGCCAATCCAGTCCAACCAGCAAAGGATGCAGCAAAAGAAAAGAATCCCTCAAGCAAGCAAATGGAAAGGAAAATATTTCACCAGGTACACAAATCATTTCCATGGCTATTGTTATGCATGCAATAATTTTTGACATAAATCTGTTGAATGTAAAATGTATTAAAAAATGGGAACAAAGTATTATACATCAGCTCAAACATACCTTGGTAAAATAAGATGTTATGTATGCCTCAAGCTTGGTCACAAAGCAAAGGACTGTAATTTTCCATATACACTAAAGAACTCTAGACAGAGAATGGAATCTAATCAAATCAAACAAAGCTATGAATAAAAAATAAATACAAACATTATGAACAACCCAAATAAAGTATGGAAGGAAAAGCGAAAGGGGGAGCCTGTTACATCAATAAAATAATAAATACATCATAGTCTCAGGGGAGCTACTCTAGGAAGCAACATCCCAGGGGGAGAGCAATTCATAAATAGACCCCATGAAACAAGTCTGAGAAGAGCTCCATGTAATAAGAACAGTTATGAGATCAAGAAGATTATTTGAAGTATTCAATAGCTGACAGATTGATAGAAGGAGAAAAAGAAACAATCAACCATGATGATAGAGGAAACAACAATAATGAACATGTAAGCTAAGAATATATCAGCACATTAAAGGATGATCATAGAATGCATCATACTGCTAGAATTAACAACGAGCCCCATTAAGAATGTTGAGTAAGAAAGGTGCCTATCATCAGTTCATTACATCTCTCATCTACAAAAAGTTCACTTGGAGGAATGTAGTTAAGTGAGTAATAAATATTTGAGTAATCAGCCAATGAAGATACATAGAAAATAAATTGAAGATGTCTTCCTAAAGATTTTAATGTTAGAACAATTGAATTGAATATAAAGCAGCAATGATTCTAGAGCAGTCCTGGAAAGGAACATGCAATGGCTTTCCTTGGAAGGGTATGCTAGAATAAGTAGCAAGTTAATGGTCTTGATGGTTGTTGGTGTGAACAGTGAAAATACCAATAGTATAAACTATGAGTTCATGTGCAAACTAAAGTGAAATATCTACATATTTTATCAAAGTAATATCAATTGGTAGTTGGTACAAGCAGCATGCCTATTGACAAAATATCAAGTGTTATCAGTGGAGCAGTAGCATGGTACAGGTTCTCAGGATCAAAGGATTATGGAAAAAGTACATCAAGGTAGTATTCCCAGTGTTATCTGGATTCTGCATTCATCCTGAAAATATCAGTAGCAGAGCTAAATGATCAACATTTTTTTTACTCTTGAAACATGATATTGAGCATTGAAACAATTTTTTTTGGATGCCTTCCTGAAGTTAGTACATATACATATCAGGCCTCTTCTCTTAAGTTCATTCATAACACTACGTGAAGTATATTTGCTGACTTTTCAATTAAACATCTTCAATATGCTTCTGTGGAAGATCATCCTGATAAAACAGTTAAAGTATCTAAAGCATAAAGAACTAGTTGTGATTACGATTTTAAGCTCAAAAGTTTTTTTATTCATCTAAATCCTTCTTCGTCACAAGGGATTTGCTGGTGATTCACCTTTAAAGAGAGATTGATCATTGACATACATGTCTCCTCATGTTATAAATAAAACTGCATGATTGATAAGTGAGACTAACCAATACATTGAAGGGTTTGTTTTGAAAGTACAATGTGCAAGCAGTGAAATTCATTTGGTCTCTTATATTGAAAGATATTGCCTATTCTCACAATAAGATGTAAGCTCTGGTCTGATTCATTTGTTCACATCAACAACAAGAACCTCTCAATCTTTAAAAGTAATATCCTTGTCAGCATCCTAGTTCATATCATCACCAACAGGCAGGAAAGGTGTACCACAACAATAAAACATATATTGGCATCATTATCATAATTGAACAGGTTTGGTACTGAAGATGAGAATTACAGGAGAAGACATATTCCATCTACAATCTTCCTCAACAGAAATATATTAGCTCACTACATTAGATAGAGACAAAAGTATATTTGATGCCTTCTCAGCATTTTAGTTTTTGATCCAATCATACATATTTGATTAGATAAAGTTGGTACAATGTGTTCTATGAATTGCCATTATCTTCACTTTTATCTCTATACAAGTGAAAGAAGTCTATGTGTTTGAATTGTATCAATTTACAGTGTATATTCAAGTTCAATTATCCTCAAAGTGTTATCTCAACAAGTCTTGTACATCAGTCTGGAGCAGCATGGTACAAAGTCGGAAGAAGAGGGCCTAAAAATAACTCAGAGAGAGGAAATACATAAATCAAACTAGGAAATGAGCAACCCTTTGCCATTGATGTCAAAGGGGGGGGGGAAGCAAAAAGGGGCTTCTAAAAGGAAAGCAGAGGAACTGTATTTCCATCAATGCCAAAGGGGGATACTGTTGGAAATGTTGTCATTGATGGCAAAGGAGAGGGCAAAGGAGGAGCACTTGAAACAGCAACAAGGAAAAGAGAGCATGAGACATGAAGCAGAGGCAGTTTTAGAAGGGCCAGTTGACTGGAGACCTGGAGAGGTAGCAGAGGATATTCAGGAGCAAGGAGCAGCATCAGTCAAGGAGCAGAGGTATTTGATTTGAGAAACTAGTTCTGAGTGTGGGAACATATTATAGAAGGAACATTCGAGGTTCTGTGGAAAAAAGGAAACAGGTATTGACAGCTAAAATTGTCTATGAAAGTATGAAAAGAGTGTTGAAAAGTTACCGCTTATGCACAGACCATACCAGTAGAGGTCATTAAAGGAGTTATGTAAAATGATTTTTAATTTGTAAGGAGTTTGAATAGCATCCAAACTGGAGGGTAGTGGCCTTCGTATTGAATATCTCGCCAACCATGAAATTGTAAGTGATTACTTTTGAGATGGATCACCTGTATATATATATATATTTGTGTATGGAGAATTTTTTATAAGTTCCATGTGTGACTTCATGTCTTCTTGGTCGAATTACATGGGGAATAGTTGAATTCTGAGAGTTAGTATGGATTCTGCATTCTTGGTTGAATTAGTAATTCTGTGCAAAATCTATATTTTTTTGTTTAATAGCAAATGCTCGTAGTCTGTGTAGAGGAGGAATGTAAAATATCCCTCTCGCCCTTGAGAAAATTTGTGTGAAGGGTCATGGAAATGCCCTACATACAAGAAGGAATTCGGTGTTGTTGAGTAATTGTAACAAGGATGAATGCCAGTGGTCGAACCAGAAGCAATTGAATATGTTGGAATTAATATCACAATGACTCGACCTTGGAGTGAGCAAGAAAGTTCCACGTGAGGGTTGTTAAATCCTGTGTGGGAGTGTATTCCCGGAACCCTTGAGCCTGCGCTTCCCGTAGACAGATTGACACGTATTTATTTTGTAAGAAGGTGAAGTCGGTGGTTGGAGAATTGTGGTGGAGCCACAGAGTCACTTTAACTTTGTCGAAATGTTGGGAGATGGCACAGATTAATGGAGTTGTGCTTGACGGAGCCTTGAGCGGAAGCTGAGTAGAACTCTGAAGGTGGAAATTAGAAGACAGAGCTCTAACTAATGAACAGTAAAGGCGGGTTTCCAGTTTTCATCACACCACCTTCATCAGGCAAGCGGTATTCAGGATTTCAGAGTGATTCCATATGCTGGACGACACGTGTCCCTTAGCGATTTTGGAAAATCACTCTCATCGCGCATTATTGTTCGTGCATCTATACCAAGCGATATCCATCAGATCACACGGGGGAAGGCGATGTGCTTTCAGCAGTTGGATGTGGGACCTGCTCCTTCACGAGAACTTGGAGAACTAAATGACTTTCACTTTGGTTGCGTGATGATCGCCGAATCATCGAATGGTGTACGATAAAGTTTGCAGTCATTGAATGAGGAGGCACTGTTATGTGAAGTCGGAATTATATGTGTTGAATGTTGAATACTGTGGACCCCAAAACCATTACACTAACAATGGAGTTTGATGCTCACAAGGTTGGTGTTTCATATGAGTACCAACTCCAAAACTAACGTATGGTTGAAATTAATATATTCGATTTATATTTTATAAGGTCGGGGATTAAACCATGTATGGGGCAAGTCATAGTTATGAGCGAGAGGTAAGCATTATATATTTAAGTGGGGAATGTAATACAGTCTGATGTTATAAAGGTTATAAAACCGTGACCATGCTTATGTTCGGCACTAAATAAAAGCCACGGTTTTTTTAATAGTTCTAATGATTGACTCGAGGAATATGCATACATGGTGATATATTTATATATTATGCTAAATTTGAAACCTATATTAAATAATGTGCGTGCTGGGCATACATTAAAGTGAATACATGGGTCTTCACATTTGGTTGAGGAACATATATATATGCTGATATATACTACGCTAGTATTTAATATAGTGGGATTTATAAAGTTCACAGATTGGGTTTACTACAAGAGCCTGCAAGAACAAAAGAGCGAGAGACAGTGGCAGAAAAATGGTATAGGGAAAAAGATGAATTGAAATTGTAATACGAGTTTCAACCATTAAGTTTAAGCTCATATATGTACAGAGAATGCAAGCAGGTAGCCCGAGAACAGAGATGGTAATGTACAGACATCGCCCAGATTCATATGTATTTCAGAATAAAACCTAAAAAGTAGTTATATATGTAGCTAGTGAACACAAGTACAGTGAATAGATGAATAGACACAGAGGTGAACCAAAGTATACAGAAAAGTCACTCAACAACAACAGAAAAGACAAATCTAGTAAAGCCAAAATCCAGAAAGGAGCTGAGTGAAATTGAAGTGTGTAACTGAAAATGTGAATGTAAATGTTGTAATTAATTTTTTATTGTTTGTGATGCATTGGCAAGTCTCCAGTAGGAAAACAAAACTCCCACTGTAATATTGAAATTAATGCATATTGTTATATTTTTCTGAATGAGCGGGTAAAATAAATGAGAAGACAGAAGGCAAAAAATCAAGACTATTCACTTCAAATTCCCTGAGGAATGTAAAGATTCATGTGATGAACTCTATATATAATATCAACTTGATATGCATACAGCAGTTAGAGGTTGAAGAGAGTGAGTGAAGAGAATGCAGAAATGTAGTGAGGCAGAGAAGAAGGAGGAGATGAGAAGAGAAGAAGGAGGAGTTGATAGTGAATCTGAGAAGATGCAGAAATGATATAAGGCAAATATGAAGATTGATGCACAGCAGTGAATATGGTACAGAACAGAGATGTTGTCCAAGGTAAATCAACAAGTGTTTTCCTTTTGAAAGAGTAAGGAAGTTTGAGCTTCCCTATCAAGTTGACTAAGATTGGACCCTCTTGTAGGTTGGTGCCTGTAGAAAATTGATGGGAGTTGGAGCTTCCTTGCAAGTTGTAGCTTGCAGAATTGAGGTAGGAGCCTCCTGTAGGTTGGTGCCTATAGAAAATCAGTGTTGAGAGGGAGTTTCAGTGTGCCTTTGCATCACAACAATAATAAGATGTGGTTTTCTCCCTTTATGGGTTTCCACTTATATCTGGTGTCTCTGTGCATGAAGTGTATGTGTTTATATGGTTTATCTCATCTGATTAATACTTTCTACTCTTATATTAAGTCTGTTGTTACATTATATTAATACTTGCTGCTCACATTCTAAGATTACTCACATATTAAGTTGAACATGAAATGAAGGTGTAAATAAGTTTTAATGAAAAGTTTTAATAGTCCATGAATGTGTTAAACTGATTCACCCCCACCCCCCTCTCTCAGTTTAACTAAAGGTTCAACAATTGCGTTCAATTTTACAAAACTGCTTACCATTTAAAAATTATGCGATACCACTGGTGTTGGATCTCGAAACCACTTCATGGTTATACTATTCAATTTCTCAAGGTTCCGTCATTCTACTTCTCCCACATACCTGGTTCCGCCTCTGCTATCTTGACAGTTCGTTGCTTACGGTACTACTACAATTGAGTCATTGCTTCACTTGAAAGCACCCTTAACTTTGACCGCGTTCAACACGGATTCACCATACTTCAAATTTTAATTGGACTCTACTTGAAATTCAACCTTCTGCCTCAATGATATGACTACACTTCGATATTGGTTAATAATAGGTCTCCATGCATTTCTAGGTAACGCGGAGGTTAACTTCTCCACATTATCACCGTATGAAGAATTTGATCCTCCCCGTGCATTTTTGGGTAACGCAGAGGTTAATTTCTCGCTATGGGAAGTTGCAGGCTTTATCGTTCCAATAAAAAAAGTACAGATTTTAATATATTCAATATCAAAGGTTAACTCCTTTGCGCCCTCAATAAAAAGGTTAGGCCCCCATCGGATTCTCTGTATTACTGCTAATATCTAACAAAACTCTTGAAGTTCCATCAAACGAAAGAAAACGAACCCTTTTCACTTGCGTTCTTCATTTAAAGACCAGATGTCATCGAATTCTCCAGTGAACTCTCCACACTAGTAAAAACGCATTCAATAACCAATAGTCAATAATTTTTGTATGGTGGCTCCATATAAAATGAATATCGATTTTCCCAATCGATACTCCTATTGATTCCACTCAGCAATACTTAATACAGATTATATCAATAGCAAATGACTTCGGAAGAGACGAGAATTCTCTAAATACAGAGTTTTATCAAAACATATAAGTCAAATAAATCTTCAGGGAACGAATTCTCTCTTCACACAGAGATTAACAATTAAAATTCTTCCACAATGTAATAACTCAGGGATTAAAATAATCGAACCCTCTCTCAACCATACAGTAATTTCATAATCTCGATTCATTTCAGAATGCATCCAACCTGTCATATATAAATTGAGATATGAAATTAAATGCTCTACAAGAATCGATCCTTTCAGTGATCGATTCACCCAATTTTCAAGTCGAATTAAAACACACACAATCTCATACATGAATCAAATTGACCCTAAATTCCTCTGCATAAATAAAACTCAATTAATTACAAAAACTTACTTCCTCTGTGGCCAAATATTCAATTCGATGGCCCTTCTACCCTCACTACTCTGCCTCTGAACAACTATCTCCCTTATCTGCCCGTAGGCTTACATTTATATCAAATACTAAGGAATCAATTCAGTTTCCCTAACAGCTCACCCAAGACTCTTGGAATTCTCAAAATCCTAAATTTAGATTCAATCCCTAAAATAACTGAAACTAATTCTAAATTAGACTATCCCTTTACATTCTTAACTAATCATCTTCCTCTCATGTTCTCTAATGGTTCGAGAACATTTACAAATCCTCACTATTTTATTCAAAATGCTAACAATTACATGAGAATTTAGAAACATAAGACCCCCCTATGTCTTATAAAAGTAAAAAGTATTTCTTGAGCCTAATGCCCCTACATCAAACCATATCCAATGTTTATTGAATTTTATTCCACGAATTTTCAAGGAGTCACAAATCTTTCCAAAATAGTGTTGTACAAAATATGTATCATGTATATGATCGTCACTGATATAAAAGTGATAGTCTTTAATAACATGTCGATTTTCGTTGGTGCTTTCTATATGATCAACATTTTTTTCAACATATCTATATATAATATGGACGAGCATGGAGACTTGGTAAGAATGATAGTATTCACTCTGAATTTATTTTTGTGGAACAAATGTGTAGTTTTATGCAAAATCAATTACTCACAAAATGGCCCTGGTGGAAAAACTTCACGGGATTTTTTGAACTGCAAGTCCAGCCATCGAGCTCTATAGGAATGCTTACTGTATTTATAAATTTATTCCTCAAATTTTCTAAAAAAATATATCACAAACATTTATTCTTCTTGAGAATCAATTATTTTAGCACTTCAACCTTGAATTGATGTATGGATATATTCATATCTCTTCCATTTAACTTTCATGTTGGACAATGATTGATCATTTATATCAATACAATATTTGTTTTTAAATTTAGTCAAATTTCCACAATCATCACATTTTTTACCAGCAACACATTTCTTTTGGTAAAATAATTCATGGCTTTTTCTTCTACATAGAATTTGAGATACGAAATCATGGATAGTGGAAGGAGGAGATGAATCTTTCCAAAATTTTCTACCAAAATTAAGGAATGTGTCATAATATAATTGAAATTCCACAAGATAAAAACAACAACAAGTGTCGCGTATGGTGATAGGTTTTACATACCATGGTTTTTGTCATACAAAAGCAGTGATTGAGACATCTATTTCACGATTCTGTTCTTTGAACTTCTTTAAAAACTCTATCTGAGTGATGTGCAAGAAATGTTTTGGATGTTTTTTGTAGTGATTTCATGCTATTCTTCTTTGGATCACATCCCTTCCATTTGGTGAAACACGTGAATTTTTCATCCAATATTCATATATTATTTTTTTAACAATTTATCCAAGTCTATATCTATATGGTTGCCTACAAATAGCTATCCAATAAGCGATTTCATCATTTACATCTATTTGCAACCAAAATTTATGATGTTTGTTGAAAGTTGTTCGTGAGATTCCTAATGCTTGTGCCATAGATTTTACCAAGAGATTATCTTTAGTACTTGATGAAACCACTGCCGTATGTATTGCTCTACGTTCATCTAAAACATTTTTTTGTCTAGATCTTCTAATTGAGTCTATAGCGCTATTTGTATTTTGTATCACATTTTCCTTCTTCTTTTTTCTTTTGTTGATTTTTGAATACCCAATAAAGTTGTATCTTCTTTTTATTTCCTTAATTTTAGGAGACCTTTCAATAATTGGGCTTGAACTGCCACATTTTCCTTTATGAAGTATGAATCAAAAATGTGATTAACACGATATCGTATAACATGGTAAGATTTTTTATCTCCATATGTGTGAGTGTCAACATTTTCTAACATCTCATCATCGATATTGATTTCATCTTTACATATTCATTAAATAACTAAATTAATAAATATGTATAATTTCAATAATACGTGCATGTGTTCAACATATATATATATATATATATATATATAGTGATTCATTTTCTTCACTTGATTTTCTTTCAACATTTTCACCATCTTCAATCATTGGTTCAATATATCTGTCACTTTCTCTTTCAAAATTTTGTATCTCATCATCAATATTTTGAGGAACATCTCTCTTTAATTACATTGCAAAATATTTTTCAAATTAGTTCATCAAATAAAAATTAAGCTTCACAATTTACACTAGGAAAATTTTAAATATCAAATTTATAATATTTACATTTACATACCTGCTTCAACTTCTAGTTGAGGTTTATTTTCCCTTTCAATATTTGAACGTTCTTCTCTCTTCTTTTTTTGCGATATTCTCTCCTTTGTTCTCTACATTCGTCAAGGTATCTTGTTTGATCATATTTTCTCTTGCAATTGCTTTGATTTCCCATGATAATTGAGTATGAAGTTAAAAAAATTTCCTTCGAAAATTTGGACAAAAACTCAATTAAAAAAAACATCACAAAGGTTTAATTTAAAAAAATAAATAAATAGAATTTTGCACAAAATACATACTTCAATCCAAAACACTTACTTTAAAAAATCCAAGAAAAAATGTCTTCTAAAAATGAAATTAAGCTCAAAATATTTCCTTCCAAGTCCTGGAAACAAATTTCATTTAAAAAGTTAGAGAAAAAATCATTATAAAATATTTACTTCAACCCAAAAAACATATTCTAAAAATGTCACTTCAAAAAATACCTCCAAAGAATGTTCATTGAAAATTAAGCCCAACTACTTAAAGAATGTCACGTTAAAAAATACCTCCTAAAAATTTCCTTTGAAAATTAAGTCTAAAAAACTCTAAAACAAATGTCTCTAAAAACAAAATACCTCCAAACAATGTCCTTTCAAAATTAAGCCCAAAAATCCTCTAAACAAATATCAGTTTAAAAAATACCTCCAAGAAATGTCCTTTGAATATTAAGCATTAAAAGAGTTCTTTCGAAATTAAGCCAAAAAATAGTCCAAAATAATGTCCAAAAAATGTCCTTTGGAAATTAAGCCCAAAAACCTCTAAAAACAAAATACCTCCAAAAAACATCCTTTGAAAATTAAGCTCGAAAGCTCTAAAAAAATACCTTAAAAAAATGTCATTTGAAAATTTATTTCCAAAAGCATCTAAAAAATGTATCACATACCTCCAAAAAATGTCCTTTGAATGTTAAGCCAAAAAGAGTCCTTAAGCCCAAAAAAATCCTACCTCCAAAAAATGTCCTTTGAATATTAAGCCTAAAAAGAGTCATTTTGAAATTAAGCCCAAAAAAAGTCCAAAAAATGTCCAAAAAATGTCTTTTGGAAACTAAGCCCAGAAATCTCTAAAATCAAAATACCTCCAAAAAAATGTCCTTTGAAAATTAAGCCCAAAACCTCTAAAAACAAAGTACCTTAAAAAAATGTCATTTGAAAAGTAATCCCAAAAATCATCCAAAAAATGTATCACATACCTCCAAAAGAATGTTCTTTAAATGTTAAGCCAAAAAGAGTCCTTAAGCCCAAAAAAATGTTTTGCAAAATTAGACCAAATGAATAAATGTGTGAAATTATGCGAAAATAATGAATCTGTTTATGCCTATTTATATTGCCGCAAATTTTTTTTTTGGAGGGGATTCGTTGAATTTTCCGACCGACATAAAGTCAATTAAAAGTTTGGCCAAAATTTTCTGTCATTAGACTTGAAGGGTTGTCGGGGAAAAAATCAATTCGGGCAAACCTTTTTTAAAAGTTCGGCCAGACTAACACGTCTACAATTATGCAGAGCTGAGCTCTGAACACATTTCTTCAACTTTGGACTGATAAAACTCCATGAAACATTTTCAATTAACTGTCAGAACTAAGACAAGCATTTGCAGAATTCAATCTACTTTCAAGAAATATAACTTTTATGGAATTCCATAAATATTTACTAATTTTAATTAATTTTTCAATAAAACGGGTGTAAGAAATTCCTGAAGGTCATTATGATTCAGTGAAATCAATATTTTGTATCATCGAAAAAACACTTTAAAAAATTGAAAAAATTATGGTGCAGTACATTGGTCTGTCATCTGTAATGGGTAATTTTTAGATTTTAAGTTCATAATTTATATGTTGAGAAATTTTGTGCGAGCTGAAACATATTCAAAATATGCAAATTTTTCAAATTGAATCAGTTCAAAAATTTTTACTAATTATGATATGGATCAATTGGTTTTCTGTATCCAATAGTTGTTACACTTTTTGCTACACTTGTTAGCATTTTTTCTATCCAATCCAAGTAGCATTCTTAAACTTAGCAAAAAAATTCTCATAGAACTTTAATTTAATGACTCTCAGTTTAACTCATTTAATCTATTATAAGAATTATTCCCAAAAACCATATCAAAAACTATATTATAAAGTTAAAAGAACAATACAAAAGATTGATTTCATTACTACAACTTTCTTAATAATGATATTAAATGTCACTATAATCCATAGTTGAATTATAGATTCTAAATCCAACCACATATGAATCTTTTACTAAAAGTAATTCCACGTCACATAGCCAAAAGAGTTCTAATCATATGGTCCTGTAATTTGAGAAGTTATTCATTCTTCATTTTCAAAACAGATAATAATGAAGTTTTGGCTCCATTGTATAGGGAAACTTGCTTCCCTATGAAATATAATAACTTATTAATGTGAGAAATAATTATAAGATTTACAAATTTTAAATTTTTTCTGCATAACCTTTCACATATTGGCTTTCATTTTTACAAATTCTTTAATTATATATCTTCAAAAGTGAAAACCCTTTCTTTTTTTAGATTTTCAATTTGAGGTAATGTACAAAATTTATTAAAATATCAATTCTTAGAAAATAATAATAATAATAATAATCTCTAAGTGTTTGAATTTGTCTCCAAATTATTTTAAAACAGAATTTTAAAATGTATAATTTATTATTATTATTATTCTAATTTTGTGTATATATACATGTTGATTTTTATCATTTTTAACTTTTTTGAAAATTAAAAACCAAAATTAATAATTCATTTTAATAAAATAAATTTATTTTAATTTAGTTTTTCATTAAAAGTATATTTATATCTCTATTAGGTAGATTACATTCCTTACCAATAAAATATATGTAATTGAATTATATTTTTTTTAAATATAAACCACAATTTTAACATAAAACCTATTTACATTAATGTTCTTTACAAAAAATTTACGTTTTAATATTAATGCTATAGACCAAAATCATGTTACAACAATATAAACTTCTAGAGTTTTACACCAAAAAAGAAAATGACCCAAAAAAAAATTGAAAGACCTGTGGCTACACTATTTTTTAGAAAGCATTGTTAACCAAAAAAACATTTTTAAAATAAATTTCTTATTTTAATAATTAAAAAAAATATTGTTATTTTTTATTATAATAATATTAATTTAATTTTAAAATTTCAAGCTAAACCATTTTGGAAGTAGACTTGAACCTTTTAATACAACCAAACTAAATTTTTGTAATACATTCATTCGCTTATACAATAATTTGACTATTAATATATATATAAATATATATTTTTTAACTCTTTAAAATTCTTTTCATTTTAAAAAAACATTTTTTCACTTTAAAAAAAAAAATATCCACTTTATTGTTAAATAAAATATTTTTAAAATAAACTTATAACCTTAAAAAAAACAACTACTTCCATTAAATCTTTTATTACACTCATGGTTTGAAAAATACAAATGTTATGTTAATTCTACTTTTAACTACATAAAACTTTTCAATTTAATATTGACTTTATTTTAGGAATTTTGCTTATGTGATTCATAAATTGTAATTAAAATCTTTTCGTGAAAATCACATCAAAGTAGATTTGCACGCATTTCGAACCAGCCGGTGTGGTTCATCATCAGAGCAATAATGAACCACTCTTTGGACGGGAACACTTGAACCAAATCTACTTTGATGTGATTTTCACTGAAATATTTTAATCTTAATATTGACTCCTTGAAAAAGAAAAAAATGCACTGCACTGTGTTATTAAATTATTATTATTTTCTTAAATAAACTTATAACGCAAAAAACGTTTTTCTTTAAGCTTTTATTATTCTAAAGATTTGAAAAATATAAACGTTATTACACTCATGATTTGAAAAATACAAACGTTACGTTCACTCTACTTTTAACGGCATAAAACCTTTCCAATTAATATCGACTCCTTGAAATGTTGAAAAAATGAAATGAATAAACCATGCATTCCACTGTGTTATTAAATTATTATTACTTTTTTAAATAAACTTATAACGGGAAAACCCTTTTTCTTTGACCTTTTATTATTCTAATGATTTGAAAAATATAAACGTTATTTGATTTGAAAAGTTAAACATTTTGAATAATAAACATCGAAGAACAATACAAACTTTCACTCTACTTTTAACGGCATAAAACCTTTTAATTTAATGTTGATTCCTTGAAATGTGGAAAAGGGAATAAACAATCCACTCCACTATCTTACTAAATTATTATTATTATTTTTTAAATAAACTTATAACCCAAAAATAAAATGTTGAAAATAATAAACAATGTATTTCATTATATTATTAAATATTTTTTTTTTTTTGATAAACTTAAAACCCAAAAACCGTTTTTCTTTAATCTTTATTATTTAAAAAATTGAAAAATATAATCATGATCAAATTATAAACATTTTGAATAATAAACATTGAAAAGCCCTCAATTCAATGCTGCTAAGCTGTTTTGGGAAAAGAAACTTATAATAACGTTGAAAACTTCTCAATTTAATATCTATTACATAATGTTTTTTCTTTTTAAATTGCCAAGATGACTCAAAAAAAAAAAAAAAATCACTATTCATTAGTATTTTTCATTAAAAAAAAATTATTAGTTATAATTTTTAATAGAGTTGTCTATATTTTTCCTTAAAAAAAAAATTATTAGTTATAATTTTTAATAGAGTTGTCTATCAAAGCAAAAAAATAGGTTAGAGATTTTTTATTTTTTTTGTTAGAATTTGGTAAAAAAAATCAAAAAATCAAATAGTTAGTGAGTTTGAATTGTTTTTTTATGGTAAAAATGGATTTAGCACCATCAAAAACAAGTAGAACACCCAAAATCTTGAAGTTTAACATGATTAACTCAAATTTTCAAAAATTTATCCCAAAACTTTTCTTAATCTTACTAAAATTTCTAACTTATTTTGTAAATTTTTTAGACTACTACATTTTCAACTCATTCAAATTCATGTTTCTCAATAATAAAACTGAAATAGAGAAAAAATTAAATCCGCTAACTATTATCCTTTAACTAATATCACTAAAATGTTATAACATAAAAATTAATCCAAAGTATGTCATCTAAAATTTCACTTTTACTTTATTGCTTGAGAAAAAAAACATTGTCATATGAAATAAAAATTAATCCAAAGTGTCTCCTCTAAACTTTCCTTTCACTTTCACTTTATTGCTGGAGAAAGAAAACATAGTAACTTTACAAAAACAAAAAAACAAACCTCTTCGCTCTCATTTTATCCACGCAAAACCTTTTGATTTAATGTCACTATAATGCTCTTGACCAGAAACCTGTAAATTATATGTCACTGTAATGTTCTGAACACAAAACCTGTCAATTTAATGTGTTGGACTGTAACATACATATTACGTGATTTTAATGGTAAATATATTTTACCTTAAACTATTCAAATCAAGAAAAGAAAGAATTAGTTTGTGTAAACGGATTCTTGAAACGGTTAAAACGAACATGTGCTGCGTATAAAAAAAGGGAGATGACGAGTCGAATGGAGGTAGGGGTGGTCAGTTGGTAGTTTGGTTCTCACTCGAAGGAATAATTCTATTGGATGCTCTGCAATGAGCTTCTCAGGGCACTCTGCGTCGCTCTTCACCTTGTATTTCCGTCATAGTTGTTTTCCATGCCATTTTCGTTTACACCGAAGCTCAAGCCACAGTCAAATGTTACAGTCGCAGGAGCTTGTTGGTGAAGGCAAAGAGAAAGCCTCCCAACAAATGTAGAGGCGGTGATTCGAACATTGATAACCACACGTGAAGGAGGAAGGAGCTGCATTTATCTTGGTCACCTTCGTTCTACCCTTCAAGCTGGTGAGTTGTCATGCAATTTCTCTCCTTTAGCTAGCTTCTCATTATATCACGTGAACTAGGACACCATGGAGAGAT
The DNA here is from genome assembly GCA_034641835.2 of Pinus albicaulis. Taxonomy (NCBI): domain Eukaryota; kingdom Viridiplantae; phylum Streptophyta; class Pinopsida; order Pinales; family Pinaceae; genus Pinus; species Pinus albicaulis. Next base: position 330,109,842 of record CM076575.1, on the reverse strand, counting down.
GATGGAGCTTTAAGAGGGAAAAAGATAAGTAATGGTTTCTTATTTTCTAGAGATCATTTTCTTGGAAATAATTTTCATGTTTACTTGTTGATGTGCACAACTAGATTTTAATTAATCTACCGTGTTATATATAATGTAGAGAGGTTTTGTGTACCCCGTGCATAAGTCAGATTTTACTTCATATTTACTATGCTACATCTCTTGAAAATAATATGTGGAAAACCTTACACATAAGAAGGCAAGAAATCTTGAAAATACTAGATATGGAACATATTTCTAGGAAAGTACATACATTTTAATAGTTTTTTCTTTTTGAGAAACAAGAACCTGTATAAGTTTTCTCATATTAATATTTTTAGAAGAGTTTCTATAAATCTGTATGCATGTATATCTAAAATAGGCATGTGTCTATTGTGTGAATTTGGTTCATGCATGCTGGATTGCATATAGAAAGGAATTTTTAATTAAAAGATGATTAACCACGTGATTTTGTGGTTAATTTCTAAAAATAATCCTTGTTGTCTCTTCTTGGAAGATAATGTTATTAGAGAAATAGAATGGTAAAAGGGAAACTTATTGGCGGGTTTTTGAAAAGAATCCATGTTGTCTTTTTCTTTAAAAGAGTTCTATTATGTTAAAGATTGCTAATTATTTTAAATCTTAGAATTCTAAGAAGGGAAGTGTGTTTCCTACAGTAAAGGAAGAGCTATCCCTCTTGCATGCACAAAGTGGGAGAGTTATCTCTCTTCATGCACAAAGAATTAGCCATTGTGTTATAAAGGCATGTTCTTTGCATGTATAAAGAAATGTTGAGCTATATTAATATTTAGGAAGATATACTAATAAGATTTATCAACTAATGACATTACATTGGTAAAGATTAGTTATTCAATAAATCCATGGATAGTTTCATAAAACCATGGGTAGTTTTTCCATGGTGTTGACAAAGATTAATTATTTCATAAAACCATGTGTAGATTACCATGGTGTTTGCAAATACTAGTCAATTAATAATCTATGGATTGTTTACCATGGTTTATTGAAGAATAATAAACATTTTTGTATGTAGAAAGATAGCTTTTAGTATTAAAACTACATTGAATATGATTGTTAATATAATCTAAAAAATGAGACATGTATTTATATTTATAATTGCCTATTTTTACATATGATTACATGCTCACTAGCATTGAGATATTTTCTCTGGAAGACTCGTGAAGGAGGTTATGAGCTTCGTTGTGTAAGAACTCCTTTAGGGAGAGTCTTTTGGAATCAGTATGCATTCACATGCATGGAAGAGGCAATCATTATGTTAACTTGCATTCCATGCACTAAAGGTAATAGCTTAAGGGTTAGCTATTTTTATTAAATGTATGTAAATCACATGCACAAATATCTTAGCTGATGTATCAGTTTATTTTAAAGAAAACGTGGGCAATGTAGCCATTGTCTTGCAGGAATGTGTGCTTATGCAATGTACAAGCATTAGTTATTGTGATAACCTATAACCAACACATATGAGGTATGTGTTATTAAAGAGAGAATGACAAGGTGCTTTACTTGCTTGTTATGATTATACATGAGTAGATGGAGAAACTACTATAGTGATTGATTAATACTGTATGAATCTTGACATCATTTTGTAGGCATCATAGCAGGGAATGATGGTGATATGTACAAAGGAAGATTATGCTTGATATGGTGGTAGGTAAATGATTAATGTTCATGCAGACGAGTGCGAGTTGCAGGAAGGTCCAATGTACGGTGGTCCATTGTAGGTACATCCATGCCACCAAGATGTGAAGATATAAATGGTAACATATTTATTGAATGGTTGAAAGCTAGATATTGTATATTTCCTTGTAAGATTATATAAACGATGGTTAAGGGATGGTCTCCCTTATTAGCCATTGAGTGATGGGCTGAACACCCTCACGAGCGTTTAATAATAAAATTAAACATTTGCTGGTGTTCACCCTACGGGGTTTCCAGGGTATATTGGTGTTCAATGATGTGATTGGTTATTGTGTCCAGATGATGAGGTTGATTCCTTTCTTGTTATGATGTTCATAATGGCAATTATGTGATGACTATATCAGTAATGAGATGAATGGATGGTTACATCATATAGTATTATGTTAATATACTGTAATGGAGGTTGTTAAGGGAATTAGGAGTTTACTATTCTTATTTATAAAATTACAATGTGAACTGTTAAACATTCTATGTAATGAGGAGTAACTTGTATAAAAAAAATTTAACTCCTTACATTTCTCTGTGAAGTTAATGGTGTATGTTACATGGACAAAGTGGACCGTATCTTACCTGAATTTTCCCTTTAATATTTTATCAATGTAATGTTTTGGAAACAACACAATATTTAGAAACACCTTTTCATTCTAATATTATGCCAGAAAAACCACTAGTTTAATGTCAGTCTAATGTTTTGGTTATATAACCAGAACGTGGCTTATCTGAACTTGTAAAAAACTGTTTCCAGATCGGCAAGGCTCCTCGATTAAATAAACGCATCAACGCAAAGTGATGCAAAACAATCATAGCCTCCATTTGCACATATAAGTGGACCCATAAAAAGCACAATATAAAAGTGAATTTAAAAAATTCTCAGGATCAATTACAGCAGTGATAGACCACATGGACTTCCAGTTATTAAATACGTAGATCACCATGACTTTTTTAATGGTTTACGATTACAATGGCCAGACTCTCCCATTAACGCACAAATGTTCGTGGAAGCATCTTGACTGACTGCGTGAATGGTTAGCAAAAAAAGGAATGATTTCCGGATGCGGATGCGATTGCGGATCCTGCTGCCATTCCATTTATTCTTCCGATTCCCGATTCCTCACCAAGCAGTTTCTTCATCCCATGCCATATGGCATTAAAGCAGCTTTGGTGCGAGGTGATATTGTTGGTTTCAGAATATTTTGTTAAAACTTCCAATTATAGAGTTATTATGATCCATATTTTTGTTTACAAAGTTTTTGTCTTTTAAAGTAGAAAATAGAATTGCAAGTAAGTATAAAGTAAAAGAAAAGAAAAAAAAAACAAAAGAGCAAGCTTGGTTTAGCCCAAGCGCTTTGCAATCTATCATAGTATCAAGCTGAAAGACATCAATAAAACGATTGTGTATATTTTTTATATATGATAATATTTTAGCATCCTGAATATTTTATCATGTTCTTTGACATTGTCTTTTCAATAAAATATTGAAAATTACTCTTAAAAGATTAGATCAACTTATTATCAATTTAACTAACAAAAATATTAAATTGCAAAAGACTTTTAAAAAAAATCTATTGATCTCATAAGTCATAGATTATTCTTAGTCTCATATATACTAAAATAACATTTCATCTCATTTTGTTTCCATTCGATCTGCCTCATCATCTAATATATCTGATTGACTTAATCACTAGCTACATTCACACTCAACTTCCTCCGCTCTGCTTGACCTGATCCCTCATTAAACCGCAATCTCGGGACCATTCTCACACGTGTGATGTGAGATGTTCATCCAATACGAACTATTAACATCCTATTTAATATTTAATATGGGCATGTCATATCCTTGATCAATATGTTTTTGTTGGAGTCGCAGGTTGGAGTAACTCTTATTCGTGATGGGTGAAATTAAGTTATTTAGAAATGAACTATAGGGATGAATCAATGTGTAACTCTTATTTGTGTGGGGTGAAATTAAGTTATTTAGAAATGAATTATAGGGATGAATTAATGTGTAGTAACTCTTATTTGTGATAGGTGAAATTAAGTTATTTAGAAATGAATTATAAGGATGAATCAATGTGTAATTCTTATTTGTGATGGGTGAAATTAAGTTATTTAGAAATGAACTATAGGGGTGAATCAATGTGTAGTTGGTTAAAATGGATTAACAAATTTGATTAATTGTTATTATCTCCTAAAATTATATAAGAGACTTGTTGTATACTAAATATTGTGTATGGGGATGTTATAATTTAAAGAATTGTCTCATCGAGGCTTTATTATTATTTGTTTCTTGTTTCTTATTTTTCATGACTATTTTCACGTGTTTGTTTCATGGTGTTAAAATTAACTATTTCGTGATGCTAAAGAAAATAGTTTGTAAGTCAGAGAGGGCATGATGTCTCTGACTGCGTAACCATGTAAGTATAGTATTTTGGTATGACATACATGTGAAGAGATTGCCATGATAACAAAAGACATTGTCGCATTGAGGTACAACAATTACACTAAGTGGGAAATAAGAAAATTGTATTAGAAATAGCATATAGTTAATTTCACTTCACCTAACTAGGACTATCTCCACTTGCATGAGATAGTTAACTGAAGACTGCATGGCCAATTAACTAGTATTATCTCCACTAATTGGATGTGATATTAAACTCACGACTGCATGGCCAATTAACTAAGACTAGGTGAGTATTTATATAGAACTCTCGCTCGAAACATTGTGTCGGCTGAAAATCAAATGTTTAAATGAAAGTTCAATAAACTCTCATCTGAGAGTTTAATAAACACTTGTTCGAGAGTTATAAAACTCCTGTCCGAGAGTCGGCCTTGTGTAAACTCCCGGACACAAACTCTCATCCAAGATTTTGTAAAACTCTTGGCTGAGAGTTTAGCTGCACGATTAAATGTAACCTGTGGTGGTTTAAACTCTCAGTCGAGAGTTTGAAATTTCTCGGCCGATATTTTAATAAATTTCTCACCTGAGAAATTGTCTCGACCAAGAGTTTCTGGTCAACGAAAAACCCAGAAAATTCTGCAGTTTTTAGGAACCTGCAACATTGGAGGGGAAGAACACCTACAAAAACAAAATGTTATCTTTCAAACCTGGTACCATTACATTCATCTTTGAATATAGTTTCTAATGATGTAATATTTGTGGAGCTTCATTAAAAATTTCACTTTGTTATTAATTTTATACTAAACTGTGTCACTATGGAATTTCATTGTTCTGAAAATTGCACTAAATGAAAATTCAATAACTTTAAAATGTCAACACCAAAAAAATCATAAAAATCATATTGCAATTCACCTCCCTATCTTATTCAAAAGGGTATTCTCGTTTTTCTTATTGACGATCACATTGAAAAGAAAATCTAGGGCTCATAAAATGTACTAAAATATCACCATTTTTTTGTCTTCGTCCATTTTTTTGTCATTGCACTAGTGCAATCTATGTATATTATGATGATATGGTTTATTTCCCAAAAATGAATAGCCTTCCCTAAAAAACGTTAGGATTCAAAAAGTGACTATTTATGTTTGCGTGAAAATTTCAAGTATATGTAGTTAGTAAACAACAAATTTACTCCTGTATATGTCAATATATATATATATATATATATATATATATATATATATATATATATATATATATATATATATATATATATATATATATATATATATGAGTATGGAGGTAAGAGAATTCTCTACAAATCTTGTTTTTATGTCAAAGCGTAATTTTCATTGAAAATATGAGTTTAGTGGAGTTGAAGTTGAAAAAAACATAGAAAATTACAATTTTAAACGTCAAAAAAGGGCAAAAAGTGTTTCCCAACTTCACATTTTCACCGTATAGTACATAATATTTTCGAAGATATCATCTGTGGAAGTTAGGGTTTCTGCAAGCTCCCGTATTTCATCTTAGAGAGGAGACCTTGGGAAAATCATCATAACTCTGTCTCTGAGCATCGGATTGAAATTATCTAAAATGTGCCAAAAATTACACACAATGTGGTTTCCTATGTATCAATTTCAGAGAGGGAGGAGGAAACAGTGGTAGGGGGCACGACGTACAAGTTCACTCTACTAAACTAGTCCATAATTAGGTCATTGTGGGAGATTGAGCATAACATTTGCTTGAAGAATCCAAATCAAGCCAGACCTATGACATTGGAAAGAATATTCAAAGGGCTACTAAAGGATCGAAGATAAAATCTCAGGGATCCAAAATTACAAATATACATCAGTTTCAATATCGAGCTCCTCAATAGAAAGAAAAATTTGTGTAATTTTTTTTCAAATTGCATAAGTCTTGTTTGAAAAATCAGTTTGAAGTTTTTCCAAGGGCATATTGAAGCATATATATCAATATTTGGTTCTAAAATGCCCACTAAAAATAATTCAACACCCATTAATCTCTCAAAAGGCTCTACTATGACTCATTAATAGGAAGAAGTGCAACATGATATATCAAAATTACAAGAGAAAGTGCAACAACTTTTGCTCTCTCAAAAAGCAACAAAAATGAAATGGAAGTTTTGAAGGAAGGCATGTAAGTTAAGATGGATGTTTTGAAGAAAGACGAGGAAGCTAAGATGGATGACATGGAAGAAAAAATGAAAGAAAACATGGAAGACATGAATAATGATCTAAAAGAATACATGGAAAGTTTGAAGGAAGGTTTGATAAAGTTGATACAAGAAATGAATCATAATGGAAAAAATATAGTAGAAGAAACTCATAATGAGAAAAAGAATAAATGTTAATCATGATTTCATAAACTCTAATGTTGGATTGAAGACTCACCATATTCCAAAGATCGATATGAGGAATTTTGATGGCAATGATCCCGTAACATGGATACTAAAGATGAAGCAATATTTTGATCTCAATAATGTGCAAAACACACAAAAGGTATGCATTGGAACTTTATGTTTAGCACAAAATACATTTTCATGGTATCGATAGTTGTGCTCCCATAAAAAAACTGTCACTTGGTCAACTTTTATAGAGAAAATGATAGCACATTATGAGGATACAAAGAGCAACACATTCTTTAGCCAATTGATAAATCTCAAACAAAAGGGTTCAATGGTGGAGCACATTGAGGACTTCCAAAAATGGAATATAAGGGTAGATTATATTCCAGAGAAATACAAGATTAATGTCTTCATAGGGATTTTAAAGGATAACATCCAACATGAGGTTTGCCTTTGGGAACCTAATTCATTGGAGAAGACATTCAGGTTAGAAAGAAAAATTGAATGTAAAATTATGGCAACAAGAAAGCCAACAACTCACATCTATAAATATGGAAGTGTTGCTACTGCTAGACTTCCAAAACCTACAAGGTTGATACCACATCAATTGGAAGAAAAATAGAAAAAGGTCTTTGCTACAGTTGTGATAGAAAAAACACTAAAGGTCATAAGTGTGCCGAGAAGAAATTATTTTACATATATTGTGAAGAGGAGTAATAAAATGAATAAGAAACTTAAAAATAAGAGGATATACACAAAGAATAAATCTTGGAGAAAGAATAAATGAGTCCAACAATATCCTGTAATGCATTGAAAGGAATTACCACTCCTCAAACTCTCAAGATAGAAGGACATATCAAGAAGAAAAAGGTAGTAGTGTTGATTGATTTGGGTAGTACCCATAATTTTATTCATTGTAAGGTAGCGAAGGAATTGAATTTCTTCCTATACCTAACATGAGAGTGTCAAGTGATGGTTGCAAATGGAGGACCTATAAATTTCTCTAGAAAATGCCATAATATCAAGCTAACCATGGGGGAATATGTATTTAACAATCCAATGCTTTCTATTCCAATGGGAGGTGTTGATGTGGTACTAGGAGTACTATGGTTACAATCTTTGAGGATGGTAGCTTTTAATTTTCAAGAATTTTTCTTGAAATTTTTTTTGTAAAGAAAGGAAGTTGAATTACGGGGTGTCACAAGGAAGTTGAGAAAGATAAGAAGTTGTAATGTCATTACAAAGCTTTTTAAGAAATAACAATGACGTGTAATTGCACAATTGTGTTCACTAGAAGTTCCAACATCAAACTCATCTATTTCTCGAGATCTCCAAAAGGCCTTGGAAAATCATTTCAAGGTGTTTTAAACTCCTGAAGTATTCCCACCTATTTGTGCTCATGATCATGCTATTCATTTGATTCCAGGAATTTTTACTCAAAACATCAAGCCTTATAAAATTTTTCCTCAAAACATATGATTGCAGAAATGTCAGAGGCTGATATAATTCAACCTAGTCAAAGTTCTTTCTCTGCTCCACTAGTATTGGTGCACAATAAGGATGGATCATTGCACATATGTCCATATTATAGGGAGATTAATAAGCTCACTATTAAATATAAATTTTTGATTCCTATGATTGATGGATTATTGGATGAATTACATGGATCAATTTATTTTACTAAGTTGGATCTTTGTTCAGGATATCATCAAATTATAATGAAGACTGAAAATATTTTGAAAACAACATTTCAAACTCATGAGGGTCATTATGAATTTTTGGTCATGCCTTTTGGCCTTACCAATGTACCTTCTACATTTCAAGGGTTGATGAATTTCATTTTCAAACCCTTCCTTTGAAATTTTTTGTTAGTATTTTTTGATAATATACTAATCTACAACAGGTCTTGGAAGGATTATGTTCAACATGTTGACATGGTGCTTAAACTATTGGAGGAGAAACAATTATATGAAAAAACCTCCAAAAGTTTCCTTGGTGTACAATAGGTGGAATATCTCGGTCATATTTTATCTCAAGAGGGTTTTAAGGTAGACCCTAACAAAATTAAAGCCATTAAGGAATGGAAAGTCCCCACAACCACAAAGCAGTTGCGAGGATTTCTTGGGTTCACAATGTATTATCGCAAGTTTGTTAAGGATTATGGGAGAATAGCAGCACCTCTAACGACATTATTGAAGAAAGATGCATTTTCATGGACTCCTGAAGCAACTAAGGCCTTTGAACAAATTAAAGAAGCAATGTGCCTAGCACTGGTCTTAGGTACGCCAGACTTTGCAAAAACCTTTAGTGTGGAATGTGATGTCTCAGGAAATGGAATTGGTGTTGTTTTAATGTAAGAAGGAAGACCCATTGCTTTTGAAAGACATCCAATCAATGGAAATTATTTACAAAAAGATATTTATGAGACGGAAATGTTGGCAATACTACATGCACTAAAGAAATGGTGACCTTACCTAATGGGAAGACACTTCAAGTGTGTTGAGCTTGTAATATCACTTTAGTTCTATGTATATATTTGTTGTTTGGATTGAACTATTTTTAGTTGTAATGGCTAGGAAGCCATGATGAAATTAAATTTAGGTGAAGAATAAAGTATGATGATGTAATAAATGAATAATTGCAAAGAATATCCAGAAACTACAAAGACACACTACAGCACAATATTTTTGATGAAAAAAGTAGAAAAAAGTCTCCTTGATGAATGAGGTTAGATAAATATTCCATAAGTGAGACTCATAGATAAGATTTAATGAGACAGCAGATAAATATCCATTAAATCACTTAGCTGGAGAAAAAATGTTGAGTATGGAGTAGAATAAATCATCGATAAAAGAAAGCTTTAAAAAAAAAAAAAAAAAAAAACGTCGGCAAGTGGGGCGGCAGACCCACAAAAGCGGGACACCACCCAGGGAAAAAACTGCAAGGGAATTTTTTTTATAAATATACGCGATCAAGGGATCAATGGGGTTGTTGATTCACTTGAGGAGGCACATCTCACCTAGGGGGAGAACTTTGGAAATGCAGTTCAAGGTTGGGTGGAAACATGACTTGCCCAAGTTTGTTTCCAGCAGCAGAATGTATGATTAGATTATTTACCTATAATTATGATTTTCCTACTTGTTCTGTTTTAGGATTCATTAGTGAAAATCGATTGCAATAAGAATTGTATTTCTATTTTAGTGGGGAAAAATTTATCAAATGAAAATGTCAATTGAAATTAATTAAAACGGTATATGTTTATTTTGATTATTTGGTTTCTAGTATGAAGTTTATTAGCATGAAATAAATATTATCATTAAAGCTATTTGACTATATTTACCACCAAAAAAATTGAATTGAATAGATATTTTAAGGTTTCAATTTGTATTTTGGAATAGAATTTCTGTAGTTGCTTGTTCTTCTACAATATAGACCAGATTAAGGTAAAATGATGTTGTAGAGGGTTAGTCGGTCTATAAATTAACAGAGAGCCGATTTGGTAGGAATATGTAGCTTTCTCATGGTAACGAAGGTACAGAAGCAAAGCAGTTCGTGAAAAAAATTGAGAAACTGAAAAATAACTGGAGCAGAGAGTTTCTCATCTCAATATTATGAAATAGTTAAATAAGATTACATTGGGGACATCAACAATAAATGACTGTAGTGTAACTGGACTAAACTCGACTAACTGAAACTGAAGTAAGACACTTGTACGGATAGTTTCGACACCTAGCAGGTGGTTGAGATTACATTCTTTAACACTCCCCTTTAATTTCAACCACATAAAAATTTAATTCAAATACCTTCTTCTCTATGTCTCAGCGAGGCTTACAATTTAAAAAAATTGACTTCAACTAGATTTGGTTTTATTCTTCTCTTCTTCCAAATTCTGTAGCCTCTAAATTGTTTCAGATTTTTCTCTTTGTTGTATCCTTGAGAACTGTGTTTCTTCATTTGCTGGTGCAGGTCTTATATTGTGTTGTATCTTCAAGAAATGTGGCCTGCTGCCACATATTGTCTTCTATAGTGCATTTTTCATTATCAATCTGCTGCAACATAAGATTAGAACAATATCTTATCTCTTCATAACTCCAATGCACGGATAGTTTCAACACCTAGAAAGTGGTTGAAATTACATTCTTTAATAGTTCGAATTAGCGACATGGCCCATGCAAACCTTATTGTGCATGTTTATGAAATTACTCCATGATATTTAGTCATTGGCAGGACATATGAAGATTCTACCAAGATATGAATTTGTTGATATAATTTTATATTCTATACAGGCTAGAGGTTCAATATACAATGATTATAGGTATAAATAAGAGACAAAATAATTATTCCAGAACTGTAGACAATCGGTGTGCAACTAGAATGGATTGTATAAATAGTAGTTGGATATATTATTTGTTCTCTATATATTTTAAAGGAAATAATAAATAATTATTATATACATTCCTAATTCAAAACTTATTTATATATTAACGAGTGATTTGAATTACATTCCTAACTATTGAATGTAATTTCATGTGGAATGGTACTTTAACCTAGCAAAAGATTTTAGATTTATACTATTTGATATCTAGAATTAAAATAGGACATATATAGTGTACAAAGGATTGCATGCCTAAAATAGGGGGCTGATGAGCTAGTGTAAAACATAAAACATAGATTAATGGTGGGGTTTTGGTTAACTGAATATCCTCACTGGAATATTAAGAAATCTACTAATTTCTGTCGAGGATTAAGATCGAGTTGACCCGTAAGTAGTCTAGCTGTGTAGAGTGAACAAAGTTAAATTGGGTTGCACGGGATAATCAAAGGAATGAAATAGATTTTGGAGATTTGTAGTAAGATCAGGTTTATGTATTGCTCTGAAACAGAGGAAACTTTACCCTTAGGTATTTTAGAAAAAAAGAAACCGGGAGTGATCCTATAACCCACTTAGGAGACGAAAGGAATAGTTGGGAAAATCCTTTATTAAATATCAGTATCTGGTAACAATTCATAAAAAACTTATTACATGTCTGCTTCTTCTCTACACTACGATGCAGCAGGAAGTGCATCAAAAGGTAAATAGAAATACAGTTAATAGTACAATATTTTAAGCAGGAAATCATACAGCACAGGCTCGAGTATCTCTCTTTGAAAGGAAAGATCTAAATATTTTTAGCCATCTCCAGTTGGCATGTGAATGGTAAATGCGAAGGAAAAGAAACTGTGGCAGGGCCACAAGATATCAGAGACTTGTCGAAATGAAATAACCTCACATTATTTTTGAAATTTCGGTAAAGAAAAACATAATAACCAGAAGATGATAAATACATCCTAAGGGAAATAAAATTTAGTTACTCATAGAAAGTATTTATATTACATATTTATGGCCACAGGAGCCTTTAATTCACCAAAAACAAAGTATATACATAAATTTTTAATATCCAGGAGACGCTCGTGCCTTTTTCACAATACAAAAATTAGAGAGTTTGTCTCCTTCATAAGATCAATGTTCGCTTGGGATGAATTGAAATGCAGTAGGACACCATCCCATAACTATACACAACGCATGGAAGTACCCCAAACCCTATGGTGAGAAATGTATGCAAGAGAGGTTGGTGAGCAGAGAAATGAACACCGACCTGTAGAGCCATGGTAGTCTTTAGTGTTGCATTACAGAGCTGGAGCGAGTACAATGTTTTAGATCCCGACCTATAAAAGTCAACATAGGAATATACGCATGTTAGTGCTATTAACCTCTGTGAAGGGTTCATTAAAAGTAAACAAAAAAAATACTTCTAAATGAAAGCCACGAACTGGAAATGGAAATAATTTTAGGAGTACACATATAGCACCGCACTGATCTAGTGGCGTCAAGAGGAATTTGACACAGTTAAAAAAACTATATGAGACCCACATATATAAAAAGGAATTATCCTAAAATTGTAACGGTAAGAGAACAAGTCATTGTCCAAGCCTCTTACCCCTTCATGGGGGCGTATGCAATGTGTATACAGGTTAGCTAGCTTGTAAGATGTCCCCCAGAAAAATTCTACGACCCCTCCTATGTCTCCTACAACGAGCATAACCTGCACCGAACAAAGAAGAGAACGACATCGTCAGGTGAAGGATACCTGACCATTATGGACAAGTTCTTCAATTTAAAAAAAATCAAAAGTGTAGAGCCGGGAGTAGGAGGAGAATAACTTACCCAACAATTGTGGTTGTCATCTGTGGATCATAACTGAAAGATAAGAGGAAAAAATATTGTTGTGATTAAAAAAAGGACTCAGCATAACCAATTTCCATCTCCATAGCATTTCCATAAGACCCTACATATAATATTCGAAAACAAGTGTTTAAAAACAACTCTACAGGTATCCAAGAATGGTCGTGGAATAAATAGGAAAAAAAAAAAACAGAGTCATACTTTCCTAAGTAGCGTAGAGTATCAAGAGTAAAACTACCACACATTACTGGTACTAGAAGGGATACATCCCAGCCAACACACGACAATTTTCCTTGGCGGCACGATGAGGGTATGACTCCTCAGAAAATTTCTCCCATGTACCAAATGCAGAGGATAAAACACCACAAAAAGAGTTTAGGGTTTACCAAATGTGATCTCCATCTTTCGATGAAACCCATCTCAACTATTCACAAGACTGAATTATATAACATATCACATGGACGAAATATGCACTGTGAGGATGTGGCACCCCACTATTCATGCAAAAATACCAATAGTGGCCTAGTGTGCCTCGAAAATATATCCGAAAGTGTTACAGGTACAATTATACGTCGGAAATGAATAAATACATTTGGGTGAAGGTACTGAAACTAGGTAAGCGACCAAGTCATTGAAGTAACAAACCACCCATTGATTACCCTAAAATAAATCCTATGTCCAGGCAAATAATGAAACTGAACATGTGAAAGGGCCATTGTATTCTTTTGATTGGTTGCAGTGTTACTTAGGGTAAGCGAAAAAGAAGTAACCAAAAAATAATCACTATAGTGGTACTAATAAGAAAACCAACTACATTTATGTATATATAAAAATTCATAATCATAGTTTTACTTGTAATAAAAATTATTTTTATGCTAGATATATGACAGATATGTGTTAGAGTTACAAGAGACCCTCTCCCTCCTACCCCTTATTTATGTAAGAACCAAATAAAATGAATGAACTTCAATCATTGTTGAGGCCTTTAAGTACACCATTTTTGTAGAAAAACATTTGCGGTGTGAACTTTACTTGCATGACTTTGCTTTCTTTGGAGAGAAGAACTTTAATTTTTCACCTTCTGTAGGAGAAATCCGACTGAGAGTGCTTATTTCTTTTATGCATAATCCAATAAGCTATAAAGTATCTCATGACACCATAATAATAAATATCGAACACAGATCATTATGGATTTGTGAAGAGCGAGGTTCTACGGTAGAAATATTAATAACATATGGAATTTTATTACACTCTCTAGAGAGGAGGGATAGGGTAGTTAGAGTCATGAATAAGGTTTTAGAGCGTTGTTATAGGAGCATTGAACTAACGAAATGAGATGTAATGCATAGGAGAAAATTAAGGTGGGACATGTGATAGAAATTTGAAAAGTGAAGCTCCTTATTGCTTCCAAAATTTTATTCATGTTTTTTCTAGAGTTCCCAAGTACATTGACTATAGCACAAGATGTGAGGCCAACAGTCTTGGGCTAAAATTTAAATTTCCATTGATTTGGTTTCCTACATATAAGTATCGACATCTCTATTAGTATCCAACTGATTTAGAGATGTGGTGGCTAGATTTGATCATTCAGTGAGGTTATATGACTTTCATAGTTAATAGAACAATATCCTACAATTTTTCTAAGCTACAGTCATAGGATGTGTTAAAGACTAAGTGAAGGTTTTACATGTGAAAATGTATTTGCTTCAGATTGTGGGAGATCTTGGGATGTGGAATTTCCATCCATTTTACCCTCATTTTCCTATATTTTCCACCATATTTACCCCTTATAATTATATTATGTACTCAACTAATTTCATTTTTGACTAATGCATGCTACTCTTTCATTACACCTTACATCATGTATTTTTTCTTTTACTTTGATTAGAGGTTGATCTTTTTGAGTGAATTTTTTTAAAAAGTTGACGAAGAGGTTGTTTGATGATAACTTGGCTTGCTAGAATGTTGTTGTTTGCATGTAATGTTATTTCTCCAGGTTTTGTGTTGCTAATATTTTAGGATAGGTCTTGTTGATACTATGTTTCCCTGATAATGTTGTCAGGAATTAGCATATGATATTACTTGGTCGTAATCAACCTAGAGTATTATGACAACAAAGAAAACTGCCATTTGACGATAAAAAAAACTCGGTTGTGATAGTTACGGGTTTTCTATTATTCACCTCTTATTATTTGGAGAAAATGTTGTAAATATTTTTTATTCACAGTAAAATGGTTGTAATTTGTTATATAATACTATTTATTTGGACAATATGAGAACAAAAATATTCTCATAGCTGATTTTGATTTCAACAATAGACATAATGTAAACCTATAAGAGGAGAATCTCTCTACGTCATGCTCGAGGTTACAATATTGTATTTTTGGAAAGTCTATGTACCTATAAAGTTTTGAATTTTAAGGAAAACTGTTATGGTTCGTGGCCAATAATGCTTCCTTCACTTAGTTTGTGAGTTGTACATTACCAATGCCTTGCTAGGGGGAAGCACCCTCCACTTCAACATAAATTGTTATATCAATAAGGTAGTGTAGCAGTGTATTTAATTTCCTCTTCATTATATTTCATGTCAATTAATTGTCACTATTATGTATTTACATTAATGTGTTCTAATTACTGATTAGTTGGTTTGAAGAGCAGTTGATTCTGATTATTGGTGTAACAACATAGAACTTTGTTAGATCTGTTTCTTAGTGTATGTTATTTATTATTTTTCTGCTAAACTTTATAGAATCCATTGAGTTCAATATTAGATAGACTATTGTGTACCTATTACAACGTGTTTCACATATTGATAAGGTGATGTTTACAATGGTTTTATTGATTGTGTGAGGTTTTAGTTGAATGGTTTTTGAAATTCTTCCCAAGAGTTCTATTTCCTTTTTTATAATTGTGATATTGAGTGATTTTATTTTTCAGGGGTTATTTTAATTTGAGAACTATTTGGGGAGTGCTTTGGATGTTTTACATGTAACAATGATTATTTTTTCTATGATTAGAGTGAGTAGTTACAATGAATCGTTTTCAATTGTGTTTCATGATCTAAGATATTTTTTCATTAGAGAGTTTTAGTTATGATACCTACATTTCATATACTTTTCATAATAACGTTGAAATAAAAAGACTTATCCTAGTTGACAATTTATGTATGTGTATAATTAATTAGTTCTAATTAAAAGACAAATAATTCACCAGAAAATATTGCTTACGTTTTTGTAACAATAACATGTGTTGCAAGTGTCAATGTCAAAATTAAAACCAAGATTGGAGATCATATTATCTTGAAATCTAAAAAATGCATTAAAAATATGGAATTCAAATATAAGAATATTTCACTTAGATTTAATTTTTTAATTGTAAAATAGAACTTAAGAGAAAATTAATAGATAATGAGTTAAAATTAAGGGATAGAAGAACCATAAGTTAGAGATGGAAACCATTTTATTAATACCAAGTTACAAAAAATCAGAGAAGCCCTTGCTACCGAAGGAAATCATCCCAAAATTCCAATGCATTAGCTATCTCCAAAAATCACATCAAAATGTGAAAGCACGACCCAAAATTCAAATGGGATAGTGACAATAAGAAATCATAATAAATACAATAACCTAGTGAGACAAAAGGGAGGTTTCTCTTGTAACCAAATAAAACTATAAATATGCATGAGAGAGAGAAAGATAAATTTATACCTAAATAATATTAACTTTGTGTATGTAGCCACAATATTCTTAGTACATACTACACTATGTATACATGAGTTATTTCGTGTGTAAATGTTTAAATGATTTCATATGGTATATTCCTAAAAATAATACTTTAATATAATAGAAGATTACTATGTTAACTAGTGGAGTAGTGACTAAGTAAGGATACTATCATCATTATATCTATAACTAGAGGTGTCTCTCTCTTATTATTTTATCAAAATAAAATAAAAAAACAAATTTATGGTATTTATTGGTGACATCTTCTTACATTATGCAAATTTGTAGGGGAAACACACAATTGAGTGTGAAATTGAGCCATTTTCCCTTGCCTTTACCTCTTAATTATTTTCTCATAGTTTAGTTAGTTCCATAGTTAAAGTAATTGGTATATTTAAAATTCTTTAACACAATAAGTTGGTATTAAAACTTTGAAATTTTTTCATATTGTTGTAGTATTTTAAATGATAAACAAGATAATTAATGAAAATAATTGTTGATAACTAGATCCTAATATCATGTTCCTAAGGATGTGCTACAGGAAGCTTTCATGAAGTTTGTAGCAGAAATGAGGTATTTGGATTTAGTGAAATGACCATTTATTATTATTATTCAGGGGAGAGAAGCATCTAAATGTTAAGTCAAAGTCTCAGTTATACTTGGAAATGTAACTACTGAAATAAAGTGGATTAGAATGATTGGTTATGAATAGAAAGTTAGAATTTATTGTGTAACACATGCATACTCAAACTAAACGAATACAGAAAATCCACTAAAAATTATGAAAATTTCTTCTAAGAAGGACTATTTTAATCCATGAATTGCACATACTATGTGGATGGAGATATTTTCTCAGAAACGTTATGCTACATGCCTATCTTCTTTCAAAATTATAAGATATTTACTTCTATGAGACATTGTAGACATTTACTCATCCACCCAAGAGGAGAATGGAACATGTTACTCATTTGGAAATAAGGGTCCTATAATGGTGCACCATTCTTGGTATGGAAATTGTATGTAGCTTAAGATTGAGAGGCTTGTGGAGGAACTTCTGAACGACAATATCGCAAGTTGTAGTGAGAGGTAATATGCTACCCAAAATAGGTAGAATAACAAGATTGAAGACTGATGTGGCATTAGGGAAAATTTAGGAAAACGAGAGATTATGGAGATAGCTACAAGATCAACCAACTAATAACACATTTTTCTATATGCCATAATTGTGTGCCCAAAAAAATTTAAAATAAATTGTACATGAATATGGCATAATTATCCTAAATATGTATCGAGAAAATTCTAAAGCTACTATAAATACATGAAATTGTATGCATATACACCATGATTGAAATATTAGGAAAATATATACCATAATTGTGTGGGGAATACACGAAACAAGAAGGTTATTACTATTGTTGCACCAGCGATGGAAAATGAAACTAATTCATATGTAGGTGTCAAGGGATTGCTATTTGGGAATAATAAATACACACATTACATAATAATTTGTAGAAAATAATCAAATATTAAGCTACCCAATTAATGAGGAATTGAGAGATGATCAAGAAACCAACCTTATTCATGAAAGTTTCTTGTAAAAGTGACCTCCATAAACCCATAGGTCGTCTACTCATAGCTCAAGTATTTTTTATGGTCACAAGAACTAAAATAGTGATACATTTTTTGTCCATGTAGAGTATCCTAGATAAACTCAACTAAAATACTTGAAGGTCCAACCCTTCCCCCAATGTTAGGGTGCTATATTACTAGTGTAGTCCCTTACTGTTGTTAGTGTAGCCCCCTTAGTTTTATTGTTGTACCGATGTAGTCCCCAAATTTTTATTATTGTGCCCCATAATAGCCCACTATTGTTATTTTTGTGCTCTTACATTATTATTGTTAGGTCGGCTATGATTATATTGTGACCCCATGGACTCCTATATATAGAAAAGAGGTTTTTTCATTTGAATCATCTAAGAATTGTTCATTTATGTAATGTAAAGGAGGTTTCCCTGTCTAAGTAGTTGATTTATAATTCACTAATCTCTCTTTTCCTCTATTTTGTGAGCTGGTTTCATAACATTTGGTATAAGAGCTTTCGATTCTAGGGTTTCGCTGCTTCAAACAGGTCATTGTGGAATTTTCGCTATAAATTTTTTTATACAAAGGTTTAGAAGCTAAAAAAATAACCCATTTGCACCAAAATTGGGAGGAACTTTGTGGAAAAATTTTCGATATTGGTTCCCAGTAGTTTCAGAGATATGATCTGTGAAAGTTAGGGTTTGTGTAGGCTCTCGAATTTCATCTCAAAGAGGTGACCTTGGGAAAATCGTCATAAATATCTTTCTGAGCATCATATTCAAATTCTGTAAAAACTGGCTGCAACTAAACAGAATGTAGTTTCCTGTGTATCGATTTCAGAACGAAAGGATGAAATAGTGACACATGGCATGTCGTCCAAGTTCTCTCTACAGAACTAGTCCATAATTAGGTCATTATGGGAGAGTGGGCATAACTTTGTCTTGAAGAATCCAAATCTGGTCAGACCGTATGGAATTGGAAAGAATATTTGGAGGGCTACTAAAATACTGAAGATAAAATCTCTGGGATCAGAAATTACAAAGATGTATCAATTTCAATATCGAGCTCCTCAAAAGAAAGAAAATTGTGTGTATTGTTTTTTAAAAACTACATAAGTCTTGTTTGAAAAATCATTTTGAAGTGATTCCAAGGGCATAGTGAAGCATATATATCAATATTTGGTTCTAAAATTCCCCATAAAAATAATTCAAAACCCATTAAGCCCTCAGAAGGCTCTAATATGACTCATGAAGAGGAAGAACTGCAACATGATATATCAAAATGACAAGTCCGAGTGCAACAAATTTCATTTTTGCAAAGAGAAACCAGAAATGAAATGGAATATAAGATGGATAGTTTGAAGAAATATGTGGAAGCTAAGATGGATGGTTTGAAGAAATGCATGGAAGCTAAAATTTATTGTATGAATAATGACATAGAAGATAATATGGATGGCATGGAAGTTAAGATGGATGGCATGTAAGAAAACATGGAATAATTTAACAAAGATATCGAAGGTTTGAAAGAAGGTTTGGAAAATTTGCTACAAGAAAAGCTCTCTAATGAAAAAAAGGTAGTATAGGAAACTCATGATGAGAAAAAAATAAATGTTAATCATGATTTCCTAGACTCTAATGTTTGATTTAAGACCCACCATATTCCAAAGATAGATATGAGGAATTTTGATGCAAAGGATTTGATAACTTGGATACTACAAATGGAGCAATACTTTGAGCTCCATAATACGCAAAAAACACAAAAGGTATGCACTAAAACTTTATATTTAGAACAAATTCAGATTGTATGGTATCGATGGCTTTGTTCTCATAAAAAAATGGTCACTTGATCAATTTTTACGGAGGAAATGCTGGCACATTATGATGATACAAAGAGAAACACCTTCTTTAGCCAATTGATAAATCTCAAACAAAAGCGTTCAATGATGGAGCACATTGAGCATTTCTAAAATTTGAAATAAGGGTAAATAGTATTCCAAAGGAAAATAGGATTGATGTCTTCATAGGGACTCTAAAGGATACTATCCAACATGAGGTTCGGCTTTGGGAACCTGATACATTGGAGAGGGCATTCAGGTTAGTAAAAAAAATTGAAAGAAAAATTATGGTGACAAGGAAGCGTACCACTCACAACTATAAATATGGAAGTGTTGCTACTCCTATACTTCCACAACCGACAAGGTTGGCAGGACAAATATTGGAAGAAAAAAGAGAAAAAGTGCTTTGCTATAGATGTGATAGAAAATACACTGAAGGTCATAAGTTTTCTAAGAAGAAATTATTTTACATAGATTATGAATATTAGGAAGAAAAGGTACAAGAAACTTCAAAACAAAATGATATAGACTAGGAACCAACCCTATGGGAAGAAGAAATTCATTTGACCATATCCTGTAATGCATTGGCAAGAATTACCACTCCTCAAGCTCTCAAGATAGAAGGACATATCATGAAGAAAAATTTAATATTTATTATTGATTCAGGTAATACCCATAATTTTATTCATTTTAAGGTAGCCAAGGAATTTAATTGCTTCCTATACCCAACGCCAAAGTGTCAAGTGATGGTGGAAAATGGAAGGAACTATAAATTGCTCTAGAAAGTGCCATAATATCAACCTAAAAATGGAGGAGTATGTATTGAATATTCCAATGATTTCCATTCCAATGGGTGGTGTTGATATTGTTCTAGGAGTACAATGGTTACAATATTTGGGGACAATAGCTTTTAATTTTCAAGAAATTTTCTTTAGTTTTTTTTCAAAATGAAAGGAAGTTAAATTACGGGGTATCAAAGGGAAGCCATGAAATATCATAAGCTATAATGTCATGAAACATATTCAGAAGAAAGAAAAACGAGGAGTAATTTCACAATTATTCTCACTAAAGGTTCCAACATCAAGAACATCTATTTCCCCAAACCTCCAAAATGTCTTGGAAAATCATTCCAAGGTGTTTCACACTCCTAAAGGACTCCCACCTATTCGTGATCATGATCATGCTATTCATTTGATTCCAGGAAGTGTTCCTCCAAGCATTAGGGCTTACAAATATCCTTATGTCCAAAAGAGAGAAATTGCACGTATTATTGTAGAAATGCTAGAGGCTGGTATAATTCAACCTAGTCAAATTTATTTCTCTACTCCAGTAGTATTGGTGGATAAGAAGGATGGATCATGGTGCATGTGTCCAGATTATAGGGAGATCAATAAGATCAATATTAAAGATAAATTTCCCATTCCTGTGATTGATGAATTATTGGATGAATTACATGGAGAAATTTATTTCACCAAGCTGGATCTTTGTTCAGGATATCATCAAATTAGAATGAAGAATGAAGACATTCTGAAAAAGTAATTTCAAACTCATGAGGTTCATTATGAATTTTTGGTCATGCTTTTTGGCCTTAGTAATACACCTTCTACATTTCAAGGTTTGATGAATTCCATTTTCAAACCCTTCCTTAGAAAATTTGTGTAAGTATTTTTTGATGATCTACTAATCTAGAAAAGGTCTTGGAAGGATCATGTTCCACATGTTGACATGGTTCTCAAACTATTGGAGGAGAAAAAAATATAAGAAAAAACATCCAAATGTTTCCTTGAAGTACAACAGGTAGAATATCTGGGTCATATTATATCTCAGGAGGGTGTTAAGGTAGACCCTAACAAAATTAAAACCATTAAGGAATGGAAATACCCCACAACCATAAAGCAGTTGCGAGTATTTCTCAGGTTAACAGGGTATTATCGCAAGTTTTTTAAGAATTACAGGAGAATATCATCACCTCTAACAACACTATGGAATAAAACTGTGTTTTCATGGAATTCTGAAGCAACTAAGGCCTTTGAACATCTTGAAGAGGCAATGTGCCAAGAACAGGTCTTATTTATGCCATACTTCACAAAAACCTTTATTGTGGAATTTGATGCCTCATGAAATGCAATTGATGTTGTTTTAATGCAAGAAGGAAGAGCCATTTCTTTTGAAAGTCATCCAATCAAAGGAAAGTATTTACATAAAGTTATTTATGAGAAGGAAATGTGGGAAATACTACATGCACTAAATAAATGCTGACCTTGCCTAATGGGAAGACACTTCAAGGTAAAAAATATCATGATAGTGTTAAATAATTTTTGGAGAAAAGCCTATCTTCAGAAGAGTAGCAAAAATGGATAAAAAAGATGTTGGGTTATGAATTCTAAATCATCTAAAAGAAATGGAAGCTAAATGTTGTTGCAGATGCACTCTCAAAAAAGGATGAGGTTGTGGAAGCATTACATTGTGCCATTTCTATTATTCAACCAGATTGGATAGCTGAAGCAAGGGAGGAACGAAAGAATGATGAAGAAGTATGGACACTCATTCAAAAGTTTCAACAAGATCCCAGTACATCTAATACATTTAGTTCGAAAAATAATTCATTATGGTACAAATATCGCTTATATGTTTGTAAGAATTCCAAACTAAAACAAAATATTTTTTTTCGAATTGCACACCTCTCCCTTTATAGGACACTCAACATTCTTAAAAACTTACCATAGGGGGAGGAAATAATTTTTCTGGGATGGCCTTAAATCATATATTCAAAATTTTGAGGCGAATGTTTGGTATTTCAGCAAAACAAATTTGAAACAATTAATACCTCGATTTTTCTACAACCTTTATCCATTCCAAGTTAACATTGGGAGGAGGTTTCAAGGGATTCTATCATAGGTTTACCTAAGTCAAAAGGAAAGAGTGTAATCATTTTGGTAGTTGATATAATTACCAAGTGTGCACACTTTTGTGCATTATCTCGGCCATTTTAAGCAAGTACAGTTGCTACTGCATTTATGGAAACAATTCAAAAGCTACATGGAAACCCAAATATTATTGTAAGCGATAGAGATCCCATTTTCACTGGAAATTTTTGGATGAAACTATTTTCTTCTTTGGGTACTCAACTAGCTCATATCTCATCTTATCATCCTCAATCTGATGGGCAAGATGAGATAGTGAGCACATGTTTGGAAGGATATCTTTGTTCCTTTCTGCCTGATAAACAAAAAAAGTGGTTCAATTGGTTACCTCTTGTTGAATGGTGGTATAACGCTTCCTTCAACATTGCAGCAAAAAAGACCCCATTTATGGCACTTTATCGATATCATCCGTCGTCCATCACATCATCTTTAAGCAAAAATTCTAAGGTTCAAGCATTGGAAGATCACATCGAGCATCAACAACAAGTTCTCCAACTCTTAAAGGATAACCTAAATTTGGCACAAAATCGAATGAAACAACAAGCATATCAACATCATAGCGAGAGAAGTTTTGATGTAGGAAAATGGGTATTTTTAGGACTAAAACGATACAAAAAAATGTCCCTCAATCAAGATAAGAAGGATAATAAATTATCGCCAAAGTACTATTGTCCTTACAAGGTGTTACAAAAGATTGGTAGTATGGCATACAAATTGGAGGCTCCTGCATCTTCCCAAGTGCACCCAATTTTCCATGTTTCATGCTTAAAGGAGGTTATATGTGACAAACTTGTGGTTCAAACAATATTTCCAAAACTATATGAGGAAGGAAAAATCATATTGGAACCTAAAGAAGTCACGGAAACAAGAACTTGATAGCTATGAAATCGATCAATTTTAGAGTATCTCATCGAGTAGAAGAACTTACCCACTGAAGATTCCACATGGGAGGATGAGAATTTTTTACAGAAGCATCCAGAACTACTCAAGAATTGAGAACGACACTTTTTTGAAGGAGAGAGGCATGTTAGGGCCGTATATTACTAGTGTAGTCCCTTATTGTTGTTAATGCATCCCCCTTATTGTTATTTTTGTACTCGTGTAGTCACCACATTGTTATTATTGTGCCCCATAATAGCCCACTATTGTTATGATTGTGCCCTTACATTATTATTGTTAAGTCGGCTAGGATTATATTGTTACCCCATGGACTCCTATAAATAGAAAGGAGGTTTTTTCATTTGAATCATCTAAGAATTTTTTAATTATGTAATGTAAAGGAGGTTTCCCCCTCGAAGTGGCTGATTTCTAAGTCGTTGATCTCTCTTTACTTCTATTTTGTGAGCTATTTTCATAGCACCCAACATCATTTGAAGGTTTCGCATAGTGGAATAAAGTTGTGAATGTGATTCTCTACACTAGACTATGGGTTAAGGTAGATATAAATGACTATGTCTAGCTAATATATTATAATATGTGAGGATCCTAGGAAAAGGTGACTAGTTGTCTACCTAAGAGGACAAGGTTCTAGAAATGGTTCCTTCCTATATTTATTATTTTAATCCTATGTATACCTATAACTCACTTGTTATAATTCACCAATATAAATCTAGTTGACATACTGAACAAATAAATTCAACCCATAATTTCCTAAGAAAATATAGAGACACCTCCCTATTGTTAAAAGGAATTTTGCTAAATACTATGAACGAACTACCCATTTATTTATCTAAAAAATGGTTAGTAGATACACCAATCCATAAAATGAATTTATTTGCAATAGGAGGTTGTGTTCTAGTTCATAGGTCAATAAACAATGTCATCATGCTTTATTTAAATTTTAAGGTCGCTAACCTAGTTTATAGTTGTCCCCACCATATAATAGTGAAACATTATGGCCATATAATACAAATTGTGTTTTTAATTGCCTTAGGAATTTTCAATAGAAGTGATAGTCATATTTATAGATGTTGCTAGAAAAAGTTGTTACAAATTCCTATTTCTTCTTGTATTTTATTTCTTAGTTATGTTTTCCTTAAATGAAATGAAATGTCTATATTTCCTCGTTCTCTCTTGGGATTAGATGTATCTTCATGTGGTGGTGTTAAATTTTTATTTTTTGTATTTGTGGGATCCATGCTAATTACACATGTTGCGTTGTAATAACGGGAAATATTTCTTTTAATAATTTAAATAAATTATGAAACCAAAAATAATAAAATTCAATGAAATACTTACTTGGAACCAATTTATGACCACCTTATAAAATTATTACCTTACTTTTTCCAAATATCCTCAAATCTAGCAACTTAATTTATTCAATAAGTCCTAAAACATATTCCATGATTTTTTGCTAACAATGGGGTCACAAGGGCCCCTTTGTCAAATTAAAATATTAGGAATGCATATACATTCCTAAACTATGCAAACATTATTAGAAACATGTAGTGGTTCTTAGGAATGCTCACACATTCTTAAGAACACCTATTTTGTACTTTGTTCGCATCCTTTGTGAATATTTACGGACCATTGAGGTTGTAATCTCATAAATGCATGGATATTTCTAAGAGCATTAACATGTTCATGTGCATGTGGATTTCTTTATCGACATCTTAATGTGAACCCCAATAATTCCCTTCATAACAACACAAAGTTGACATGTGGTACTTGTATATATATATATGGATGAAGGATGGTTTGATTGAACCAACATATATCCATCTTAATTGTGAATTTATCATTTTTCATTAGAGATGAAGCCTTCCAAAGTGAAAATATTTTTATAAATTAGGAAAACATAATATTTTACACCTAGAAAAATATCATTCAACTCAACATTGATCGATCCAAATTTAAATTTTGATCCATATGATTAAAATATTTCAATTCTCTTTAAAAACAAATATTCATTTTATTTTCTAATTTCTTATTAATCAAGAAGAATAAGTCCTCTAATATAAATTTACTTTTTGAATAAAAAAAATATGGGAATTTGATTCCCTCGTACTTTATGTTGAATTATGATGAATCTATCCTAATTTAATAATATCACTAATTTATCCTATATACTTAAAGAAATAATTCATATATTTCATTAAAACAATATAAAGGTTATTCCTATATTAATTTATATTAAATTAATTGCATTAAAAGTAAAGTAAAAAATACCATGGAGCCATTCGATAACTACATCTATAAATATATTAATAAAGTTATCATTAGAATCTCTAAAACTAAAATACAACTACAAGGATATATGAAAAAATAACGAAAAATAACGAAGTTTGGCCTTTTGACATAGCGTCAACAAAGTATATATCAACGTTTATGAACAAAGTGAATTTGAGATGACAATTCTTTGCTTCCCAGATGTGTTTTCCATCTTCTTTCTAACTTTGGTTTTTTCCATGATGTTTTCTTTAATATTTGAAACCATGAGTACATAACATTGACTAACCATTCATGCCTCCTTGCTTCCTACACGGTTTCACCATTTTTCAGGGTTTGCTTGTGACTTGTATAATGCCTCGAGCCAACATTGTTTTCCATTCTAAAAATGGGCCTCACTGGATATACATTCTATATTTTATAAATTCCCTTATACGGCTATTAAACTTTGATTCTATGAATTTTTCCTTGAATTTAAGGTCGGACTTGAATGAGTATAGGATTTCTTTTAAACCCCTTTTATATATAAATATTTAGTTTCTAACAATATATTTTGAGGAAATAGATATTTTTAATTCAATATCATATTAAATATTGGATAAGGAAATATATCTATAGAAATTAATATTTTTATTATTAAAAATTAAGGATATTAGTTGAAGTTAAATAGATTTTATTAATTATCATTTTAAAATAATATTTTTTATTTTTATTTTAAAGTTTATTTTTCTTATTAGGAGGTTTTTTCCATTAAGATTCAATTCCTACCAGTAACATAATAAACTTTGATATAATGTTTTACAGTGAAATATATAATAAAATGGAACATATATATTCCTCACCTAAGTATATTATCTAAATGGGAAAAAAAATTATAAAAAGAAGAAGATAATTATAACATCAACAAAATAAAAATTATAATTATCTATCTATATATCTATCTATATATATATAAGTTTATCCATTTCGACATTACTATATTTTATTACTTCAATAAACTTGAAAAGAAAACTACGTATGAGAAATCCACTTCCCTTATCTCAATTTTTCTAAAATTGAAGAGATAGCTTAACTATTAAAATATCTAGTTGCAGGGATAGAATAATCTAAATTCTTCAGTAATTCGTGTTGCTTCAATGTTCCAATATATCCATAATAAATCAAAAAATTGGCTGCGGGATTTTTGAACTGTGATTTTACAATGGAATCTCCCATATTCTCTTCAAAATTTCCCCAAAAATATTACATAGTTGCAATACATTGAAAACACATACTACTTAAGAAAACTCGAACGGCCTAGCTTATGATATGTGCTCTTGAATCTCCTCTTTTTCATGGGATGAATCTTCTCCAAATGTAGTGCCAACTTCCACTGCGTGGACTTCAGAATCAATATCCAAAATGTAATTTCATCATGAGCAGCTCAGATTCAAAACTTGCAAGTTACTATCCATTCTCATCTACAACAATTCATACTTCTTCTCCAACAAGTTGAAGATTGCTTCCTTCTCTCCTTCCAGAATCTCCGGTCTCGTACTTGAGATTTTGACCATGCCCATGAGAACTTTAAACAAATTATCGATGAATTAATTCTAGCATTCCAAATCATTTTTAGGGGCCTGACCCCAATGACAACCATATTCACACCTCCAGAAATCAAACTTCGAAAGAACTGAAAAAACTGAGATATATGACAGAGAAGAGGGAGAAGTGATGATATAACAAAGATCCACTACATATTTATCAAATATTGAATGAACCTATCGAGATGAGACCAAAGTGTAGGCATTAATTCTAAATCTTCTCAGATTCAGAAGCCCACAACATGATTGAATTATATGATATGATTAACAACAAAACTAGGAGAATGAGATAAAGAATTAAAAAATTACACCATGTTGAACTTCAGTCATCTCAATGATATAAAGGAGCACATCATTTCCCAATCAGGATGAGACGTTTGATCCACACCATTTGCTCTAGAAAAAATAATTGAGGAGTGTGGAATGAGACATGAAGTGCACTTCATCTCCACATAGAAGGGACCACATCTTACATATGCCATCTAGTGGAGACACAATAATCCAATAATTTGTTATAACCTTTTCTTCTTGTTTTGTGTTTCTCCCATGGGTTGAGGGGAAACCAGAACAACCATTCCTTACACTATAGCTCATTTGATTTAGGCCAAGGGGAGTGGATAAATGACCCCTTGATCATTATTTAGTGCTAATATCCCTTTCTCAAGCTCTAACCTACAAGTGGCAAGTTTGTGTGATTTTCCATTTAAATGTCCAAGGATGTGGAAGATGAAGATCTCCTCAAATTTCTCTATTTGCGAAAATTTGTTCACAATTACAAGATTGAGAGGGTACATTTCAAATTTGGATTTGGAGAACAACCTTATGAAAATAATTGAATCACCTTAATATCCTTATGCCTTTTTTTACAGTGATATCAAAACCTTTCAATAATGTTAAAAATCAGCTCAATTATTTATTGGTATGCCTAGTCCCAAAAAATACAATTTTTGATTATTCTTCAAAGAAAAAAATCACCCCTCAAGATCCTACCACCCTAACTCCACTACATTATTAACAACAAAATCTAGAAAATAACACATTTACATAATAAAATATTTATATTATTTATAAATATATAGCTTATATTCTTTATAAATATATAGCACTAATTTGACATTTCCTTCCCAATAAAATCACGCAATTTAAAATTCAATACTAACAAGTGCTAAAACCTTACATTTCTTTAAAACATTATCTCACAATATTTATTATCACAATGTATTTAAGATATTATTTATCTTTAACATTTTATCTCTCCAATAGTGTGACACTCTTTTAACATATTAATTTAACAACTAATATTATTTCTCCAATAGTGTGACACCCTTTAACATATTAATCGCAACAAATTACATTGCATGATCATTATTAATTTATTATTGTTTGAACACTTTGTAATTACAATAATTATCATTAATCACAACAACTAACATCTCATCATCATTATTAATTTATTATATTTCTCACTTCTTAATTTTACTAATCATCAGATTGAACTGTCTTTAAAAAATTATCATTTAACCCATTAACCAAGATTTTCATATAATTACGACAAATTTTATATATTTAATCATAAATAACATGAAATCTATTTTTAAAACTTATAAAATTAGTAGCCAAACTAATTTCGTATTTAAATTTCATCTCAAAAAAAATATTATTGACTTTAGTTAGGCTTTGGACACCTTTTTTCATGATAAGTTATGGTAAATATTTGAAGATATAATGGTTTTTCTCAAGT
Source organism: Pinus albicaulis (assembly GCA_034641835.2). Taxonomy (NCBI): domain Eukaryota; kingdom Viridiplantae; phylum Streptophyta; class Pinopsida; order Pinales; family Pinaceae; genus Pinus; species Pinus albicaulis. The sequence continues at coordinate 330,080,548 of CM076575.1, read as the reverse complement.
CAAGAGTTTTTATGACTAATCTAAACTAGAATGTTTTTGTCAGGCTTATGACATTTAAGTATTGATCTAAAGAAATTAAATGTAATATGAAGGTTAAGAAAAGTTTTCCTCTACCCTTATCCTTTTTGGCATTTATCTTGATAATCTAGAAGATTTTTTGGAAGTTGTAGGATGTGATAACCCTATGCTCACTGGTATTTTCATCTAGAATCTATGATGATCTCAACAAGTAGCTAATAATCCTCTATGATTACTGTTTCAAGAGGTGTATGCCTATTAATTCTCATAACACTAAACTCATGATAATTAAATCCAAAACAATTAATTATGATAACTTTATTTATGATAACAATTACTTGGAGAAAGTTTCTTCATACAAATATTTAAGTATCAACGCTCATCATCAAATCAACTGGAATTATATGATTGAGAAAAGGATTATAGGGGTTGAGAAAACTTATTATGAGCTTGAAAACTATTGTAAGCCAACAGATCTTTGGGTTTGGAGTAAATAAAGGTTCCTCTTGGAGACTCTCATCACTCCTATTATTCTATATAGATGTGAGGTTTGGGGTTGTAGTATATATAGATAATCATGGAGGAAGATTGATTTGATCCAAAAGTAGTTCATAACCTACAACCACAAGATTAAAAGAAATACTCCCCACCATTTCCTCTTGGTTGAAGGTAACATTCCCCCTATTGAAAGCGTGGCTATTTTTATTTCATTTTTGTGTGAGAAGAAGCTTTACAACATGGAATCCAAGAGCTTCCCAAAAATTTCTTCTAACTCTAGCCAAAACTCCCACCTTTGGCTCAAGTGAGGTTGGCATAAGGATGTTAAATCTTGGCTTGATCTTTGGGGGATTAAGGAGGAGATCATATTAGAGAATAATTATAATATTAACAATCCTTTTGCTTGTAAATTTAAGAATAAGTTACGGGATGATCAGGAGCTAGAGGGAAAAATTAAGCTAAGGTATCGTAAGGAGGTGAACAACCACATTATCGCTAACCAAAATTACCTTTCTATCTTGACTACTTCTAAGAAAAAAATGAAAATTGAAAAGATAAGAATCAATTCTCATGATTTTCAAAGTGAAATCAGGGATTGGTCTATTCCGAAAATGTTTTGGGATGAAAGATTTTATGACTTTTGTGATACCGAGAGGATTGAAGATGAAAAACACTTTTTCTTGGATGTCCAGCTCTTAGTCTCATGCATTCTGATTTTCAAAACATTTTCCACAATACCAACCTTCTTGACTTATTAAATCGTCAAAACTATGGTGATCTTGGAATGATTCTCTCCCTTTTTATCATAAAAACAAAATTTTAAAGAATCTCAATTAATTTGCTACTCTCTTAAATTCAATAAACCATATTGATTTTATGAAAAATAATCATCATAATCACCATTATTTCCAAATTTTTTAAATTATTTATCATTATTTTAAATGAAAAAAAATTATTTTCTTAGACAAAATTAAAATGTCAACCTTAACTCTCTATTACACTTCACCTAATATTTAGAAAACCGTCGATATTGAAATAAATTGGGGTAACATTAATCTACGAGGATGAATTTATAAACTAAGATACTCTTGGAATCTTACTATTCATTACCTAGAAACCTCCTTAGATGTTGTTACTTTAATGTGTTATTTTTGAATAATTGGCACTTTTTAGTTAATAAAATGTTTTTCGAGGTCATTTATGGATTCCCTATTTTTAATATTTATTTTATATGTCTTTTTTAAATATTTTATTTTGGTTAACCATTATATATAATTATTTCAGGCTTTCGTTTTTTTTTTTCCGGAATGAGAAGATAATTTTTGGAGAATATTGTGATTTTTTGTTTTTTAAATATGTTTTTAATAGATAAATAGAGTGTTCCATTGAAGATATTATCATGAGGGACGATGAACTTACACATCGGGCCGCAGGACATACTTTTCATTCTGCAATGGCAATAAAAAGGGCTATGGATGAGTATACCGATCATGGCTCCATCGGTGAAAGATTGCGCAAAAATCTAAGTTTCTTACTTTTTTGAAAAATTAAATTTAGAAAATCAAATTATGTATATTACACAACTCAAAATTACTATTTCAATAATTTTTTAATATATTCTATGCAAAATTCCAAAAAAAACTAAAACATCAAAATATTAAATATGTTAATTTCAATATATATTAATTTTAATATTAATTTATTCTACAACCATTACAACCAAGTATGGTAAAGAGTTTGAGGAGAAAAAGAACTAAAACATGAGAGTTAGACTACTATATATAGATAAAATAGCACACTGCAAACTCTGATCAAATTCTATATATTGAATCAAGGAAATTACACACATATTTATACAAGAAATAGTCTCAAGATAGGAAATCTATCTTGGAAGTACAGTAATGTGGTTGAGAGATTCTCTCAACTACACACTAAACTAGGAAATAATATAGTTCTAACTACATCCTATTATGTAGGAACAAACTCCTCAAATGGAGAATTACAACCATAGACAAGTAGGAATTAAATATTTCTAACTTCCCCCCTTAATGACTACTTGTCATGATGTTAATTCACAAAGTCTCGTTGTGGTCAAACATAACAAAGAATATGTCGACATCCATACAAAAGAGCAACCATCCACTGGAATGCATGGGTACCAACCACTGCAACTACTAGTCCTATAGGATGTCCTTCGCATACATGATTCTGTCAACCATTATCACTGCATATATGTACCTAAAAATCCACCACCATCAGGCGAATTACATGTGAAGAACCTCCAAAAAAAAAGAGTGAGCAGCGCCTTTCTAAGCCAAATATTCATGTCCAAATAACAATCCCTAACAGTTGCGCCGACCCTATTATCTGAGATCATGAGCCAGACGTTACTGCAGTCCACCTGCTCGATCGAGTACAAAGCTCTCGTGTACACATAGCCACAAAGGCACTTTGAGCCACAAAGGCGATCCAACCACAAAGGCTCTATATGTGGTTTCTGGCTCACCACCAACTAGCCGCAAAGGCGATATATGTGGTTTATGGCTCACCACAAACCATCACTTTACAGTGACAAAAGATGGTTTTAGGCTGACCATAAACCGTTACAAAGTGGTTTTAAGATCACCACCAACTTTCAACATTTTGGAGATTCTGGGTACATATAATGACCATTACAACAACCAACTAGACTTGCTTATAACATATTAGGGAGTCTATTCCACAAGCCACACTAACTCAAACAAACATCTAATTTGTTGTCCACCATAAATGTTGTTGGTGCTCCTTTACCTCATCTTTTCATTGTTCACATCTTGGGCATCTTTGTCAAATAAATTCTTGGAACTCCATGCTTATCCTGTCATTTGTTAGAGTCATGAATTCTAACAAAATAACTTTACCCACATTGAGTTAGCTATGCTCAATAAGGCTCAATAATATTTAAACATGATTCCAAGAAAATACAATATAAACTCTTCAAATTTAATTTCTCTATCTCTGCCCATAGAATATTATTTTCCAAACGTACCAGCAGCCATTTTTCACCAACGATACCTGTGAGGCGTCTACTGATAAAGAAATAGATTGATGACTTTTCACCTGGACTCAATGCAGTGCATTCAAACACTAATGATCCAGACATAGGCACACACATCCACACGAAGAGAACACAATTTTCCCTTCAAGAATAATAATCCAGGACTCCACGGTCCAATCCTCTGTCGCGTTTTAGTATCCACTCCCCTGGCAACATAATGCCACTTCCCCTGCTCACAGTATCAAGGCTTGGTAACTGCTTCCATGCATGCTGCCTCATACTTGCTGACGTACTACAATAACTAAGATCCATTGTCCAGCTAATCTCCTTGCAATTGAACATGCAGACTTGTCTCCACAATCTATTTCTATCATACTTGGCACGCACAAACTTGATCATCCTCCAATCTTTGACGTAGCTCCAATATTTTGATGTCGTTTTCATTGTCATGTCTTCATCATACCCTAGAAATTTGTTTAGTGTTGGAATGACCAGTTCCAACACACACTCAGAATTGTGACAATAGTTGGTCACACTAATGTCACTTAAATTACAACCAATTTCATTGTCATGACAGTTAATCAATACATTGCAAGTTTAAGAAAACATCATCAGAGAATTAATAAAAAAAAACCCTTTGAATCATCCACAAATATATCTCCTGATAACCCAGTGGGTAGTAACATTGCTTCCTCAGCGTCCCCGAAAAAGGTTGTGCATGTCGTGGACCTCCCTCTTCACTTCCTTGATGTCATCCTCTCCCACTTTATTACAGTATTCTCTACACATTACCAGCCGAGAGTACCATACAGACACAAGTAAAATCCCTTCCTTATTTTGTTAGAGAAAACAGAAATCTAAACTTAGAAATTCAGATCTGAGCTCAACGCAGCAACATCGACTGTCAACAGTTTGAAGGCGGCTCTAGACTGACCTCTTTGTCGATCACGCCAAGGATCTCCGCTTCAAACGTAGCACAGAGGCGAGGTATCAACTACAAACTGTAATGAGATTGTCCCACTGCAATCACGCCAAGGGTTTCTAAACCACCGGCTTCACCTTTCTCTCTTCCCCATCTGCAGTGCTGCTTTGATTCGTAGCCTCCTCCTTCTTACCAAATGACGGATCTGTATCCTCTAAGAAAAAACTTCAGTATATTGAATGCAGTGAGCTTGTTTTCCCAAAAGTAGGGTCATTCCCCTCATTCGAGCCATAGCTCTCACTCGGGTCCTGACCTAGAGTTTTCAATAATTCTAGAATGAAGCAACCAGACATAACATCCAAGCGAGCTCCTTTCCCTCACAATTGATCTTCCTTTCGTAGTTGTTCCAGATTTTGTCCTCCAGCTTCAGGATCACCGTCATTGCATTATGGACGAAAACCTCGTTATTATTTGAATCACTGTCGAGGTCCATATTGGTATTGAACCTGGTCATCATTCTATGCATGGCTCTTACTTTATGATGGCCCATTGAAGGAACATCGTCATTTGCATAATGATCTTTGCTTCTGCCATGATATGGACGAAGATCTTCGCTTCTGTGATGATGTAGACCCAAGGAAACCGTTTGAACATATGCTTATTTTTTAGTGTGTTTCAAGAACATGGGAACTGTAACTATGGACACATCATATGATGATATGTGACGATCATCAGCGTCCCCTTTAATATTATCAAGAAATCCCGCTTGTTTGATCCATTCTTGCAGTTTCCTCTATTGCCCAATATCGTTGTTGGAATATTCATCTCTCTCAGACTGAATCTCGGCAACTGGCTTTCTTTCACCCTTGGACTGAATCTCAGCGATTGGCTTGCTTTCAGCATTGGACTGAATCTTGGCAGCTGGCTTGCTAGATAAAACAAAACAACGCCCTCAAGCATTCAGACCTTCGGCCTCCTCTCTAGTGGGTTCGGCCTCCTCAATCCTCAAGATGGACACACAAATGTAAATATAAATACACTCAATTATTTTCCTCAGCCCAGGATGGGCCACGGCCGAGGCCCAGGCCCTTATGGGCTCTGATACCAAGATAAAATAGCACACTGCAAACTCTAATCAAATTCTATATATTGAATCAAGGAAATTACACACATAATTATACAAGCAATAGTCTCAAGATAGGAAATCTATCTTGGATGTATAGTAATGTGGTTGAGAGATTCTCTCAACCACACACTAAACTAGGAAAGAATATAGTTCTAACTACATCCTATTATGTAGGAACAAACTCCTCAAATGGAGAATTACAACCATAGACAAGTAGGAATTAAATATTTCTAAGTTATATAAGTTTCTAGTTCAATATAGGTTAGTTTTTAATTGTAATATTAATTGCATGTAGAAGTGTTCTCCCGCACCTGAAACAAAGTATGGGAGAGATTCTTCAGAAATATGTATTAAATGAACAAAATTAAATCATAATAATATTAAAAATATAAGTAAGGTTAATAACAATTATTTTTTTAATTAGAGGTCATAAAAAAAAACATTTAAATGTTTATTTTAAATAACATAATTATATGAAATTTATATATAAGGATAAAATAATTGATAATAAAAAAATTTAATTTCATGTATTAATGTTTTCTATATTTTAGTATAAGGGAGATGTGTAATTTCTTTACTATTCAACTTGGAGATTACACATAATATCTAAAATATTATTGATATCAAAATCATTATGAAAGAGATGTGAAACCATATTATTATTTTTATATATAATATGTGTTATAAACTTTATATATAAAAATAATAATGTAATTGATAATAAAAAAAATCTAATTTCATCAACAAAAAAAATCTTATATTTTGACTTTTGTAGTGTGACCAAGTTATGTAGTTCCTTTATATTTTAATGTGCACTTTGAATAAAATATTTGGACATCCATATTAATTAATATATAGATATCAACTTCATATATTCAAATACACATATACAAAATAAAAAAGCTAAAAAAATAATGTTGAATATAAATACAATATTTTAATGCCCATCTTCAATGCTTAATATGGAACTTATATGTAATATATTACCATAAAATTAATAATAATAATAAATAAATTCAATGTGTATATATATGCAGAGGAGGAGAGAGATCCTATCTTATAGAGACATCTTTCTAGCTAACTATACATGTAGAAAGGGATCAAAATTATGGAGGGGTAAACATTTTTCTCAAATATTACATTCAAAAGGTTTTACATTTTAAAAATTTAATCTCACTTAATATAGTAAACCTTAATTAAGATAAATTTACACTAATAATGTTATATATTTTAATATTTTCATTAATATTATATTTAATAAATATTAATTTAAGTACGATATTTCAATGCCCATCTTCAATGATTAATATGAATTTTATGTGTAATATATTACAATAAAATTAATAATAATAATAAATAAATTCAAATTGTGTATATACACAAAGGAGGAGAGTATACATCAAGGGTAGAAAGGATCAAAATAATGGAGAGGTAAATATTCTTTTCAAATTTTACATTCAAATGGTTTTGCATCATATTTTCATTAATATTATATTTAATAAATATTAATTTAAGTATTGAGAAGTTGTAGCAGTGCATTATCCTCTAGCTCAAGCACGCTTAACTCTGGATTTTTCTCCACAAGCAAGCCCACTTACCTTGCTACCCCATTTGTAAAATTTTAGCAAGTATTGTGCCTCATGAACCATTTAGTTAGAGCTAGCTTTATTTTTTTGTATTTAAGTGTTGAGGGGTTACATCAGTGAATTATATTATAAATCATTTTTTGAGATTCAACTGCATTAAGAAATTCATTCAACTATGACCATTTCCATGAGAGAGAGGTAGTATCAGGTGATGCTCACAGGGGTGAAGAAGGGAGATTGAAACTAGTGAAATGAATCATGTTGGAGTTAATGCTTACATTCCATATTTTAGAAATTGGTTTGTGATGGTTGAGAAATTCTCTCAACCTCTCTGTCTAGTTTAGGAATAAGTTGGATCTTAGAAACTTTATTTAATAGAGTTATCTGAATGTAAATATATGTGTGTGAGTGTCTTTACACATACACCATTTGTGAATAATTTATGAGTGTTCTTTATTAATTGTGTGATTTTAGCTATTCTATCAAATCACATTGCACTAATCATCAAAGAAGTGAGATTGAAACTAATGAAATGAATCACATAGTGTTAATCATCACTTCTGAGGCTTTCACTCGGTAACAAGGACTTCCAGTGAGGTCACCCATCCCAAAACTCCTTAGGCTCAAGCGCGCTAAATTTCTAAAACATAATTTTTATAAACAACTTGATTATTTTTACACAATAATTTCATTTTTATTTCTTAAAATGACTTTTTTTAAGAAAAAAAATATTCATTTATTACACAATTTTTTTTTAAGTGTTTCACAATTTCAAAACATAATTTTCTTTCTACATTATCTTTATAATCAATATTTATTACTTACATAATGGGTTGACCGGTTCCACAAATTCACGGGATCTACAGTTTTTTTGGAGAATTCCGTTTTTTGGAGAATTTCAAAAAGTGAGATTACTAGAATGTTTAAATAATTTAATTTATGGTAAAACTCGATTCAGCACTATCAAGAACCCTTGGGGCACTCAAAATCTTAAAGTTTGAGAGTTGTAATTCATATTTTCAAAAACTTATGCCAAATTTTATTAGAATATTGCCCAAACTTCCATTATTTTTAAAGATAATATGTAGACTTTTTAAACTAAGTTATTTCATAACACCTATACATACTACTAAAATGATATTTATTGCTTCATACTATTTAAAAATGAAAGTAGAGTAAGACAAAGAAATAGACAAACAATATTTATGAAGTTATAGCTCTACAAATACACTAGACACTAAACAACATATACCACCCATTAAATTTTATACTTAATTAAATAAAATATATGACATAATTATACTAATGAAACTATAACTCCATAAACATTAATAGACAATGATCAATATAAAACCAATGTATCCTTTGAGAATCGCGGACAAAAAATATAAAACCTATGTATCCTTTGAGAATCGCGAACCCTTTTGTGCGTTAGGTATACGTTTGATTTTTTATGGACTTGCTTTGATAACTGCAACCCATTTTGTCCGTTAGGAATACGTTTGGATTTGAGCTTCCTTGTCACGAAAGCAGACTGGCTCCGCACAAACCAGAAAACAGGAGCGTGCTTTCGTTTCAGAGTATCCGATGTTCTGATGCCTGGGTTTTCTCAGGATTATTATTACTGGCTTTCATCAGGGGAAGATTAGGCAAGGTACGTGTAAAATATCCTGACATCACATATCCCATCCATAACTGTATCAATAATGCCGTGACAACCAGTCAGCACTTCCGAACGATGAAAGAGTCCAAATGCACTTCGAAAAAATAATGTTGTTTAATAGCAGTGATCACCTGCATTTACCACAGTGAGCAGAAAGGGGGCAAAAATTGCTCTGGCACCACTCGCGAGAGGATCGTCTCGGTCACTGAAGTGGGCTGACCACGGACTAGAAAATAGATGAATGTGAATAAATATAATGATAGGGGTACGAGGCTCGAGAGTGGGAGCTTATCACAGGAAATACAGATCCCTGTCTGAAATGACAGTTTTTCCAGCAGCAAAGTTCAAGGCACTAGAAGGGGACTGAATTTGGTATTGTTGTGTAAATTTTGTAAGTATTTGATAAGGATTTCTGACAATTATATGTTTCTGTGAAATTTAAATGTTTCAAAAATTTTCAAAACAATAAATCCACTAAATTCATTTACATAGGTAAAAGCACTTTTTGAAACCACTAAATTTATTATATTACCAGAAATTATATCACCAGATTGACAAAAATAAACTTTTAATAATAATGTTTCACAATTTTATAGTGAAAGTTTTAATAACATGGTCTTTAACAACCACTTTATCAAATTTGGATGCTCCACGCTATTTTTTTAATCGATCAAAATTTAGGGACTCTAGTTTGTCCGTGGCCCTACAGATTTAAGAGCCTTCCCAATCGAACCAAAATCTCAGAAAATCTGATTAATATTATCTTTTTCGTTATATTTTTTTTTTAGCTAAAGGGTACACCGATCCAGCCTGAGCAGGTGTAGCACGCCGAGGACAAAAGCTAGATTTTGTCATATCGTATTTTGTCATCGTGGTTGTTTTAATAAGACAAATTTATAATAAATGGATCCTGGTTTTGAACATGAATATTCGTCGTGGTGGTTTTAATAAGATAAATTTATAATAAATGCATCTTGGTTTTCAACATGAATATTCATCGTCGTTGTTTTAATAAGATAAATTTAAATAAATGGATGTGTTGAAATTATAAATTCATCTGGAAAGTCTGCGCAGAGGACACAAGAGCAGCATGAATGGTCAGTGTTGAACAGTACTCCAATTGTGCAGGCTAATCGAGAAATCTAAAATCTGCAACAACCACTTTCCATTTTTGTCTACAGGATTTTTAACCGCAGCCACTTGCCATTCTAGTTAAACAGTCAATTTCGGAGCTTTAAACACCCTTATAGTCCTTCTACAAAAAACAAAGTTTACATTGAAGATAGAGCATTTTTGTTTTTGGTATGCGGGAATTGTTTTTGTTTAAAGTTTGGTGGTCCCCGCAAGCCATGATAGCAGCCGACATCATCAGCCGTCACACAGGTCCCACTTGCCATGTCAGCACAGCACATGGAGCTATTTTATTGATTCGCATTTTGCTTTGAGCCAGGCCAAGAACCTCAAACACGGACTTGAAGAAGTTATAAGCCGAATTGCATAAAGTTTCGGGTTTTATTTTGGGCTCGTACCCAAAGCCCATTTTCGGACCCGAAAGTTTTTAAACCGCAATCCATAAAAGTTTTCGGATCACAGTTTAAGCCTACATCAACATTCAATTTTGTAATGTAAATTCTGTTTACAATTTGGTTTAACAAGCGTTTGAAGTCCGGGCGAAAGGTTGCGAAGGTTTATGTTATGTTATGTGTTGATAAATGTTTTTGTTATATGTTTTATTTTCTTTTGTTATTACTTGTGCTGCGTCACAAAGGTAAATAGCCAAAGAGGCTAATGTAATTTACATATATATATTCACAACAGTGTTAAAACAGAGAGTGAATGTGAGCCCGAAGACTAGAATAGAAGAACAGAGTTTTGAAGAGCATTGTGTTGTGCGAATGTTGTGGTGAGACAGAGTGTATTTTTTTTTTTTTGGTAAGAGAACAGAGTGTTCTCTAGCATTGTGTGTGAAGGAGTCTTTGATTTTTGTTGTGTGCAAACTCTGTCTACCAGTGAAGCAATTTTTTTTAATTCTTTATGTTTCAAGGAGAGTATTGTTCTCTCTAAATTTGTTCTGGAATTCTCATAAATTTCAACATGGTATTAGAGCTAGTCCAGGCTCTTTAAATGTGTCAAAGAAGATGAAGGAATGATTTTTTGTTGCAGCAGCTTCTCCAGCAGAGTGAAAGCTCAGTAAAAAAGAATCCAAGGTATTCTCAAGACAGATTTTTTGTGTTACTGTTTGAAGACAGTCAATTTATTTTATAAAATTCACAGTCAAGTGTTTGAAGCATAGTTCAGAGTGAAAGCATGGAAAGAGCCAGCACAAGCATGAGTATTGGTAATGCTCAGCTCCCATAATTCAATGAGAAGAACTATGATTATTGAGCAATCACCATAAGAGCCCTATTTACCTCTCAAGACTTATGGGAACTTGTTGAGGATGGTTTTGAAGAGCCAATAAATGAAAATGAGTTTAACGCTTTAACACAAATAGAGAAAGACTTGTTGAAGAGAAATAAGAAGAAGGACTCTAAAGCCCTCTTCTATTTGTATCATGCAGTACATGAGAGTGTATTTCCAAGGATAGCAGCAGCTAAGAAATCCAAAGAAGCATGGAAAACTCTCAAGACAGCCTATCAAGGCATGGAGAAAGTGAAGACAACAAAACTATAATTGCTGAGGAGAGATTTTGAGACTCTCTGCATGAAGGAGTCTGATAACATACACTTATTCTTCACACATGTGATTTGAATGGTCACACAGATAAGGTCTCATGGAGAGACACTTGAAGAAAGAAGAATTGTGGAAAAAAATTTGAGGAGCTTACCCTCAAGGTTTGATGTTATAGTCACCACCATAGAAGAGACAAAGGATCTCTCGAACTTTTCAGTTGATGAGCTTCATGCATCACTGATGACACATGAACATATATTGGGTAGAAATTAAAACTCATCTTTGGAGCATGTCTTCAAGACTCGAATGTCCTTTTTAAGAGGAAGAGGTCAAGGTAGAGGGAACAAGAAAGGAAGAGGGAGAAGCCAAAATAGAGGAGGAAGAAACAACCCAGCAAATGCTCAAGGAAGGGGCAACAATCAAAATCAGAACCAAGGCCAAAGCAGCAACCAGCAAAGTGGACAACAACATGCTCATGGACAAAGGTATGAAAAATCCAATGTCCAGTGTCATTATGGTAAAAAAAATGGGCATTATGAAAATGAATGTAGGAAGAAGCAGAATGATATGGGTAATAGACCTAGTGCAAATTTCACTAAAGAAAATATCAGCTAAGATAAATTGTTTTTAGCATGTAATATGGCTAAGGAAAAGAGTGAAGATTTATAGTTTCTCGATTCAGGATGTAGCAACCATATGACAGGAAACATTGCTATGTTTTCTATGTTAGATGAAAATGTGAAGTCTCAAGTCACATTGGGAACAGACAGTAAGATTTCTATCACAGGAAAAGGCATAGTAAATGTCTTGACAAAGAAATGAGAAAAGAAGAGCATATCTAATGTATATTATGTACCAGGTATGAAATGTAATTTGTTAAGCATTAGGCAGCTCATTCAAAAGGGCTACAATGTTTTCTTTGAAGATGATGTATGCACCATCATGGATAAACCTCCAAGCAAACAATGTATTGCTGAAATAAGGATGACAAGGAACAGAATGTTCCCTCTCAGGATGAGGGCAGATTTGAAGAATGGAGAAGAAATGGCAGCAATGACACAAGAGACTTTCCAAAGAGAAGCAAAAGATGAGAATTGGTTATGGCACTTGAGATTTGGACATATCAACTTTGAAGGTCTTAATTTGTTACATAGGAAATGAATGGTAAGAGGATTACCATTGATTGAGAAATCGGAAACCCTGTGTGAAGGTGGTATCTTCGGTAAACAACACGGAGAAAGTTTTCCATCCGGAAAATGAATAAGGGAAAAGGGACCCTTAGAAATTGTCCACTCATATTTATTTGGACCAATGCAAACACCATCACTTGCAAATAGCCACTATATGTTAACTTTTATTGATGATTTTACCAGAAAAACTTGGGTTTATTTTTTGAAAAATAAAAGTGAAGTGTTTGAAAAATTCTGCAATTTTAAATCACTTGTGGAGAACTAAAGTGGTCAGCATATCAAATTCCTTAGGACTGATAGAGGAGGTGAGTACATCTGTAAAGAATTTTTGCATTTTTGCAGAGAAAATGGAATACACAAGCAATTTACAACAAGTTATACACCGTAGCAAAATGGTGTTGCCGAAAGGAAAAATAGGACAATCATGGATATGGTAAGGAGTATGCTAAAGGAAAAACATTTTCCAAATGATTATTGGGCTGAAGCTTTACATTGTGCAGTGTATATTTTGAATAGATGCCCAACAAAAGTAGTAATGAACAGAGTTCTGGAAGAAGCATGGATTGGCACAAAACAAGGAGTCACCCACATGAAAGTTTTTGGTTGTGTGGCTTATGCACACATTCTATATCAGCTAAGGAAGAATTTGGACAGAAAGGGGGAGAAATGTATTTTTATTGGATACAGTGAGAAATCCAAAGCTTACAGGTTGTATAACCCATTCACCAAGAAATTTATTGTGAGCAGAGATGTTCAGTTCATTGAGGAAAAATCTTGGGATGGAAGCATTGAGAAAACAGTCAATGTAAAGAACTGTTTGTCTCATCATGAAAATGATGAAGAGATGGTTGAAATACATCCCTCAATAGCAGCACCAACACAAGGACAGCATGGGACGCCCTTGAGAAGAAATGAGAGTGCTTCTCTAAGCACACCACAAGGAGCAGATTCGAGTGCTTCTTCAAGCACTTGTACACCAAATAAGAAAGGAACAAAGTTCAGAAATTTAAATGAAATTTATGAGCAAGAGGCAACAAATGAAGGTATAAACTCTTTATTTGCTTTGTATTGTTATATTGATGATCCTATTCATTTTGAAGAAGCCATCAAAGATAGGAAATGGATAGAAGCTATGGATGAAGAAATTAATGCCAAAGAGAGAAATAAAACATGAGATTTGGTTGAACTCCCAAAAGGTAAAGAATTAATTGGAGTTAAATGGGTTTACAAGACCAAAAGTAATGCTGAAGGCAAGATTGAAAGACACAAGGCCAGACTTGTTGTCAAAGGGTATAAGCAGCAACATGGAAGAGACTATGAAGAAACTTTTACACCAGTTACAAGAATGGAAACTGTGAGAGAATTGATGTCCATAGTAGCACAAAACAAGTGGAAAGTTTACCAAATGGATGTGAAGTCAGAATTCCTAAACAGAGTGTTAATGGAAGAGGTTTATGTTGAACAACCTCTAGGCTATGAGAAGAAAGGCCAAGAGCACAAAGTGTGCAGATTGAAGAAAGCTCTTTATGGGTTGAAACACGCACCAAGAGCATGGTACATTAGGATAGATTCCTATCTATTGGAGAATGGGTTTGAAAAATGTGAGGGAGAACCCACCTTATAAATCAAGGAGAAAGATGGTAAGATGTTGATTGTTGTGTTACATATTGATGATGTGATATTTACAGGTAATGATGATTACCTTGTTGAAAATTTTAAGAAGGTCATGAAAGATGAATTTGAAATGACTGATATGGGCTTGCTGAAATACTTCTTACGAATAGAAGTAAAAAAAAATAAAAATAAAATTTTAATTTGTTAAGAAAAGTATGTGAATGAAGTTTTGGAGAGATTTAACATGCAGGATTGCAAGGCAGCAATTACTCCCACAGTGATGGGATTAAAACTCAGCAAAGAGGACAGCAACAAGAATTTTGATCCTAGTTTGTACAAGAGCATAGTTGGCAGCCTCATGTATTTGACTACAACTAAGTCTGATATTATACATGCTGTAAGTTTAATTTCTAGATTTATGGAGAGGCCAAAAGAAGCACATTGGCAGGCAGCAAAAAGAATTCTTAGGTATGTTAAAGGAACTAAAAGATATGGAATTTTATATACTACTTTAGAAAATTCAGAATTAATTAGATATATTGACAGTGATTGGGATGAAAGTGTAGATGACCAGAAAAGTACTTCTGGTTATGTTTTTCACATGGGTTCAGAAGCCATTTCATGGTCTTCTAAGAAACAGCCTATTTTAGCATTATCTACAATAGAGGCAGAGTATGTGGCAGCTACAACATCAGCATGTCAAGCAGTATGGATGAGAAGGATGTTAAGGAGTTTATGTCAAGAACAGGTAAAAGGCACAATCATTTATTGTGACAATAGCTCAGCTATTGCATTATCAAAGAATTATGTGTTTCATAAAAGAACAAAGAATATAGATGCCAAGTTTCATTACATTAGGGAGCTAGTGAACAGTGGAGAAATAATTTTAAAACATTGTAGAACTCAGGAGCAATTTGCAGAAATTCCGACCAAGCCATTAGGGAAGAAAAGCTTTGAATATTTGAGGAAATGCATGGGTATGACTGATAACCCAGAAACTGAATTTAAGGGGGCGTGTTGAAATTATAAATCCATCTACAAAGTCTACACAGAGGACAAAAGAGCAGTATGAATGGTTAGTGTTGAACAATACTCCAATTGTGCAGGCTAATCGAGAAATTTAAAATCTGCAACGACCGCTTTCCGTTTTTTTTGTAGGCTTTCTAATCGCAGCCGCTTGCCATTCCTGTTGAATAGTCAAGTTAGGAGCTTTAAACACCCTTACAGTCCTTATACATAAAACAAATTTTACATTGAAGACAAAGAATTTTTGTTTTTGGTATCTGGGAATGGGTTTTGTTTAAAGTTTGGTGGTCCCCACAGGCCACAATAGTAGCCGACATGATCAGCGGTCGCACAGGTCCCACTTACCATGTCAGCACAGCACGTGGAGTGATCTTATTGGATCACATTTTGTTTTGAGCTGGGTCGAGAACGTCAAACACGGAACCCAAGAAGTTATAAGCTGAATTGCATAAAGTTTCGGGTTTTATTTTTGGCCCGTACCCAAAGCCCATTTTCAGACCCGAAAGTTTCTAAACCGCAATCCATAAAAGTTTTTAGATCACATTTTAGGCCTATTTTAGCATTCAATTTTGTAATGCGAATTCTATTTACAATTTGGTTTAATAAGCGTTTGAAGTCCGGGCAGAAGGTTGCGAAGGTTTATGTTATGTTATGTTTTGATTAATGTTTTTGTTATATGTTTTATTTTCTTTAGTTATTACTTGTGCTACGTCACAAAGGTAAATAGCCCAAGAGTCTAATGTAATTTACATATATATATTCACAAAAATATTAAAACAAATAGTGAGTGTGAGCCCGAAAGCTAGAATAGAAAAACAGAGTTTTGAAGAGCACTGTGTTGTACGAATGTTGTGGTGAGAGAGAGTGTATTTTTTTATTTTTTTTTGTAAGAGAACAGAGTGTTCTCCAGCACTGTGTGTGAATAATTCTTTGATTTTTTTTTTGTGTGAGTTTATGTTTATGAAATAGAAGAAAGCATTTGTTCTGTGCAAACTTTGTCTACCAGTAAAGCAATTTTTTTAATTCTCTGTGTTTGAAAGAAAGTATTATTCTCTCTAAATTTGTTTTGGAATTCTCAAAAATTCCAACAAAACCCTGATTATTGGTAGAACTTTCAGATATGTTTAGAATTTTTCAAGTAGAACTTACGTAAAAAATATATGCTTTCTTAGATAACCATAATTTGATAGTTTTAGCGTGGCCACTTCTTACAACTTTGGGCTAAAAAGCAGACACAATATAAATGATAATTAACGAAAATTTAAACAAAATAGTTGGCACATTTCATATTTATGTTTTGGAACAGTCAAAGTGCTGAACTCATTTGTATAAAAAGGAGCCATTTCAATAGTTTTGATGCTCAATTTCCAGAGTCACAAGATTCAAAGATTCAAAAGGTTTACCGAATGGATGAAAACGGTAACTGATCTTACAAGTTTGTAGTCGAGTCGTAACCATGTCCAGCTTTATCGGATGCAGTGCACTGGACGCTTTGCATATTGAACCACCTCCGAAAGCTTGATTTCCACAAAATTAATATTTCTTTTCATAGAATGCTAACAGCTAACTTTCAGCAAAATCAATTTCAGCGTAGATCTAGGTTATTCCGGCATGTACAATCGTGGGCGATAACGTTGCATTTACCAGATGATTATAAATATCACTATCACTCTTCGTTTTGATAACTGAGTAGACATTAGGCGAATTATGATAATTTTTGTATTTTAAGTTATTATAACTTTGTAGATATTAGGTTTGCAGGGGAGCTTTTGTGGTTGCGTCCATTGTCACTCATCTGAGGTACAGCTTTATTTGATATAGTTTATGGATTATAACGATTTTATACCATTTTTAATGTCGACAATACTTATATTTTCTAATTATCAATTTTCTTTAATTAAAAAAAAAAACTAAATATGGTTAAATTTGTATTCTTAAAATACTCAATATCTAATATGGTTTTTTTTTTTTTTAATCATTCATGTTTGTTTATTTCTCACATTAGGTTTTACCATCTAGAAATGTTAGATTAATTATCTTTTATCAAATACTAAGATAATTCTGTTTCACTTTATATAATGATTAGCACAATAAAATTAATAAATGTGGTTGATATATTCTTATAGGCATATACCAATCATATCCACAACTACATTATTAAATTTGATTGATATATGTTGATAGACACCTATGCATAAGGATTTAAAAGTAACATTAATATTTATATTAAAAATAGTATTGATATTAACAAATATATAAATCTAATAATAATAATTCTCTTATAAAAAAAACAGTGTTATTATATTAAAAAATGATAATAATTATAAAATTTTAATCACACTTTTAATAAATATTATTATATTACTAACCAAAAATATTATTAATATTAGAAACCCAAGGCATTATAAACACCGGAAAAATATATTAAATAGAAAGGATTAATATTAAAACCCAAGGGAGTATTATTATAAAGTGTAAGGATTAATATTTACCCAAGGGAATTGTATTAAAAACTTAAGAGATTCAAATTAAGAACCCAAGAGATTAATACTATAAACCCAATGGATTATAAAACCAAGGGATATGTATTAAATCATAGGATTCATATTATAAACATTGTCAATAATATTATACCCTAGGAATACGAACAGTTAGATTAGTAAACCCAAGGGGTTGATATTATAAGCCGAAGGAAGTAATAAACCAAAGGGATCAATACCAAAAACCCATGGGAATAATATTAAACCGAACTCATTGATTTTTTAAAACCTAGGAATATATACAATAGGATAAATACTATAAACCCTAAAACAAACATGGTAAACCACATAGTTGACCATGAAAGACCATGGGTGACCATGGTCGACCATGATTGACCATGGTAGGGTATGGTTGATTTTCATGCTGAGGCAATAATTGCAACAATATGGTATTGGAAGATGCTTTTCCATGGTTAACCATGACTAATTTTCACATTGACATAATATTTATCACAATGTGACATTGGACCATGATTGACATGGGTGACCATTGTTGACCATGGTTGACTATGGTTGATTTTGATAATGGAATATTATTTTTCTCAGTGTGACGATGGACCATGGATGACTATGGTTGATTTTAATACTGAGTCAATAATTGTCACAATGTAACCTTTGATTATGGTTGACCTTGATTGGCCATGGTTTATTTTGATATTGACAGAATATTTTTCAGAATTTGAAAATGGACCAAGGTTGACCATGGCTTCCCAACACTATCAACCCAATGGATTCAACATAAATATGTCAGAATAGTGACAGTACCAAAAATGCATCAGAATAGTGACAATAAACAATGCGATCGTAAGTTTGAATAAATGAAGACATGTGTCGTGTCTAGTTTTAGAATTGCGAGGGGAGGAAATGAAATTTTTCCCAACCTCAAAGTGTCACTCTTGGGATGCCTATGTGTCGCAGGAATGACATTTTGGCCGTCAGAAATTGGGCCAAATGTGCCAATGTCGTGCAACTCAAAGAAATTATTCATCCCAAGTAGCTTCTTCCTCTTATGTTTTCTTCAAGTCTCCATCATAATTAGGTGGCTTTTCTTTCTTAAATTCATCTAGCATGTATCCTCTTTCACTCCTCCTGTAATGCTGATACCAATGAAAATCATGATGTATATCTAAACCAGAACTAGGATGGTACATGTACTCATCACCCCTCCTATCCATAGTTTCAAAAAACCTTCTACCTATCACTATATAAGATTTATCTTACCTATGTCTACTAGGAGACCTACTTCCATATGCCCCATTATTTTTTTCCTCTTGTCCATAGCTGATCATAAGTGGCCCTTGTTTCTACAAATATGACAAGCTATGAAGAATTATTGCATTCACCTCTTCTTGCTTCTTGTGTGTTTGTATTATTGTGTCATTATCCACCTTAAAAATCCTTATTTCTTCATTTAGGCTTCTCAATTTTTCTACCAAATCAGAAGATTTCCTACCATGTTGCTCATATGACTCATGGGGAGAGTCCTTGTAGTCTACAATTTTTCTATCCATGTTGTTTTTTTTGTGCAAATCATAATATGTCATATAAACCAAATAATAATAAACCAGCATATCTTACTGTAATTTGGGGAGGATACTTCTTGCAAGATCAACCAATCAACGTAATACATGTATATACAAAATCATAACAACATATAAATTCATAACACATGGTATACTAGCACATAATCATTATTCTAGTTCGAGTCCAGTCATAGATGCATAACCATACCAAATACACCACATGACCTAATGCATAACTGTACCAATCCAAATTGACCACTCGTCATCACAAGCATGAACCCTACACAAGCATAAGGGACATGTAACGAAGCATGAACGACCAATGTGTGTTAAACATAGAACATCACACAAGCAAGCATACATGAACAACACAAAAGCATGACCAATATGTGAATTAGCATAAACAAGAAATGCATATTCAACACATAACAATATGTGAGCAAGCGTGCATGGAAAACACATAAGCATAAACAACACACAACGAGCCATATACACATGACAACATGTTGACATCAACACCATCATCCCTACCATGGTGACACCACTACCACCATGGCCAACACAAAAAAAAATGCATAAACACATACAAAATAGGTATGAGAAACACATAATCAATCAAAAAAATCATGACCAACCCACCGCCCATCTAGTCTAAGGGTTGAACCATGATCTAATACTATGCTATAACACCCCCTTCCCACATCTACCCAAGCAACCAGCTAGCCAAGTTAAATATGCGACAAGAGGCTACTATAATGAGATTCAATCTCCGACGTGACCTTAAGGAAGTGGAGCTGATGGAAAACACACATACATACCTTGTATACCCTCAGTGACATCCCCAAGAGCTATCCCAACCTTCCAGGCTTCTTTCCCCTGGGTCACAGTAACTTTATAACCCCTTTGAGCCTTAGTCATAGCCATGATAAAACAAGGTAGAAGCTGGGAGGCCATAGATGCATGCAAAAAATAACAAGCATGCGGCGAGGGCCCTAATTGGTCAGTTCCGTGCCAACAATTTCGGGATTTGAGCCACCTTTTAATGTGCATATCCCATGTCACTTCCCAGAACTTCATGAAAATTTATGGAATGATAAATATCAATACGAAAATGATACATAAGCAATCACATCAACAATAACTCATCTGAAGCCCTCTTAGCAATGATAGGAAGTTTCTCAAACATGTCACAAACATTGAATCTATAGGTGTAAACATCAGATTTAAACACAAGGGTCTGATAATTATATGAGAATCGCTAAGAAGAATTTCTCCCTTACATCATTAGCTACAACACAATATATTTTACCATATATAAATTGTGCATTCATTTACAAGTAAAACGATTAATAGATCCATACATCATCATTGTTCAAATACATGCTCATGACTGGCATCACAAAAAAAAAAATACCATGGATACAAAATTAATATAATCCACATAATATCCTATAAATTTTCATACCAAATAAGAAAGAAATTAGCTCCACATTAATGAGTGTAA
Organism: Pinus albicaulis; assembly: GCA_034641835.2. Lineage (NCBI taxonomy): Eukaryota > Viridiplantae > Streptophyta > Pinopsida > Pinales > Pinaceae > Pinus > Pinus albicaulis. Next base: position 330,059,628 of record CM076575.1, on the reverse strand, counting down.
AAACCAACCGGAGATGGGACTTCCATGTTCCACCTGACCATAGATTGGCTAAGCCAAATCTCTCTTCAACCAGTGACCCCCATGCCATATTCCAAGCATGAATGTGGGACTCAAACTGAAAAACCAACCAGTGCATCCCAAGGCTAAAACACCTCACCCTCATCAATAGAAATCATGCTTTACCGTGATCCATCTCGGATCACTAGGCTAACACAATAAATATGTCTTAACCAACTTTACCATGATATACACTCGCTCACTAAACCAATAGAAGCATGGATATCACTGCATTATCTCCACCTAAAGAGTGAAGAATTTCCTTGTCTCTTGGTCTCTCAGGCTTTACCCAAACCCATAATCTGAATCAGGGGTTACTAGGCCCCAAATCGATACATACTCTCTAGGCTTTACCATATATCCCAAACCTGAAATTCCTAGGTGTGAATGGGGAGAAAACCACCTCTCAGGATTCACCGCAATCAAAAACTTGATTACTAGGCCCTAAACCAAGGAAACACATGAACCAATTCCATCATCATTCGGAGATCCACCTCACTCAGCTTTGAATCAATCCAGAAATCTAGCTAAACAAAACATGAGAACTCCACCACATCATGGCTATTCAAAAATGGCAGGGCTAGGATAAATACACTCACATCTGGGAGAAACCCATGCAAAACACTAAAGAACCACATGCAATACCGTGAATGACAAATTTATTAAGGAAATCATACATGTAAGACAATACTTGCAAATAATCCCAATGCAGCTTCTTGATTCCTGCTCCTCCTTTCTTGCTTCCTCCTTCTTCCAGCTTTCTTTCCTTTCTTACTCCAATTCCAAAGTGCTCCAAAAACTCTAAGTGTCCAAGAGTGAGAGAGAGAGAGAGAATAATGAGATAAATCCAAAAAATGCACTGAAAAAAGGTACCATCTAATCCTTAGAAGCCTTTTTATAGAGGAGGCCTCTATTTTCTTCATTTTCCATTATTTTCCTTCATTTTACCCCTCACATGCAATTTGTTACCTTTCAGCTCCCTTTTCTCCTAATTTCTATTATTTTCAATACACGTGCCAAAAATGCCTTTCCAAAGCCTTTTCCTTTGCCTTTTCCAATTTACTTAGCCATATTAAACCAAATTGACACCCACTAGGATGCTTTCCCCAAAATTTAGCTTGGAATAAGTGTCCCATAAACCGTGGTTATTATTTTTAACTTCTATTACATGGAAATTTTCACAAGGGTTTTTACATTTCTGAATAAATAGCAAGAGATTTCTTCATTTTCCTTTTAATTCAATGAATGGAATACCATTTTTTGAAATATACAAGTCCATACCTGGTTTTTTAAGGAAATGAACCCAATAATTTTCTTTCATCTTCCTATTTTTGAACCAGATTTCCCCATTTCTGTGAAGTCATGTTTCCTCTGTTACAATGGATTCTGTGAGGATGAGCTTAATGTTTCTTATCTCTACTTCCAATCCATCAAATGCTCAGGTGAAGTATTTGGTCATTTCCATCTCAAACCCATTTAATTTCTCGAAAAACTATAGCCATCCCACCTCTTGGAGTTGTTCTTTGACTGTTAGATAATATTGAAGATTTTTTCTCCATTTGGTTTAGAGCAAATAATCATCCCCATGTTGATAATAAGTCTCAACCTTGATTGTGCTTTATTATAGGGTTAACGGAAGCTTTGAAAGGACGAGTAAGTGAAATTCAAATTTGAAATGAGAGGAATGGGTTATGAAAATGAAGGTTAGACAAGGTACTCATGGAAGAAGTTGTATTGTGTTTGGATTTTACCTTCATAATTTCCCATATGCAATTTCAAAGGGCTCGTGTCACACATTTAATTATTATTAGAATTCATGTGACTAGCGATGTAATGATGAGGGGATATGGAATAATCGTTATTGATATCATAGCAAATGTATAAGGTTCTCAACTGTTTAATACAATCAACCATAAATTAAAAAACAAGTTCTATATGAAATACAACTCTAATATTCTTACATAATTTTATTCTTATGTTCCCCTGATATTATGCTTTTTGTAGAACTTGAATCTAGTTGCAGAATTGAAAATTGGCTTCATAATGATAGGAATTCTGTTTTTTGCATTTCATTTTTTGCATTTCCTTTGTATGATCATAAAAATAAATTTTTAATGCTACCTATTTTGATGGGTATTAAATATAATACATATCCTTATTAATATAGCTCTTCACCTAAAAATTAATTAGAAAAAGAAGGATAGAAGAAATAGGGGTAAGAAAGAAGCGATTTTTTTGAAAATGTAAACTGATAAGTGATTTTGGTTTTTAGTTAATATTTTATGTATAAACATGCTAACATAATTTTTTTTCATATATATATATATATATATATATATATATATATATTGAAAATATATTACAATAAATTTGGAGAATGAGGAGAATAATCTCATTTCTTGACCAACTTAAATTTAGAATTTTCTTGCAAGTACTTAACATATTCTTACCTTGTTAGTGGTTTATAATATAATATTAATCTATGACCATTAACCAGTAAATTAAATTTTTCATCATCACTAGTATTGATTTTGAATGCACCATTATGAAAAATAATATCAATCTCATAAGTACTAAGCCAATGAGTCAGAAATTTTCCTTCAAAATATTTGAATTTGGAATTAAAAAAGAAGAACCTAATCACTTTGTTTGAAATTTTTGGATTTGATAAACTTGTTATGCCATTTTATCTTTTTTGTTGCACTATGATAGCTCTTTAAATAACATCTTGTCAGATTTCATCTATCTCATTCAATTGTTCTAGTCTCTATTTTTGAGCTTCGGATAGCTCAAGTCCCAATTTACTAGTTTTGTGTAGGTCTCCACTTGTAACTCAATTGGAAACAATACTTTATTCCCGTAGACAAGCTCATTAGCAGTATGCCCAGTTATATTTATCCATGTGGTTCAATATTTCTATAATTCTTCTGGAAGCTTTTCTGCCCAATCCTTTCTATGAAAATGCACAATCTTGGTAAGAATTGCTTCAAGAAATTTGTTGGTGGATTCCACTTGTCTATTGGCCTGTGGATGATATGGAGTAGACTTACAATGCTTGATTTTATACTGATCCATTATATTTTTTCAAAATTTAGATGTGAATTGAGTATCTTGATTTGTTAAAATTTCTCTTGGAACACCAAGATGAGCAAATATATCCTCAAAAAGAAATGTAACTACAAAATTTTCAGTTGCAAATAAAAGAGGTTTAGGTTCTACCCATTTTGTTACATAATATGTGCAAAAAAGTATGTACCTTTTCTATTTAGATAGAGGATTTATGGTTCCAACAAAATCTAAAGCACATTTTTTAAATGGTTCCACAAGTACATGTGGTTGTAGAGGCATCTCATATGATGGTACTGTTTTTCTCATTATTTAACAACTATCACATCTTTTGACATATTCTTTTTCATATTTCAAAATATATGACCAATAATATCCCAAAACAAGGATGTTGTAAGTAGTTCTTTTACCTTTAAAATGTCCCCCACATGGTTCATCACGACATACTTTTAGAATTTCTAGTACTTTATATTCTTGAACACATCTTCGAATGATTAGATCAGGTCTTGTTTTGTATAATTCTCCATCTATCCAAGAATAAGGTGCATTGGTTTTTATCAATTTTTTCTTTTCTCTAGTCAGTAATTGTCGTGGTACCTTCCCTATAGCTAACTAATTTGCAATATATGCAAACCAGGGTGATTTGGTAGATACTGCCAAAACATATTCATCCGGAAAATTATCTTTTGAAAGAACATCATTATTATTATTCTGCATTCTAAAAAGGAAATTGACAACTATATTTTATTTTCCTTGTCTATCAAGAACAGTAATGTTGAATTATTGTAATAAAAATAACCATCTTGTAATTATTCCATTAGTGACTGGTTTTTTCATTGAATATGTAATGGAAGAATGACTTTTATGAATACAAGTCTCATAACTAGTGATATACTAAAGAAAATTATTAATGGCTTGAACAATATCTAAAAACTAATTTCAGTGATAGTATAATTTAACTCTATTGGAGTAAAATTTTTACTCATATAATAGATAGGATAAGGAGTTATATATTGTTTTCCCAACAGAACTCCTAAAGTCATATCTGAAGCATCAATAGAAATATGAAAAGGGATGGACCAATTAGGACCTCTTAAAACTGGTGCTTCGTTAATTCTTTGTTTCAATGTTTCATTTTTTTTTTGACAATTAGAGTTGCATGCAAATTGATGATATTTTATAATAAGTTTGAAAAGTGGAAAGCCCATTTTTTTGAAATTTTCTATAAATCACCAATAATATCCAGTTAATCTAAGAAAATTTTTGACATATCTTTGACAAACATGATTTGAAATTTTAGAAATAACTTATACTTTAGATGTATCCACCTTAATTCTATCACTTGAGATATGGTGGCCTAAAAAAATCCCTTCATTGAACATCATAAAACATTTCTCACAGCTTGATGAAAGGTTTGATCCTCTACATCTAATAAGAATTTTTTATAAATTTACGATAGCTTCCTCAAAAGTATCTCCATACACAGTAAATTCATCCATGTATACTTCCACACAATCATGAATTAGATTAGAAAATATACCTAAAATGGCTCTCTGAATTGTGGCAGATGCACTACATAATCGAAAGGGAAGTACCCTACAGGTATATATTCCCTAAGGACATGTAAAATTAGTTTTATCTTCATCTTATGGTGCTATATAGATTTGGTTATATCCACTAAAACTATCTAAAACTGAAAAATAATTATTTCCTGCTAAGTTATATAATACTTGATCTATAAAGGATAATGGAAAACAATATTTCAAAGTGGATTTGATTAATTATTTGTAGTCAATAAACACTCCCCATTTTTCATTTTTCTTTCGAACAATTACTAAAGGTGAAACCCATTGACTATCTAATATTGGATAAATGAAATTCATATTCAAAAGTTTTTGCAATTCCTATTTAAAAAATTCTCTCAGATTCAGATTTGTTCTCCTATGAGGTTTTCTAAATGGTTTAACATTTTCCTGGATAAAAATATGATGCATATAAGTTTTTGGATCAATCCCTTTCATATTAGTATATTCCCATGCATAAGCATAGGAATGTTTTTGTAGCATATTTATTTAATTTTCTCTTTCGAATTCTTTCAAGTTATTGTTTATATTTAATGTTCTTCCTCAAAAATATTCTACTTGATAATTTCCAAACTTCTCAATATAATTTCAATCAAATTGATGAGATGATAGATATTCAATATTATATTTCTCTTTTAAACTTTGATTTTTCTCACAGTAAGAAGAAGAGTCGTAGTTATATATTATATTTTTTAACTGATATTGTTCATCTAATTGTAAGAAAATTATAAATTGATCGCATATTATCAAAGTATTCATCATTACCATCTATCCAAATTTCACTTTCTATTTCCATGGTTTTTTTTTAGGAGTATATCATGTGAATTTCCTAGTGTAATTTCCATAATATATATACATATCAACTGATCTACAACTTATGAATGCATCAATTGTCACTATCCAAGGTCTACCAAAGATCAATGGATGGCCTCCTAAATTATTATTAGGAGTTAAAATCATGAAATCTATAGAATATTCCGAAGAATCTAGAGAGACATACACATATTCTATTACCCCATCTCATTTAATAACAAATGTATTTACTAATTTTAACAATGTTGGAGTATATTGAATATTAGGAGGTTTAAGTTGCTCAATTGTATGTTTACTCATCATATTAATGGTTTCTCCTAGATCTATCGGAGTGTTTGGAATTTCAATACCATTGATGGGGACTTTTATAACGGGGATACCTAGATCTAGATATTTTTTGACAATAATATCCCCATCATAATATCAACAAATTTTCCTACCAATTGAATTTTTTTAATGTCTTTTATTTTTCTTCCTAGTTCTATAATACATATACCCTTGATGGTTTTTGCAAATATTGGTATTTCCTTTATGGCCTGAAGTAAAGGAATTTTAATGCAAATATTCTTAAGGTTAATCTAACACATCATAGTCTAGTAAAACAATTTGTCTTTCTATTCCTTTATCAATTTTGAGACTCATAGGAAAAGGTGGATCCTATAACTAAATAGAAGGTTATTCTATAAGAGGAAATGTAGGAGCTTGTTTTATTTGTTCATCCTTTAATTGTATAGGAATATTTTCCCCTAGAGGAATACTTTCTTAATCAAGATTTGCATCATTTTCATGAACCTTGTACTCTTTATATTTTTGGATGACAATCGTTGGTGAATTATTTTGCAAAACCCTACTAGATCTACGTTGGACATCATTTGGGCATAATTGGGTCATAATACAAGCTTGAAAATTTTCAACATTATAAATATCTTGCTGGTTTTTATTATCAGGATTAGGAAGTAGTTGAGCTGGCAGTTGAATCAGTATTTGAGGAAATGGTAATGAGAGTTGTCTATTTGGATTTTGAAATTGAGGAGGTTGATTGGGTTGAGGAGGATAATATTGTGGTGGAAAACAAGGATAAGGTTTTTTAAATTGATGATATTGAGGATATTTTCCATAAGGATTTTTCTACCCTTAGGCCCAAGATGGATTTTGAGATTGTGGGGGCCAATGTTGCGAAGATATGGGTGCAATCCAATTATTTTGTAGTTGTGAATATGATTGAGTATTGAATCCTTTTATCATATTTTATTTTTCATTTTGACATGGTGTTTTAGGAACAAAACAAAGAAACTGATCTTGTCTTGTTCCATCTTCATATTGAAATACAAATTTAAGACCAGGTATCGAACAACACTCCTTTATATTATGACATTTAGTAGATATGACAAAAATTTCTACTCTATGAAGGGAAAATTCTCTCAAGGCATTCTTCTTCCTACAGATGGGACAAAAGATAGCTAATGCAAAATTTTGAGATTTTTTCTTGTTTTGTATTTTAATTGTATCTAGTTGTTCACTAAGACTTCCAAGAATATCTATTTTCAGATTGCCAAAAAAATTAACTATTTCAACTCTACTTATTATTCCAGTTTTAGATTGATTAATTCCTGACATAACATGATCTCTTGGATTTTTTCTAGTTCTAACCTTGCCCCTTGAAATATGTGTACATGGTTCACAAATTTCTCTAAATGAAAGGTGATAAACATCCCCTTTTCCAATTAGATTGAGGAGGTCAATCCATTCATCTTTAATAATTTTTCACAAAAGAGGTTTCCGAGTGTCATCATCTAGATTATACATCTTAGCCCTTTTAATGTTATAGGCGAATACTTGAACTAAGTCTTCAACGATTTCATCCTCATCCTACATCATTTTAAAGACTTCATCCTTAAGGTTATGGGGCATAAAATAATCCTTATATTGTTCTAGGAAAACATTTTCCATGTATTTAAATTTTATAATTGAATTTGTTCATAATCCCATAAACCATTTAAGTGCTCCATATTTAAGAGTAGCTATAAATAATTTCAATTTTTGACGATCACGAAGGTAGTCATAAGATCTACAAGAAACTTCAAACTCAAAAAGGAAATTTCGAAGGTCCTCATGTATAAAACCATTGAAATTAAGGTGGGTGGAGCGTGAGATGTTATTCATTGTGGCTGTGGAATCTTCATCAAATATTTGAAATTGAAAAGGTTATAGTTCTCCTCTACAACCTCGACCACTTCTACCTCCAGCTCTTCTCTTTCCTCTTTTGCCTATTCCTCCTCCCTCTTAATTTCACCATTTAAATTATGTAGTCCTCCTTATCCTTTGCCTTCCTTTATAGACTCGTCATAGTTAATATAAGGTTCTATGATTGGATTATCTAGCTCTTCTTTTGGTTCTTCTACTAATGGTAAATTACGATAAGCTTCCTCTTCTTATTCACTAGGAACTTCGAGTAACTTCCCTAGAACCTGTTCTCCAGTATAAGATAAATAGATTACTCCATATATTGGGGATATAGATTCTTCAACCACAACTTTAGTAGACGACGTTGGTGAATCTCTAGGCTATGTTTCATATCTGTGTACACCAAGAAGTCTATGTCTACCTTCAAATGATGGAATGCAATTTTCAGTTGTTGGTGCAGCACTACAAGTTCTAGGTGGAGTGAGTGGTGATGTTGGAATTGAACTTCTACCTCTACTTAGAAATATACCCCTAGAATCCATTTTTCTAGGCATCAATGTTTTTTATCAATTTTTTAAAAATATTGAAAAATGACAACCTAAGAATGAGATTCTATGTACACTTCCCAAAAAACAATGCCAAAGTGTTTGGTAAATTAATTTTTCTTAATTTAATTCATTAATTATCAACCATGGTTTGTAGACTTATCAAATGTATGTGCACCATGTGTGCTAGGATTGTTTCTATGGATTGATTAATTCTAGAAATGAAACTAATTCTAAGTATGAACAAATACAATTTGGAAAATAATTATGAAGGCGTTCTTTAAATCTAGAGTTATATTAAATTCTGATTAATTGAATTGAAATCTACTATCTTGCAGAAATTGAAAATATATCTAAATTGCAGATTTCAAACTTGTTTTTTTCGTAATAGCATGAAAGAAAAATTCTTAGAAACTAAAATTTAAGAAAGAAAAAATATAATTCTATTATCTAGAATCGAAATAATTCTACAATGATATTGTAGAAAGAAAATTTTATACTAGATTGTAGTAAGGAAGTTCTATATTAATTCCACGAAAGAGAATTGACACTAAAAAGAATCCAATTCCTATTTACAGAAAACGAAATTAAAAACTTTATAAGTTTAGAATCATTTCTTATGTGTGTTTTTAACCTATAAACATTATTTCATCATTTATTGAGAAACTAAACTAAACTATGGAAATAAGTGTTGGAAAGAAGATGAAATCAGTAACCTAAATCTTTTTAATTATTTTTTGTTTATGGGTACTCTGAAAGAAATGAAAAATGATAAAAAAATGTAACTATGATAAGAAAAAAATACAGTGCTAAAGATAGGTAATGTAAAACAAAAATTATGAAAAAAACCCTCACAACTCAACAGGGGGCCTTTCTGTGAGTTTAAGTAAACTCTCAATCATAGGATCTTCACGCACGCATAGAGAAAAAGTAATTTATATTCAGTTGGAACATAGTATCATTCCTTCCAGTGAAAATACCAATGAACTTATAATATAAACTTTCATTCCTTCCAGTGAATATACCAATGAACTTATAATAAAAACCTTCTTATCATAAGTTTCACCTTACCACCTTTCATACATAAAACAATAATAAAAAATTTGATGTAAACATGGCATGTGCTTCCTTGACATATATGATATCAATTCAGTGTGATACTCAATCTCTTTATGACTTTATATTGAAAGAGCAAGCCACAGGAGATTTAGTTTGATCCAAAATCTAACATCTGAACAGTCTTCAGTCTCTATTTCTTGATGTTTTTTCTATTTCTCCACTTGCTTCATTTTGTTTCTGCATGTCATTTACAGTGTTTGAATCTTTATTTGACTTCTATATTTCTTCAACCTTCATGGCTTGCCAAGTTATGTTGGTAGGTGGTGGTCCATGTGGTAGAAATTTGTCACCTTCTGGTAGTATTCATCCCTTTTTTGGAGTGTTGCAACATGTATAACAATGGATATTATCGTGGAAACAAATATTAGTTGCAGAATGTCCATGATTATGTTATTGTAAGAGTGTTTTAGTTATATTTCATTAAGAAACAAAGATTCTAACTATGGATGATGAATACCTTTTATGAGTTAATATTTATATTGAACATGACACGAATATTGTCAAATGGTGACAGAAAGATGAAATGAGGTGGAAAAAAATATAGTAAAAAGGGAACAATTCGAGGCTTCAACAAAACTTTTCATATAAAACTTATTTCGCTTCCATAAATTTTAGTTACCACAATTTTGTATATTTAATCATAAACAATATAAAAATTGTTTTTAAAACTTACAAAATTATTGATGAAACTAATTATATTTTTAAATTTAATCTCAAACCAAATATTCTTGTCTTTAGGAAATTTTTTGACACGTTTTTTTAGGATAAGGTTTGGCATAGATTTGAATAGATAATGGTTCCTCTCGAGTCAAGGGTGGTTGTGACTAGGCTATAGTAAAATGTTGTTTCCAGGTTTAAGAGAACTGAATGTTGTTATAAAGAAATTAAATGTAATATCGGAGTTAAGAAACATTTTCCTTTATCCCCTGCCATTTAAAGAATTTACATTGATAAGCTAGAAGAGCGTCTGGAAGTTGTAGGATGCGATGGTCCTATGATCACTAGTATTCTCATTAATGTTATCCTTTATGTTGACGATATCCTTCTTCTAGCTAGAAGCCATGATTATATTAAGAAGTAGCTTAGAATCCTCTATGATTAGCGCTTAAGGCAGTGTATGCCTATTAATAGTAACAAGACTAAATTCATGATAATTAAATCCAGAAATATCAACTATGATAATTTCATTTATGATAAAAATTACCTGGATAATGTTTCTTCATACAAATATTTAGGTATCAGAATTCATCATCAACTCAATTGGAATTATAACATTGAGAAAATAATAATAGGAGGCTGGAAAACATATTATGAGTTTGAAAACAATTGTAAGTCAATAGATATTTGGGCTTGGAGTAAAACAAAGTTCCCCCTTGTGATTCTCATCACTCATTTTATTCTATATGGATGCGAGGTTTTTTGTTGTAGTATATATAGGGAATCATGGAGGAAGATTGAGTTGATTCCAAAGTAGGTCATAACCTACAACGACGATATTTAAAGAAATACTCCATACCCTGTCCTCTTGGTCGGATATAACCTTTAACCTATTAAAATCATGGCTATTTTTATGTAACTTGTGTATGAGAAGAAGCTTTATAACATTGAATCCAAGAGGTTCCCCAGAATTTATTTTAACTCTACCCGAAACACCCACCTCCAGCACAAGTGAGGTTGGCATAAGGATGCTCAATCTTGGCTCGATCTTTTGGGGGATTAAGGAGGAGATCATCTTAGATAATAATGATAATATTTAAAGTACTATTACTTCTAAATTTATGGATAAGTTTTGGGATGATAAGGAACTAGAGGGAAAAATTAAGCTAAGTACTGTAAGGAGGCGAACAATTTCATTCTCACTAAATGAAATTATATTTCTATATTGACTAGTGATAAGAAGAAAATTAATATTGCAAAGATAAGAATTAATTGTCATGAGTTTCGAAGTGAAATAAAACATTGGTTTATTCCCAAAACACTTTGGGATGAAATATTTTATCACTTTTGTGATACCAAGAAGATTGAAGATGAAAAATACTTCCTCTTGGATTTCCCATCTCTTACTGATATCCATTTTCATTTTCAAAACATTTACCAAAATACTAAACTTCTTGACTTATTAAGTCATAAAAACTATAGTGATCATGTATTTTTTCTCTCCCTTTTTTTTATCATAGAAATAAAATTTTAAAGAATCTAAATTAATTTATTACACTCTTAATTTCGATAGACCATACTCATTTTAGTAGGTATTAATCATTGTCATCATTATCACTATTATCATTTGTGACACCCTCATTAAGAGACAAATTAGTTACAATTAGTTAAAAGACTATTGGTTTAATTATTCTTTTTAGTTTTATTTTCTTTTATTACTCTGGACAAGGAAAATTTAATGGTAATTGCTTATGACATAAAGTATTATTTTGTTACTAAGTTAACAAATGAAAACATAAAATGAAAAAAAGAAAGAGAAAACCCTTAGACTGTTGGTGAAGTTTCTAAGAATAGGAAGTGGTTGGGAACAGTTGGAAAACAGTTACCTACCCTCTGGGATAAAAAGGAATTCCAGAAGAAGGGTAGGGGTTCTGTGCAATTGGTAGCTGAGGGTGAAGTATTTCTAGAGCTGGGTGGTAGACCAGTTGAAATTACTTCTGCAACCCTTATGAGCAAGAATTTCTCTCTGTAGACTGGATTGGCCATCCTGAGGTGACAGAAGAAGAATAATATCCACTGATTCCCGTGGCACTGTCCAAGTTCTGGAGCTCGGGGGCAAGAGGAGGACATCATTGCCTCTCTTGATGGTTGGGAGGACCACAGTTTAAGAAGGGGTTTTGTTCTTAATCAGATAAGTACTTAGAACCTGAAAACTTTGCAAGTTACAGGTTAACTGTCTATTATTTGGTTATTAATTGCTGGGTATTTAATTTGTTATGAATTTCTACAGAATAAAGGCTATTTTATTGATGAAGCCTTGCTGTGGGTAGAAATGTCTGTGTCTACTGTGGAAAGATAGGCAGTCACTAAATAACTGAGAACGGTAGTACCATTATAATTTTGGAAAATATTATCGTAACAGCCTGAGTTACTTGTTTATTTTTCCTTTCCTTAAAATGCAAGAGAAGTAGTACCGGAGTCTTGCAAATTATCCTATTTATATAGGGGTTTGTAATATGTTTTGTATTGAAAATTCTGTGAATAGAATTAACAGAACGGACAACTCCGTGGGTTTGTATAGTAGGGTAAGAGAGAGATAATTTAGAAGAAGAAGTACATTGGAAAGAAATCTAGATGTAAATGGAAACTCTAGACCTGAGATGGAGTTACGGAGTTAACAGATATTCGGGCAAACGAGAAAAACTCAGAATATTCGGGAGGTTCAACCAAACATTAGAGTGACGGTCGTAGCCTCAAAATTAAGTTGAAAAGAATTCATACTCCGCCCTTAGACACTAAGAAAACATTATTACAATCTTTTTCAAGATAACCGAACAGCAGAGGAAATTTAATTACTCAAACCCTTTGTCGAACTCAAGCGCAGAAGAGAACTCTTATGCAGCAGATTCTTTAACAAGTTAAGTCGAAGGAAAATTACATTTAGAATGATTTCAAACTTATGCATGCATGAAGCAGAAGAATGCACAGATAAAGGCATGCAAACTAGATTGAGATGGAACCTTTGCACCCTATCAGTTATGCCAGTTAACTGTGTAACAAAAAAAACAAACCTATCTATAACAAGCGTAATAGCAGTCTTGAAAGCTCTGGAAATAAATCGAAATTCCCATAGAAAGAAATTACCAGAGATAAATATATATATGATTAAATATCATTATTTCAATGGATATAGTCCATAGATAAAATTGAACTTCAAGGAAAAAAATAGAATATTACACAGTCATTGAAAAACGCAAAAACCCTTGTAAACTTCACTGCCTGACAGGTGATACATTTAAAGGAGATCAGGGTAAAGAACCTGAATTTAATAGTGCATCTGAGCAGAGTATTCAGTTTAAATACAAACTTAGGTACAAAGAGAATGTGTTAGCCATGAGCTTGGCCGCTCCTAGAATAATCCTTTACACAGTATGACATTAACCAAGCCCATGGAGTTTAACTCATAAATCCAAGCCTAGGGTGAACTATTCGAATCAACCTTTACTCTGCTAAGCAAGCTAGAAGACTAAACCAGAATTAAAATCTCATAGTGTTCACTCAGTTAACAAGCTAAGTTCTATTTAAGCCATGAAGCCACTTCTTCTTACGGTATACTGACCAGAGTACCTGCAAGAGCAGTTGGAGTGGTGTTAACCGCCGGGGCAAGCTTGAAGAATCAAGAGCGGCACTTAGGGTTCAAAAAAACCTGGAAATGCAATTTAAGAATTGTGTTAGAAAAATCGATGCAGGGAAATTCTAACCTTATATTCAACAATTATGCAGTAATTCGATAAGAAAGAACTCAGTGTGTATACCTGTGAAGTGGGAGGTCCAGACTTCAATTGTGTGGGCAGCCACTGTGTTAAAAAAAAAAAAACAATTAAGCGGAGGTTAAAAGAATATAACAGCAATAAAAAGGAAAGAATAAGCTTAGGATAGGCTCGAAATCTTAGCTGTAGATTTGAAGTTAAAATGAGAACTTGACCCTGAGCTGGGTTTGGGAGAGGGCAGAGCCCATGAAAGCTAAAACTCCTAACCTGTATGTAAACAAAAACTCCAGAGAACTTTGCTTAAGTGCATGGAATAATTAATGTTCGCATCTGTTGCAGAATCTCAAAATTAAGTCAAGAAACTGGAAATCTTTGTGAAAATAAGACTGATTATCTTACCAAAACTCCTGAGGGCATTTCCAGTCAAGCCAGAGCGAAACCTTGCTGCAGAGGGAAATGGATGGGTGGCGCAATGACCCTCCAGGTTAACCGCTTTGTGAAAATCGTGAAAAGACCATTGCGCTCTCCGATATTTGCTACGGAAAATTCATTACACCTGCCCAAAAATTTAATACACATTGTACCTCAAACGCAGAGGAAATCGAGACTCATGACTTGGCAGAGGAGCGGTGCACCAGGTGGTAAATCCATCAGCCATCAGCCCGGATTATTAAAGACTAAATTGTTGCGAGAAATCCGAAAGTAATTCACGGAGATACCAAAGCAACTGGATGGCCAGTTGTGTATTGTTGGAACATTAAATAACAACGAGCCTTAGCTTCACAGCCAAGACTATTCACACCTTTGCCATGTGGAAATTTAAAATACAAACGTTTTCATGAGAATTCTATGGTTATGCGCATTGATGTTTTTATATTGTTACCCTTTTACCATAGTTTAAGTGGTTTAATTGTCTTGGTTAACTAAGTAATTTGTTGTATGGAGTGTGTTTAGATGGGGTAAACAAATTTTTTTTTTACTATATGTGAGATTGATATATGTATGTGACAAGTGGTATCGAAGCTTAGTTGCTACACTGGGATCTTAAGGGTCTACTAACAGAATGCTTATGATTAGTGCACAAAGGGGAGCAAGAGCGATGGAAACCCAATCACAACCTGAGGGGACTCAAACCCCCACAGTTTTGAACCCGGAAATGTGGGTTCAATTGACTGTAGAGCAACACCAAAAGACTAGTTGATTGCTTGAAGAGCAGCAGCAATAAACTACATTCTTGTTAAATACGGTACAGCAACTTCAGGAAGAAATGATAAGAGTTTGGAGGGACAATGAGAGGTTGTTACAGCATCAAGAGAAGATCCTAAAAAGTTTGTTAGATAGGCAGAATTAGGGGATAAGACACCCTAATGTTGAAAAAGAATTAACAACAGAGCCAAAGGACCAGCAGACTCAGAATAATGCTGATGACAGAACTGAAAAGAGCCTCTCCCAGAGGAGTAAAAATAGGAATTATAATGAGGCAGAGTCGGGCAATTTGTCTGGCCAGCAAGACTCTAAAAGACAAAAAGTGGAACTGCAGGGAGAATTTCGTAAGATTAAGCCACTGACATTTGATGGTGAGGTAGAAGAGGCAGCTGAAGCCTGGTTAATAAATATAAACAAATATTTTCAGGTCTATGAATACAGCAGCAATTTGAACGCCAGATTGGCCATATATCAATTATGGGAAAAAGCCACCCTGTGGTGGGAAGAATTGAAGAATGTACGCATCATTGATGAACGCGACATAACATGAGAACTGTTTCAGCAGTACTTTAAAGATAAATACCTGACAGAAAGATTTTATGACGATAAAGCAAAGGAGTTCCATGATCTACGGCTGGGGCAAATGACCATGGATGATTATGTGGCAAAATTCACCTCTTTGCTGCGATATGTACCTTACCTCCGAGAAGAGAAGGCGAAGGTGCAGAGATTTTTGAGTATTTTACCTGCTCATATGAGAGAGCGGATAGAATTCGTTAACCCCCAGACTATGGATGAGGCTATCCAAAAAGCACGGTTGTGTTATCAGTAAAGTAAAATCAAGAGTGATATGGGAAAAGGCGGGCAGCCGAAGAAAGGTCAGAAAAGTAACTCTACCTTTAAGAGCAGTAAAAATAGCAGCTTCAGGAATGCAGCACGAAACACAATCAGCAAGCAGTTTGGGAAAAACCACCAAAGAATCAAGTGACCAGCTGAGGAGAAGCCCACAGAAGCATCAAGTAAACCTGAGCTAGGACAGAATTCTAAACCTCCCTTACAGTGTTGGGGCTGTGGGGAAGCTCACTATTATAAGAACTATCCCAGACGGAACAAAAGTAAAACTGTAGCAAATTTGCAGGAGGCATCTACAGTAGGGGACGTGGCACGTAGAGTGCATCGCATCAATGCAGCACTAGAAGATCGGCAGGTTGATTTTCAGCCTACAATAATTGAACTTGAAGGTACATTACTAACTAAACCTATTTCAATTCTGGTTGATTCTGGAGCAAGTCTGAGTTACATCAGTCCTAAGTTAGTAGAGTTATGTAAATTAAAAGAACAGAAATTTAGGAATTCATGGCTAGTACAGTTAGCCACTGGGGCGAAACGTAAGATAACAGCGAAAGTTCCTAATTGTGTGCTAGAAGTGGCAGAACAGTAGATAGAGGTAGATCTAAATATCTTGCCGTTGAGATCGTACGATGTGTTATTGGGTATGGATTGGTTGGAAAGAAATTGGATATTAGTAGACTATAAGGAAAAGACCATCTCATTCAGAATGCAAGATGTACGCAGAAAGTGGTTCAAGGAGTTAAAAAGCCTGTACAAATAGGACCAATAACAACATCTCAGATGGGTAAGTGTATTAGAAAAGGGTGCCAGTTGTATGCTATTCAAGTAGGATACACAGATTCTAAGGAAAAGGCCCCAATGCTGGAAGATATTCCTGTAGTGCAGGAATTTTTGGACGTATTTCCGGAAGAAATTATTGGACTACCACCCAAAAGAGATATTGATTTCACTATTGAGTTCCTGCCGGGTGCCTCACGAGCATCAAAAGCCCCGTATAGGATGAGTGTGCCGGAGTTAACAGAATTAAAAATACAGTTACAAGAGTTGCTAGACAAAGGCTATATTCGCCCAAGTGTGTCACCATGGGGCGCACCAGTTCTTTTCGTTAAAAAGAAAGATGGGACATTGCGTATGTGTATGGATTATAGGCAGCTTAATAAGCTGACTGTTAAAAACAAGTACCCCTTACCAAGAATCGATGATTTGTTTGACCAGGTAAGAGGGGCTAAAGTATTTTCCAAGATTGATTTAAGATCCGGATATCATCAAATTCGGATTAAAGATGAGGATATCTGTAAAACAGCTTTCCACACCCGATATGGTCATTATGAATTTGTTGTGCTACCCTTTGGATTAACAAATGCACCAGCAACTTTTATGAGGTTGATGAATGGCATTTTTCATCAATTCCTAGATAATTTTGTGCTCATTTTTATTGACGATATTCTGGTGTACTCTAAAAATGAGGCAGAACATAAGGAGCATTTGCGCATAGTGTTGGAAATGCTAAGGAAACATCAGCTTTATGCTAAATTTAGCAAGTGCGATTTCTTTAAAACAGAAATCCAGTACTTGGGACATGTCATAACAGCTGAAGGGATAGCTTTTGATCCCGAAAATATCAAAGCCATCATGGAGTGGCAAATCCCTCGAAATGTGGCAGACATTAGATCATTCATGGGCCTAGCTGGGTATTATAGAAGATTCATAGAAGGGTTCTCCAAAATTGCCTTTCCCATTACATCTTTGCAGAAGAAGGGCAAGCTTTTTAGATGGACAAAAGAATGCCAAGAAAGCTTCGAAAAACTAAAAAAACTTCTAACTACAGCTCCAGTACTGAAGGTAGCTAACCCAGAAAAAGACTACGAAGTCTATACGGATGCTAGTAAAGAAGGAGTTGGAGCAGTATTAACACAAGAGGGAAAGGTAATAGCCTATGAGTCAAGGAAGCTTAAGGAACATGAGCAGAAATATTCTTCTTATGATTTGGAGCTTACGGCAGTAGTCCACGCCCTCCGAGTATGGAGGTATTATCTACTGGGTAAAAGATTTGTGCTGAAAACAGACCATAGCAGCCTGACTAGCTATTTCAAGCAAGCAGATTTAAACTCTAGACAGGCGAGATGGAATGCATTTCTGAGTGAGTTCGACATGGACATTCAGCATGTTAAGGGAAAAGAAAATAGAGTTTCCGACGTTTTAAGCTGGAAATTGCACAGTCTGTTTGCTCTATATTTTAATCAGTTGGAAAGCCAACTGTTGAATCAATTGAAGGAAGAATCTCAGAGAGACCCAGAATATAAGTTTCTGTGGCAGCAGATGAAGAATGAAAAACAGCATGACAAAGCAACATAGTTTGGAGAGAGTGAAGAACAAGTATTGGCCTTTCGCGGAAAGATCTATGTGCCTAACCGCACTAATCTTAAAGAATTAATCCTGAATGAATTTCACTGCAGCAATTACGCTGGCCATCTTGGATATCAGAAGATGCTGACAGCAGTAAGGAAAGTTTATTATTGGCCAGGAATGCGTAAGGACATTACTGAATACATAAGCAAGTGTTTAAAGTGTCAGCAGGTTAAAGCTGAGCATCAGCATCCTGCTGGGCTTTTGCAGCCTATATCCATCCCTGAATGGAAGTGGGAAGTTATCTCATTGGATTTCATCACAGGGTTACCGCGAACAAGAAAGCATAATGATTCTATTATGGTAGTGGTGGAAAGATTAAGTAAATCCGCCCATTTCATACCTGTGCAATCTACCTATAAGACGATACAAATTGCAGATATATTTATGAAGGAGATCTTTAGGTTGCATGGCATACCTAAAATTGTGATTTCAGATCGAGATGTTAAGTTTACGTCTGCTTTTTGGAAAACTTTATTTTCTGGATTAGGAACCCAGATACACTTTAGTACTGCTTATTATCCTCAAACGGATAGGCAGACAGAGCGTGTAAATAAGGTTTTAGAAGACATGCTGCGAATGTATGTAATGCAGCAACCCACCAAGTGGGAAGATTACTTGCACTTGGTAGAATTTGCATACAACAATGGGTATTAGGAGTCTCTGAAAATGAGCCCCTTTGAAGCATTATATGGTAGGAAATGTCGCACGCCTATAAACTGGAGCAGCCCTGAAACAAAATTGTTGTTGGGACCAGAAATGCTGGCTGAAATGGAGGCAGAGGTAAAACGAATAAGGAAGAATTTGAAAGTCGCGCAAGATAGGCAAAAAGTTTATGTAGACCGAAAAAGATCCTACCGAGAATTCGGGGTAGGAGACCACGTATATATACGAATTAAGCCTAAAAGAAGCACTATGAGGTGGACCTCTTGTGCTAAGCTGGCTCCTCGGTACTGCGACCCTTTCCAAATATTGCAAAGAATAGGACCAGTAGCCTATAGATTGGCAGTGCCCAGTCACATTCGAGTGCATAATGTGTTTCATGTATTCTTATTGAAGCGATATGTACATGATGAGAAACATGTAATTCATTGGCAGAATATTCAGGTAGGAAGAAGGATAAAATAATCCTAGTTTGTAGCTTGAATATCTCTAAATGTACTGATTTGGAAATCATTTTTTGCCTTTCAGGTAGAACCGGATGGAGAGTTCCTGGTAGAGCCCTTACGCATACTTGAGCGAAGAGAAATTGAACTCCGCAAAAGAGTATTGGTCCAGGTAAAAGTGCAGTGGAAGCACTTTGGACCAGACGAAGCTACTTGGGAGGAAGAAAAGTTTACGCGGGAAGCATACCCAGAACTCTTTCCGGAGAGGGACTGAAACACCGAGGACGGTGTTACTTCCAGGGGGGAAGCTGTGACACCCTCATTAAGAGACAAATTAGTTACAATTAGTTAAAAGACTAATGGTTTAATTATTCGTTTTTGTTTTATTTTCTTTTATTATTCTGGACAAGGAAAACTTAATGGTAATTTCTTATGACATAAAGTATTATTTTGTTACTGAGTTAACAAATGAAAACAGAAAATGAAAAAAAGAAAGAGAAAACCCTTAGATTGTTGGTGAAGTTTCTAAGAATACGAAGTGGTTGGGAATAGTTGGAAAACAGTTACCTACCCTCTGGGATAAAAAGGAATTCCAGAAGAAGGGTAGGGGTTCTGTGCAACTGGTAGCTGAGGGTGAAGTATTTCTAGAGCTGGGTGGTAGACCAGTTGAAATTACTTCTGCAACCGTTATGAGCAAGAATTTCTGTCTGTAGACTGGATTGGCCATCCTGAGGTCACAGAAGAGGAAGACTATCCACTGATTCCCGTGGCACTGTCCAAGTTATGGAGCTCGGGGGCAAGAGGAGGACGTCATTGCCTCTCTTGATGGTTGGGAGGACCACAGTTTAAGAAGGGATTTTTTTTTAATCAGATAAGTACTTAGAACCTGCAAACTTTACAAGTTACAGGTTAACTGTCTATTATTTGGTTATTAATTGCTAGGTATTTAATTTGTTATGAATTTCTACAGAATAAAGGCTATTTTATTGATGAAGCATTGTTGTGGCTAGAAATGTCTGTGTCTACTATGGAAAGATAGGCAGTCACTAAATAACCGAGAATGGTAGTACCATTATAATTTTGGAAAAGATTATCGTAACAGCCTGAGTTACTTGTTTATTTTTCCTTTCCTTAAAATTCAAGAGAAGTACTACCGGAGTCTTGCAAATTATCCTATTTGTATAGGGGTTTGTAATATGTTTTGTATTGAAAATTCTGTGAATAGAATTAACAGAACGAACAACTCCGTGGGTTTGTATAATAGGGTAAGAGAGAGATAATTTAGAAGAAGAAGTACATTGGAAAGAAATCTAGATGTAAATGGAAACTCTAGACCTGAGATGGAGTTACGGAGTTAACAGATATTTGGGCAAACGAGAAAAACTCAGAATATTCGGGAGGTTCAACCAAACATTAGAGTGACGGTCGTAGCCTCAAAATTAATTTGAAAAGAATTCATACTCTCCCCTTAGACACTAAGAAAACATTATTACAATCTTTTTCAAGATAACCGAACAGCAGAGGAAATTTAATTACTCAAACTCTCTGTCGAACTCAAGTGTAGAAGAGAACTCTTATGGAGCAGATTCTTTAACAAGTTAAGTTGAAGGAAAATTACATTTAGAACGATTTCAAACTTATGCATGCATGAAGACGAAGAATGCACAGATAAGGGCATGCAAACTAGATTGAGATGGAACCTTTACACCCTATCAGTTACGCTAGTTAACTGTGTAACAAAAAAAACAAACATGTCTATAACAGGCGTAATAGTAGTCCTGAAAGATCTGGAAATAAATCGAAATTCCCATAAAAAGAAATTACCAGAGATAAATATATATATGAATAAATATCATTATTTCAATGGATATAGTCCATAGATAAAACTGAACTTCAAGGAAAAAAATAGAATATTACACAGTCATGGAAAAAAGAAAAAACCCTTGTAGACTTCACTGCCTGACAGGTGATACATTTAAAGGAGATCAGGGTAAAGAACCCGAAATTAATAGTGCATCTGAGCAGAGTATTCAGTTTAAATACAAACTTAGGTACAAAGAGAATGTGTTAGCCATGAGCTTGGCCGCTCCTAGAATAATCCTTTACACAGTATGACATTAACCAGGCCCATGGACTTTAACTGAGAAATCCAAGCCTAGGGTGAACTATTCGAATCAACCTTTACTCTGCTAAGCAAGCTACAAGACTAAACCAGAAGTAAAATCTCATGGTGTTCACTCAGTTAACAAGCTAGGTTCTATTTAAGCCATGAAGCCACTGCTTCTTACGGTATACTGACCATATTACCTGCAAGAGCAGTTGGAGTGGTGTTAAATGCCGGGGCAAGCTCGAAGACTCGAGAGTAGCACTTAGGGTTCGAAATAACCTGGAAAGTCAATTTAAGAAGTGTGTTAGAAAAATCGATGAAGGGAAATTCTAACCTTAGATTCAACAATTGTGCAATAATTCGATAAGACAGAACTCGGTGTGTATACCTGTGAAGTGGGAGGTCCAGACTTCAATTGCGTGGGAAGCCACTGTGTTAAAAAAAAAAAACAATTAAGCGAAGGTTAAAAGAATATAACAGCAAGAAAAAGGAAAGAATAAGCTTAGGATAGGCTCGAAATCTTACCTGTAGATTTGAAGTTAAAATGAGAAGTTGACCCTGAGCTGGGTTTGGGAGAGGGCAGAGCCCATGACAGCTGAAACTCCTAACCTGTATGTAAACAAAAACTCCAGAGCACTTTGCTTAAGCGCATGCAATAATTAATTCTCGCCTCTGTTGCAGAACCTCAAAATTAAGTCAAGAAACTGGAAATATTTGTGAAAATAAGACTGATTATCTTACCAAAACTCCCGAGGGCATTTCCAGTCAAGCCAGAGCGAAACCCTGCAGCAGAGCGAAATGGATGGGTGGCACAATGACCCTCCAGGTTAACCGCTTTGTAAAAATCGTGGGAAGACCAATGCGCTCTCCGACATTTGCTACGGAAAATTCATTACACCTGCCCAACAATTTAATACACATTGTACCTCAAACGCAGAGGAAATCGAGACTCGTGACTTGGTAGAGGAGCGGTGCGCCAGGTGGTAAAGCCATCAGCCATCATCCCGGATTATTAAAGACTAAATTGTTGCGAGAAATCCAAAAGTAATTCACGGAGATACCAAAGCAACTGGATGGCCAGTTGTGTACTGTTGGAACATTAAATAACAACGAGCCTTAGCTTCACAGCCAAGACTATTCACACCTTTTCCATGTGGAAATTTAAAATACAAACGTTGTCATGAGAATTCTATGCTTATGCATAGTTTAAGTGGTTTAATTGTCTTGGTTAACTAAGTAATTTGCTGTATGGAGTGTGTTTAGATGGGGTAAACAAATTTTTTTTTACTATATGTGACATTGATATATGTATGTGACATCATTTCCAAAAAAATTATTATTTATCATTATTGTAAATCAAAACATTTTATTTTCTTACGCCAAATTAAAATGTGAGCCTTGGCTCTCGATTACACTTCACATATTATTTGGAAAACCGTTGAAATTGAAAAGCATTAAGATAACTTTAATCTACTAGCATGACAATAAACTAAGCTACTCTTGGAATCTTACCATTCATTACATGGAAACCTTACTCGTTCTCTACTTTGATGTGTTATTTTTTAATACTTTATTGTGTTATTTTTTAATAATTATACATTTTCATTGATAAAATGAATTTCCATGTCATTTATGCATTTCTTTTTTTTTAAATTTAATTTTGCATTTCCTCGTTTAATTTTTTTTATGTTGGTTAACCATTATATATAATTATTCTCAGCTTTGTCTTTTCTTTCTCGAATGTGAAGATTATTATGATTTTTTTGGTTTTAAAATGTGTTTTTGATATGTAAATGAATTTATCCACTTAAAAATTTATCCTTCCTGGAAAAATGAAATTGTGTATACAACACAATTCAAAATTATCACTTCAATAATTATTTAATGATTTTTTATAAAATTTTGAAAAAGGAGAGAACTAAAACATCAAAGAGTTAGAATATTCTGTATATAATTTAATTTTTATTTTAATATTAATATACTCTAAAATAGGTACAACTAATTATGGTAGAGATTTTGAGGAGAAAAGAAGCTAAACATCCAATAGATAGATTACTCTATAAATATTTATTCAATTTAATATAGGTTAATTTTTAATTGTAATATTAATTACATCTAGAGGTTCTCTAGTGCCCCTAAAACTAAGTATGTAGTGGAGAAAAAAAAAATGCATTGTAGGCCATAAAAAGAACACTTCAATGTCCACCATAAATAATATAATTACATCAACTCTAGATATAAAGATAAAGTAATTGATAATTAAAAGTTCTAATTTCATCTATAAATTCTTTTTACATTTTAGTATAAGGGAAGTATGTCATTTCTTCACTAATCAACATGGGAATTACACATGACATCTAAAATATTATTGATGTCACAACCATTATGAAAGATATGTGAAACCACCATAAATAACATAATTACATAAACTTTATATATAGAGAAATATTGTAATTGATAATAATAAAAAAATGATTCTATCCATAAAAAAAATTAAAATGAGGGAGAAGTGTGATTCCTTCTCTACTGAAGATGGAGATTACACATTAGTTATGACGGATATATGAAATTCATTCCATATATATATATAGATATATATATAACAAAAAAATTATTAAATTTTTACTTTTGTAATGTGAACTACTTATGTAATTCATTTATAGTTTAATGTGTACATTGAATAAAATAATTAAACATCTAATATATGGATATCAACTTCATACATTCAAATAAATATATAAAAAATCATTTTAATGTTGAATATAAATCAAATATTTCAATTTCCATCTTCAACGCTTAATATGGAGCTCATATGTAGTATAATACAATAATATTAATAATTATAAAATAAAAAATCAATGTGCATATATACCAAGAGGAAGAGAGAGGTCATATCTTATAAATACCTCATTTTAGCTAAATATATATCAAGGTAGAAAGAGATTAAAGTTATAGATTGATAAATTTGTGTTCTCAAAAGATTTTGCATCTCAACAAATTTAATATCACTTGATGTTTAATAAATCTTAACTAAGATAAATCTACACTAATAATGTTATATATTTTAATATTTTTACTAAGATTATATTTAATAAATATTGGTCTCTAAACAATAATTTTTATAAACAACTTCCTTATTTATATTCAATATATTCATTTTTATTTCATAACACAATTTTTTTCTAAAAACACCTTTTCTACATTATTTCAAAATTTCATGCCATTTTTTTTCTAAAAATCACTTTTTCTACACGAAGTTGTCTAACAAGATGGAGGAATTGACCCGACCACTAAAATTGTCCGGAATCTGGGCCAAATTTTTTTAAGAAATCTTACAGTAACAATGTTTGAATCATGATTTTGATGGTGGAAATGGATTCAGTACCGTCAAAAACTTCTAGGGCATCCAAAATATTAAAGATTTAAGAAATCTTACAGTAACAATGTTTGAATCATGATTTTGATGGTGGAAATGGATTCAGCACCATCAAAAACTTCTAAGGCATCCAAAATATTAAAGTTCGATAGTTATAGTTATAACGTGGAATAACAAAAATTCCCGCGAGATTTTCTTAAAATCTTACCGGAGTTTCCATGATTTTCAGGGCGAAAAAGCAGTCTAGTTAGACTACGGCTATCTACACTATGTTTATAATCAGTATTCACTAGTTACACCCCAAATTCAGGAGAAGACACTCTTATTGTTAAAATATAATTAAAAAAAAAATCATAAAATCAGATTGTTTTAGTGTTTGGATCGTTTTTTCTTAATGGTGAAAATAGAATTAATACCATAAAAAACCCTGAACACCCAAAATCCTGAAGTTTAACACCTTGCTGTAAAAATTTCTAAATATTGTTTAAATATATAAGCATTTTAGAGTCCACTATTACATAACCCCTATAAATACTATTAAATAATAATAATTACCATTGCTATCAGTGTTTAATCAAAATAATTATTCCTTCATACGATTTAAAAATGAAATGTAGATGTTATATTAACTTAAAGCTAACAAGTGACATGTCCTGCCCCTAATGAAGCTAGAGCTCCACCAATATTGATAGCCAATGATCGATATAAGACCTGTTCATCCTTTGAGAATCGCTAACCATTTTGTCCGTTCGGTATACGTTCGGATTTTTATGGACTTGCTTTGATAACTGCAACGCATTTTGTCCGTTAGAAATTTGTTTGGATTTGAGCTTTCTTGTCACGAACGCAGAACTGCCTTCGCACAAACCAGAAAACAGGAGCGTGCTTTCGTTTCAGAGTATCCGATGTTCTGATGGCTGGGTTTTCTCAGGATTAATATTACTGGCTTTCGTGAGGGGAAGATTAAGCAAGGTACATGTAAAATCTCCTGACATCACATATCCCATCCATAACTGTATCAATGATGCCATGACAACCAGTCAGCACTTCCGAGCGATGAAAGAGTCGAATGCACTTCAACAAAATAATGTTGTTTAATAGCAGTGATGACCTGCATTTACAACAGTGAGCAGAAAACTGGAAAACAGTGCTGTGGCACCACTCGCGAGAGCAAATAGATGAATGTGAATAAATATAATGATAGGGGTACGCGGCTCGAGAGTGGGAGCTTGTCACATGAAATACAGATCCCTGTCTAAAATTACAGTTTTTCCAGCAGTAAAGTTCAAGGCAGTACATGGGGACTGAATTTGATATTGTTTTTTAAATTTCGTAAGTATTTGATAAGGATTTCTGACAATTATATGTTTCTGTGAAATTTAAATCTTTCAACAGTTTTTCAAAACAATAAATCGACTAAACTCATTTCCATACTTAAAAACTCTTTTTGACCCACTAAATTTACTTTATTACCAGAAACTATATCACCAAATTGACAAAAAGAAACTTTTAATAGTAATGTTTAGTTAAATGTTTCGCAATTTTATAGTGAAAGTTTTAATAACATAGTCTTTAACAACCATTTTATCAAATTTGGATGCTCCACATTTTTTTTGGATCGACGTGTAGGTAATCGGGTTTGTCGATGCCCGTAGGGATTTAAGAGCCTTCCCAATCAAACGAAAATCTCAGAAAATATGATTAATATTATATTTTTCGTTATCTTTTTTTAGATAAAGGGTACACTGCTCCAGCCTGAGCAAGTGTAGCACGCCCAGGACTAAAGCTAGATTTTGTCATATCGTATTTTGCCATCATGGTTGTTTTAATAAGATAAATTTATAATAAATGGATCCTGGTTTTTCCACATGAAAGTTGTTGGGAGAATTTTCAGAAAGGAGTTGTCTAAAGGCGTAGAGGAATTGGACTGACCGTCAAAGGCAAAAGTGATGCTAAAAGTCATCGGAATTTGGTAAAAAAAATAATAAACTTTGTAATAGCAGTGCTTACATTAATGTTGTTGATGATGAAAATAGATTTAGCATTATCAAAAAATTTCAAAGCACTTTAATAGCTATAATATGAACTTACAAATACCACTTTTTCAGATATAATTAGAATTTCTCAAATAAAACTTCCAGAAAAAACTAAGTAGAACTTCCTTAAAAAAGAAGAAGCTATGCTATGGTTTCTTAGATAACCATAGTTTGATAGTGTAAGAAAAGGTTTCCTACTGTGGCCACTTCGTAGGCTTTGGTTCTTGAACCAACTCCGAGAGCTTGATTTCCACAAAATTAATATTGCTTTTCATAGAATACTATCAGCTAACTTTCAGCAAAATCAATTTCAGCGTAGATCTATGTTATTCCGGCATGTACAATCGTGGGCGATAACGTTGCATTTACCAGATGATTATAAATATCGCTCTCACTCTTCGTTTTGATAACTGAGTAGACATAAGGTGAATTATTATAATTTTTGTATTTTAGGTTATGATAACTTTGTAGATATTAGGTTTGCAGGTGTAGCTTTTGCAGTAGCATCCATTGTCACTTATCTGAGGATATAGAATTATTTGATATAGTTTATGGATTATAACAATTTTATGCCACTTTTAATGTCAACAATAAATATATTTTCTAATTACCAATTTTCTTTAATTAAAAGACAAAGTAAATATCGTTAAACTTGTATTTTTAAAATACCTTATATTCAACATATTGTTTATTGCCTTTTTCTTAAATTTATTATAATCATCTATAATGGTTACACTTTTTAGTTTTTATCATATACCAAGACAATTTTATTTCACTATATATAATTATTAGCACAACCATATTAATAAATGTGGTTGAATTATTAGCACAACTACATTAATAAATGTAGTTGATATATGTGTAAAGGCATGCACCAATCACATGCACAATTACATTATTAATTGTGGTTGATATAAACTTATATGCACCATAGTAATAATAGTATTGATATTGATGGTCGCACTGCTGCTTCCAGACGTGGCAGAGGTCGTGGTCGTGGGGCGCAAGTTCGCCTCTCCTCCAATGCTCACTCTCACTCCGTCCGTTTCATATACCCCTGCTCCCTCAATCATCATGAGTTCATTGCCTCTGTCTCCATCAATCTGAGGCCTAACCCGATTGCTCAGTTATTGCCCTCGGCCCCCTACACGACTGCTCAGGCTCTGCCCTCTGGAATTGTTCCAGCTCCTGAGGACGAAATTCTGTTTTGTCCCCCCGGCGTTAGTATGCAAAGTGCTCAGGGAGCAATCACCTCTCAGTTCGAGCTTCAGCAAGCAGAGCCCAGCGCTCCTTCCGGCAGTGGCTTCTCAGGCAAAGCTCCTCTTCCTCCAGCGGACAATGACTTCAGCCCGTATGCTTGCCCAGTGGTGGAAGAAGCGCCCTTGCCTACCAATGAAGCTTAATGGATTCTGCAAGCCAGTTTTTGACTACAGGTATCAAGAAGGGGCTAATCCTCCTTCTTTCTTTCAGTTTTTTGCAGGATAAAGAATGTCATTCTCCATCGACATATCAATGGTCTCCCAGCTACTATTTTCTAAATATTGCTATACATGTAAATGTCCTCTGGACAGCGTTCCATTGCTACACTAAAACTGTTTGTAATTTTTGTGTTGGGAAGTGTCTGCTGTGGTCTTGTATGTCGATAAGAATCCTCCATTTCAGACAACATTACGGACACATGTATCAGTGGTTTAAAAGTCGAACAAGGTCCTGGTCATCAGTGTTTTTCATAGCCTGTAAACAGTCGTTGTTTTTCTATGTCAATGTTCAGCAATGTAATGCAAGAATGCCACATCACTGGGCTAGCCACTTGGAGGCCTCTGCCTCTTTGTAATCTTTTTGTATCAATATAGAAGTAGACTTATTCAGAAAAAAAAATAATAATAATAGTATTGATATTAACAAATATATAAATCTAATAATAATAATTTATGTTATAAAAAATTAGTATTATTATATTAAAAAGGGATAATACTTATAACAATTTTAATCACACTTTTAATAAATATTATTATATTGCCAACAAAAATGATTATTAACATTAGAAACCATAGGCATTATAAACCCAAGAAAAATATATTAAACACAGTGGATTAATATTAAAACCCAAGGGAGTATTATTAGAAAGTGTAAGGATTAATAAATTCAAGGGATTTGTACTAAAAACTCAATACAATGATATTAAAAACCCAAAACATTAATATTATAAAACCAATAGATTATAAAGCCAAGAGATATATATTAAACCATAGGATTCATATTATAAACATTGTGAATAATATTAAACCCTAGGAATATGAACCATTAGATTACTAAACCCAAAGGATTGATATTATAAACTGAAGCAAGTAATAAACCAAAGGTATCAATACTAAAAATCGATGAGAATAATATTAAACCGAATGGATTGATATTGTAAAACCGAGGAATGTATACCATAGGATAAATATGATAAACCCTAAAACAAACATGGTTAACCACATCATTGACCATGAAAGACCATGGTTGACAATGCTAGGGCACGATTGATTTTCATGCTGAGGCAATAATTGCCACAAAATGACATTGGAAGATGGTTGTCCATGATTAACCATGGTTAATTTTCATATTGACATAATATTTGTCACAATGTGACATTGGACCATGATTGACAATGGTGGACCATGGGTGACCATGGTTGACCAAGGTTGACTATGGTTGATTTTGATAATGCAACATTATTTTTCACAATGTGACGATGGACCGTGGATGACTATGGTTGATTTTCATACCGAGCCAGTAACTGTCACAATGTGACCTTTGGCCATGGTTGACCCTGACCATGGCTAATTTTGATATTGGCATAATATTTGTCACAATGTGACATTTGACCAAGTTGACCATGGCTTCCCAACACTATCAACCCAAGGGATTGAACGTAAATATTATAAACACTGAATTAGACATGGTTCACGATGCTCGATCATGGCCCATGCACAATATGTTGAATCATTGTCAAAATGTGTCAGTCGACCATGGTTGGGCATGGTTGAGCATGATATATATTCACATGGAGCAAATTCTTCCCATAAATAAACATTTCAACATGTTGGATTTTCATATAGAGAAAATATTTGTGACAATGTCACGCACAACCATGGTTGACCATGACTAACCATGACTATAAACCCAAGGGATTTATATCAAACAAAAGGATCAATACTCTAAACGAAATGAGAAATATTAAACCCTATGAATAAGAACCCTTGCATGAAAAGAACTCACAATATTATTACTATAACGCAAAGAAAATAACAAACTGAAAAGAATAACATTAAACCCGTAAAATTTATATTATAAAATAAAAAAAACATTAAACCCTATTGAACCCATGAATAAGAACAATATTACATCTCACTAATATCAACCCTGACACTAATCAACCCACGAAAGTAAAATTATAAACGCAAGAGAATATTAAATCCAAGTGAGGAATAATAATAACCCTGCAGAATATAAACCTAACACACATATTTTCTAATTTAAATCAATGGAGAAAATAGTTGAGATATGCTAATGGAGTAAGCATTGTAAAAAGGGAAAAATATTTTAATGGGTAGAAAATGGTTACATGATTTTAGAATAGTGAATACTTTATAATTTTATAAAATATATTTATAAAATACAATTGATTGTATTGCATCACTCAATTGCTCAAAATTTAATAATTCAAATGAGGGTTATCTAAAAAGGTGAGGGTTATTTTTTGCATAAGATTTTAAGAATATCAATTTATAATTATTACTGAAAAATCAAAACATCATTAATGTGTTTGATATATGCCTATTTTCATATACCAATGAAATGAACTATGTGTGTATTGTACTGCCATATTGATATTAAAAAATTAAAAATCACTGAAACATTGCGAAACATCAATAAATAAACATAAACATATTCATATATTAATAGTGCAAACCTGATGGAAAATCTAAAAAAGATCTAGAGTAGAAATAAATACCATTAGCAGCATAAACCTTAAGAATAATTGTAAAAAAAAAAAAAAAAACCCAAAGTCACCCATGGTAAATTGAGATCGATAAAAATCAAAGATAATAACGTTGAACTGAAACATTCTTATAAGAACATATAAACATATGCAAGCATTCAAGAATTTGTATTCTTACGGAAAATGAAGTTCCAACATGAACAGAAAAAGAGACATATAAATTGAAAACATCTTAATGTAAGAACAACTACATGACATTGAAACAAAACAAAGAAAAATATATTTAAGATATATGTTTGTACTATTAACATAAATAAATTATCGGATGAAGTTAAACTTTAAAGACTCTCCCAGAACACATTTATTTATTTCCAGGGTCTTCTAAGACACATCCTAATCGGCGACAGATGCTGTGTTGGGTGTGGAGCCTGATTATCATCCCAATTTAAAGTTCTTTGTTTCAACTAGATGTATACCCTAGGAAGACTGTACACCCCTCCACCAAGGGGGAGCGGGGGGGATTGTGTAAAATTTCCTTGTAAAATATTGTAATTTCACAGTCAATCTGGGTTGTTCATTAGGCGAATGATCTAACAGTAGAAGTTATGTTTAATTTAGGGTTTTTTTCCCTAGAAGGAAAACCCTTGGTTCATGAGGGAATTGTATTTCAATTGTGTGGTCTGTGTATAATTCTGAGCAAGAAAGAGAAAGGGTAACTGTGTGAGAGAGTAGAGGAAACTACAACGGATCTGTTGTAGGTTGTGTCTATTGATTTTACTGGATAATACAAAGGAAGGACTGGTTTCTTCTCCGTGGACGTAGCCCAAGTTGGGTGAACCACATATATATGTGTCTCTCTTGTTTGATATGTTTTGTGTTTGTATTTCTGCATATTTTTATGTGTTCCATTTCTATGTAATATATATTTTTCTAGCAACTTGTATGAGAGCCAAAGGTATATTTGGCTAATAAACTCACAGGAAACAATGGTTCCTGGTTCGAGTGGGAGCAATGGCTGAATATGACAGGTTTAAGGTTGATAAATTTAATGGCCATAACCACCAATTGAGGAAGATGCATATGGAATATTGTATATGTATTAGAAATATCTATACCTATGAATGAGCACGTAGAAACAAAGAATTCGTTGAGTATTATAAAACGAAGAATGGGGGATTCTCGACAATAATGCACTTGGAACAATATGGCTGTGCCTCGTGGCATCGATACCCTTTAATATTTCAAAGGAAATGAAAATAGAGGGTTTAATGATGACATTGGCTAGACTATATGAAAAACCCTTGGCCTCAAATAACATATTTCTTATAAAGCAATTATTTAATATGAAAATTTTAGAAGGTGGATGTGTTGGCGACCATTTAAATGATTTTTATAGAGTTACTAGTCAGTTAAGTTTTGTAGGCATAAAATTTGATGATGAAGTCAGGGCTTTGTTATTTCTATTCTCATTGCTAGGAAGTTGGAAGGGTTTAGTTATGGCCATTAGTTACTCTCTCTCTAGATCTAGTAATTCAAAGTTTCATGATGTTTTCGGTGCCATCCTTAGCGAGGAAATGTGACGCAAAAGCTTCAGTGAAACATCAAATAATGATTTGAGTGTAGAGACTAGGGGAATAAAAACAAAAAGAGGAAAGAGCCCAGGATATCGCAGTAAGTCAAGGAAAGGTAAATCCAAGTCCAAAATGGGGATAGTGTGCATGAAATGTGGGAAGAAAGGGAACCTGAAGAAAGACTGTAAGTCTCAGAAGGGAAATTAAGGAGACGCCCAATGAGAAAAAAATCATGAATTGAATGTGAAAGGTGATATGTTTCAAGATGTTGATTCTTTCTTTAGAAAATGTTATTTATTCCTGGGCGGTATATCAGGGGCCTCATTCCATTCCATGCCTCATAAGAAACATTTTAATGACTATGTTAAAGGATATTTTAGACAGGTTCATCTCGGTGATGATAAACCATGTAAAATTGTTGGAATTGGTAAAGTTCTTGTAAAACAGTTGAATGGAAATCAATGGTTATTAAAGGATATAAGCCATGTTCAAGATCGGAAGAAAATTTGATCCGAACAGAGCAATTAGGTGGTGAAGGTTGTGTGACAAAATTTACAGATAAAACCTGGAAGGTCACTAAAGGAGCCCTGGTAATAGAAAAAGGAGAAAAGGTTGGTGCATTGTATTTATGCAATTTTATTTCTAATTTTGTTAATGATTTAAATTCCACAGGAGTAGATGAAACATCATGGCATCATAGACTCGGACGCAAGAGTGAGAAGGGAATGAAGATTCTTCACTGAAGAAATTTGTTGCCAAGTTTGAAGAATATTGATTTGGATTTTTTTTAGAATTGTATTTATGGAAAATAGAAGAGAGTCAGATTTCTTAGAGTTGGGAAATAAAGAAGAGAAAAAAAATTAGAGCTTTTGCATACAGATGTATGGGGACCCACTCAGGTATCATATCTCGGTAGCTCTCATTATTATGTTACTTTTATTGATGATGCAACTAGAAAAACTTGGATTTATTGTATTCATAATAAATCTTATGTATTTGATACTTTCAAGAAATGGAAATATTTGGTTGAGATTAAGACACGAAAAATGTTGAAGTGTCTCAGATCAGACAATGGAGGTGATTATTGCAACAAAGAGTTTGATAGGCACTATTTAGAGCATGGAATTTGTAGAGAGAAGACAGTTCCAGGAACACCACAGGAAAATGGTGTGTCAGAAAGGATGGACAGGATAATCATGGAGCATGAAAGGTGTGTGAGATTGCATGTAGGAATGCCTTTACAATTTTGGGCAGATGTTGTAGATACTATTTTTTATCTAATAAACAATGGGCCTTCAACTTCCTTGGATGGTGGTATTCTAGAGGAGACATGGACACGTAAAATGGTTAACTACTCTTTTTTAAATCCTTTTGGTTGTGAGGCCTTTGTCCATATTAATAAAGAAAACAAAAAAAAATCTTGAGGAAAAATCAAAGAAGTGTACCTTTATTGGATATGGTGTTAATGATTTTGGTTATTTCTTATATGATTATGAAAATCAAAAAATAATTAGGCGGAGAAATCTCATATTAAATGAAAATGTCTTGTATAGGGATCAGATGCAAGAAAAGAAAACAGAGAATACAGAGTGCTTGATGAGATCATAAAAAAAAGTAAAGGTGCCTAAAAATAATAATAATCAACAACCACCACAACAGCAACGGACACCTCAAACACCAGAAAGTGGTGTAAGAAGATATACCAAGATAAGTAGACCCCCTGAACGATACTCTCCTTCATTATAATATGTATTGTTGATGGATTCTAGTGAACAAGAATGTTATGAGGAAACAATGCATGTATAAACCAAGAAGAAGTGGGAGCTAGCCATGAAAGAAGAGATGGAGTCCTTGGTACATAACCAGACTTTTGACTTAGTCAGGTTTCCTGCAAGTAAAACAACATTACATAATAAATGGGTTTACAAGTTGAAGGAAGAAGATGGAGGAAAACCGAGGTACAAATCTAAACTTGTGGTGAAGGCGTTTGCATCGAAGAAATGTATTGACTTTGATGAAATATTTTCTCCTGTTGTTAAAAATACTTCAATCAGAATTATTTTTAGTCTTGTAGCAATAGATTATTTGCATCTTGAACAAATAGATGTAAAGATAACCTTTCTCCTTGGATATTTGGAGGAATAGATCTATATGCGACAACCGCAAGGATATGTGGTCAAAGGGAAGGAAAAATTACTGTGCAGGTTGAATAAGAGCTTGTACGTCCTAAAATAACCTCTAAGGAAGTGGTATCTAAAATTTGAGAGGCTTATGTTAGAACAAGGTTATACTAGATGTCACTCTGATCATTGTGTTTATATGAAAAAGAAAATGATGGCAGCTGTATTATATTGTTATTATATGTAGATGATATGCTTGTTGCAGGGTCAAACATGCAGGAAATAAATGTACTCAAAGGAAAATTGGAAAATTCATTTGCAATGAAGCATTTGGGAGATAAAAAACAAATCCTTGGTATGAGAATAACTAGAGACGGGAAAAAACACAAATTAACATTGTCTTAGAATGAGTACATACAAAAGCTGTTGGAAATATTTAATATCCAGAATGCAAAACCAGTTAGTACACCTTTGGCTAGCCATTTGAAATTTAGTAAAGAGATGTGCCCCAAGACCAAATAAGAAATAGATTATATGTCTAAATTTCCATATGCATCAGTAGTTGGAAGCTTAATGTATGAAATGGTCTGCACAAGGCCTGATATTACACACGCAATCGGAGTTATAAGTAGGTACATGAAAATCCCAGGAAAATAACATTGGATGTCAATGAAATGGATTCTCAGGTACTTGAGAGATACCACAAATAAAATTATGCTATGGTGGTTCAAACTTTTCTCTAAAGGGATATGTTGATGCAGATGTGGCAGGTGATAGAGATAATAGGAGGAGACCTACACTGTATGCATTTACTATAGGTGGAACAACTATTAGTTAGGTTTCAAAAATGCAATATGTTGTTGCACTTTCAGCAACGAAATAAGAAAATGTTTCCACTATAGAGGCTAGTAAATAAATTATTTGGTTCCAAAAGCTTATGGTTGAATTAGATAAGGAGAAGGAGATGGGCATGTTATATAGTGACAATCAGAGTGCCATTTATCTTTCAAATTGCTCAGCATTTAATTCCAACACTAAACACATACATCTCAAGAACAATTTCACATGGTTAGTGTTGGAAGATGGACAGTTGAAGCTCGAAAAGATACACACTAGTGAGAATCATGCAGATATGTTAACAAAAGTTTTAACGAGGGAGAAACAGAGGCTCTACTAAGTTTCAATTTGTCTTCAAGTATGTTTATGAAAATGAGAAACAACTAGATCCAAAGTGCAATCATTTTTCAACAAATGAAGCAGTGGTGGAGTTGCTACAATCAGTCTCCATGTGAGGTATTGTTGGGTGTGGAGCCTGATTATCATAGTGATTTAGAGGTCTTTGTTTCAAATGGATGTATATCCTAGGAATCTTGTACACCCCTCCATGCGGGGGTTTGGGGGGTGCCTGTCCCCCTCCAACTGGGGCGGGGTGCATGGGCTACCGATTCCCTGACAAGGTTTCCAAGGCAAAGCCCTGGAAGCTAAAAATAGATGCAAAAATTCCTTGTAAAATATTGTAATTTCGTAGTCAATCTGGGCTGTTCATTAGGCAGATGATCAAATGGTAGAATTTATGTTTAATATGGAGTTTTTTTCCCTAGAAGGAATCCCATCATATCATGAGGGAATTGTATTCCGACTGTGTGTGGTGTGTGTATTCTGGGCGAGAGCTTCATCTTTGAGACCCATAAATGTGCTCGTTCAAATTTATTAATTTTCATCACCAAAGCCCTACCGAGCAAGGTTTCATTTGTAATTAAGATTAACTAGAAATTGCACCATATGTTGCAAAGAAAATTTCGTAAGGTGAGAGTGTATAAAAGACATCATGAAATGGAGATATTTTATTAAAAACATATTACAAAACCTGAGACTAAAAATTCATTCACAAATAAAGGAAAATATTTAGACATAAAACAGTGGCGAGGATGGCTCATCATCATAGTTATCTTGGCTATGTACTCATTTATTGCAGCGATTACGTAGTTGTTTAGTTGTTTACCATCGATGAGAGAAGAACATGTACTCATAATAATTCAAAATCAATCGACCAAAAGTGACAATATACAAGCCTCTCACACCAAGAATAAACCTCCTTGGACTCACCAAATCTTGTCCAAAACAACGACGTTTTTCACATAGTAAAAACATGAAGTGAACCTAGAAGATGAAAATCCATAGGCTAAAAACAAATGGAGTAAAATTGCATAGTTAAGGAGCATTAAGGTTAGAGGAGAAAATTATGAGTTTTAGGATCATGCAATTAAGGAAAATAATGACAGTGGACAGTGATCATTGCAATGTTCAGTGGACAGGGATCATTGCCATAGTTCTTCATTTGTGCGACAGTTATCATTTCAATGTTCAGTGGACAGGGCTCATTGCCATAGTTCTTCAATTCAAAGAATGGATGATCATGTGCAATTTCAGATTAAAAAAAATAAAAAAAATCATATTAACATTTCATAGAAAAAGGATATCGGTAGTACCTCAGTTTCAATGGCAACACAGTCTTGGAACTACCTCAATTCAGTGCTATTACATAACCACAACAACCTCATTTGGTAATTCCATAGTAGTATAAGTCTCATTTCTATAACTTTGATGTTTTAATATTATATACATTTTGGTGTCACAAATTAGGTGTCATAGTTAAATTTGAGAAATAGAGTCTCGATAGTATGACAAGTTCTCAAATAATACAACACCTTCGATGAGATACTACATTGACAAAAATTCGGATATGTCACAAGGAGGATTAAAGTGACAAAAGTTCAGTTGGATCACAGTAATGACCACAGTGAAAAGGGTCTCACTGATTCGGCATCATCACAGTTCATTGAGAAGGATTCCATTTAAGTTTGGTGGTATCAAATTGACCTTCTTACAGAGATAATGTCTGAGTAACATGGATATAGTCCCGATTACTCTACAAAAGCTCACAATAAATCACATAAGTTCAGAAATTACAATCATATTGGATAAGTTTCTTTATAACAAGTTTTTGGCTATGAACCCACAATCCAATAACCGCAAATTTTGGACAAATTTTCAATGACGGCCCTGATATACCTTCTTGATCCTTTCGCGTTGAGTTCCAATTATCAACAACATCAAAACTGATAAAATTCTATAGATGTTGAGAAGATGAATTTTCTATACTACCCTCATGTTTTCTAATGCTTCTCTCAGATATACCATTGACAACATCTACATAGTGCTTTTCAGAATTCCTGAGATCACCTATTGTAGAAAAATGAGCCAGACCGTGACCACCTGCAGGGAAGAGAAATACTCTCAGCCTTGAAGATACTTCACTCGAGCCTTCCAGGTGTCTCTCATATTCATCCGTCATATTTTCAATATCCTCATCATGAGAAACAAACACGAAAGCATCGAGATCCTGATCTGGAAATTTATACTTCAGCAACAGATCCTGGCCATATGTCTGCATCATCTTCTGCATGAACTCTCTAAAGCCAATACCTCTGTGCGCTGTGACAATATGAGTCTCACCTCCCACATACCTGAGGGCACCATCACTTGGTCTTGGAAGAACTTTTCCACCAAAACTACACACAACAGAAAAATATTTACTAAATGTACAGGTGTATGGAGAGTGGTAAGAGATTGAAAATTTGTACTCTGAGATCAAATGTAAAAGAAAAAAAGACTCATCAAGATGTATGGTGAGATTTGGCATAAGCAGTTATTCCAGTTTATAAAAACCTCTAAACATCAAAAGGAAATTTTCAGAAATAGGAAACCTTGAATCCATGCTAGAAATGATAGCATTGGGCTATCATCCCACCTCCAGAAAACTATCATAATTGATAACAACATTCACCCAAACCAGACAAAGGAGGAAATACAAAGATGAAACAAGTTAGAAAGTCCTTAAGAGTTTGAATGAAACCATCCATTCAAAGGAAACCATGTGATGTTTTGAACTTCCATATTTTTCAAGCAGATTAAAAACTTGGTACATGACAGAAAATCATTTCCTCCCAAGTCATATTTCATTTTCTGCAAGCTTAAGGAAAACGAAAAACCTCTATGAGAATAAATTGGACTAGTATATGTTCCCCCACAAAGACATCTATTAGTTCATATACTAAATGAGAATGCAATGTGTCTACCATGTATCAATGGACAGTGACACACACTGTCTGTAATAGTATTGTTTACTGAGACAAGATTTTATTTTTATTTGATTCTACTTAAATATTCTTAGAGATTTAAGGAAATAGAACAAAAAAAATGAACTCAGACTACCCCACCAACCCATAAATGATGAGAATATAAATTTATATACCTTTCTCTTCAGTCCCAGAGCATTTTATAATTCTTCCGTTTGTCCATTCTGTTCACAAGCAATAAAAGTTAAATTCTTTAAACACTGCGCATATAATGGAAAAATTAACAGCACGCAATTCATCCGAATCTGAAATATAGTTGGGAACAGTACTGGTATTGCATGCATTCATGTGAGGTAAATCAACTCTGTGAAAGAAGTATAAATATAATACCAGTTCTAAAAAACATCACCAATAAGCTAAACGTTTTAACATGAAGAGTTGAAAAGGGACAATTTTTTATTAGGATGAGAAAGAAGAGTCTTACAAATGGTACTCCTGAACACTATATGAGTACAATAATTCAATTAACAAGTATAGTGTAGCTATTCTATTCTAGGGCTAGCAACTGGAAAGAAAGAAAGCAAAAGTGATTAACTACACTTTCCATCTTCAGCTTCAAATAGCCCGCTAGAACTGTATGAACTTGAAGAATCTTTGATATGCAGTAACCAAGGACTACACTAAAAGTAGTAGTCCTTGTAGAGTGTCAGTTTAGAGATAAGATGGAAAAACTCTTAATTCCATTCAAACTTGCTTTCATGCTCCAAAATACTAGATTTGATCTCCATTTGTAGATCCATTATTGGATCCTCTGTGAAATGATTCCACGGATCCAAAGGAAGCATCACATGGTAATCCAAATCCCAAGTTTTTGATCATTTCCCGGGATTGGGGTTGGAAAGGTTGATAAAATACTTTTCTTTCATCACAGAATATACCTTCTCTCATAGACTGCTACATACTTCCACCAGATTGGTGCATGCCTCCACAAGATTGGTGCATGCTTCCACTAGACTGGTGCACACTTATACTACACTCATTATTATTTTTGCCCACCACAACAACCTGACCGTAGAAAATATCTTCTGGTGTAATTCTAGAAAAATCTTCCATTGGAAAGCCAGGTTCTTTGATAATTTCAAGTGGATTATTACCACTAACAAACAGGGTCATTCCATTGGTATGATGATCAGGCTGTCCCACAGATGTGTAGAATGTGGAAGCATTAGTTTCACATTCTAGTCTATGAAATTCCATCCCTTGCACATTTGTTCTGTAAGGACAATTAGACTGATGATCATTCCTTGAGTTCAGGTCCAAAAATCTATTTTTGCGCTCACGATGATGGAATTTCTCATTTTCTTGGAGGATATGGAGCTATAGCCAAGAATGGGCAAGACAGACTTTAGGTAATGCGAAAGAAATCTGCTGATAACCCATTTATCCATTTTCTCGGAAATCATGGTTTTGACAATTCTTTCCATCAGATACATACTCAATGACGATAGATCTTCAAACCACCACCCAGTTTTAGTTTTTGAGTTCTTAGAGCTTCTTTTATCGCAAAAATACTGAATCCCAATACTATCAAGAGAAGACAAGGTAGGACTGGTATCATAGTTAGCATTCATTCTTTCTATGAGAACACCAATACATCTTTGAATAATCCCTATAGCATCTGCTGTCAATACCATAGCCTCACAGTCCTTCAATGCATTTATCAATTCCCGCCAACTCCAGAAGGCCAAGCACTTGAGAAAATCCTCTGTTCGCCTCACCAGGTTCCCTTCTTGGATCTCTTCTGTCATCTCTAGATACTCGGCCACACAAAGAAGCTTGCATATTTTGGTAGATGTGATCTCAATGACTCGTATATGTTCCCCCACAAAGACATATATTATTTCATATACTGAATGAGAGTGCAATGTGTCTACCATGTATGAATGGATACTGACACACACTGTCTGTAAAAGTATTGTTTACTGAGACAAGATTTTATTTTTATTTGATGCTACTTAAAGATTCTCGGAGATTTAAGGAAACAAAAAAAAACAATGAACTCAGACTAACCCACCAACCCAGAAATGATGAGAATATAGCTTTATATACCTTTCTCTTCAGTCCCAGAGCATTTTCTAATTATTCCATTTGTCCAATCTGTTCACAAGTAATAAAATTTAAAACCTTTAAACACTATGCATATAATGGAAAAATTAACAACACACAATTCCTCCATTTCTGCAATATAGTTTGGAACAGTACTGGCACTGCATGAATTCATGTGAGGTAAATCAACTCTATGAAAGAAGAATAAATATAATACCAGTTCTGAAAAACATCACCAATAAGCTAAATGTTTTAACAGAAAGAGTTGAAAAAGGGCAGTTTCTGATTAGGATGA
The DNA here is from genome assembly GCA_034641835.2 of Pinus albicaulis. Taxonomy (NCBI): domain Eukaryota; kingdom Viridiplantae; phylum Streptophyta; class Pinopsida; order Pinales; family Pinaceae; genus Pinus; species Pinus albicaulis. Next base: position 330,018,526 of record CM076575.1, on the reverse strand, counting down.
GAAAGAAGAGTCTTACAAATGGTACTCCTGAACACTATCTGAGTACAATAATTCAATTAACAAGTACAATGTAACTATGCTATTCTAGGGCCAGAAACTGGCAAGAAAGAAAGCAAAAGTGCTTAACTACACTTTCCATCTTTAGCTTCAAACAACATGCTAGAACTGTATGAACTTGAAAAATATTTGATATGCAGTAACCAAGGACTGGACTAAAATTAGTAGTTCTTGTAGAGTGTTAGTTTAGAGATAAGGTGGAAAAATTATTAATTCCAGTGAAGCTCTCTTTTAGGCTCCAAAATACTAGATTTTATCTCCACTTGTAGATCTATTATTTCATCCTCTGCAAAATGATTCCATGGATCCAAAGGAAGCATCATATGGTAATCCAAATCCGAAGTTTCTGATCATTTCCCGGGATTGGGGCTGGAAAGGTTGATCAAATACTTTTCTTTCATCACAGAATATACCCTCTCTCATAGACTGTTGCATACTTCCACCAGATTGGTGCATGCCTCCACTAGATTGGTGCATGCTTCCACTAGACTGGTGCACACTTATACTGAACTCACTATTATTGTTGCCCACCACAACCTAACCTAGAAAATATCTTCTGGTGTAATTTTGGAAAAATCTTCTTTTGGAAAGCCAGGTTCTATGATAATTTCAAGTGGATTATTACCACTAACAAACTGGGGCGTTCCATTGGTAGAAGCCGTGTTTTGTTGCACACTACTATCATACAAAGCCAATAGCTCACTTATATGCTGTTGAGTTTTAGCAAGCATAATAAAACTGCCAGTATTAAGAGGATGAACGATTTGGTTCCCCAGAGATGCTAACTATCCTCCACTTTTTTATTCAGAAACACCTTTCTCTTGCAAATGAGGATGATCAGGCTATCCCACAGATGTGTAGAATGTGGAAGCATTAGTTTCACATTCTAGTCTCTGAAATTCCATCCCTTGCAGATCTGTTCTGTAAGGACAATTAGACTGATGAGCATTCCTTGAGTTCAGGTCCAAAAATCCATTTTTGCGCTCACGATGCTGACACTGCTCATTTTCTTGAGGGATATGGAGTTATAGCCAAGCATGGGCAAGGCAGACTTCAGGTAATGCGAAAGAAATCTGTTGATAACCTAGTTATCGATTTTGTGGGAAATCATGGTTTCGACAATTCTTTCCATTATATACATACTCAATGACGATAGATCTTCAAACCACCACCCAGTTTTAGTTTTTAAGTTATCAGAGCTTCTTGTATCGCAAGAATACCGAATCCCAATACTATCAGGAGAAGACAAGGCAAGACTGGTATGAGAGTTAGCATTCATTCTTTCTATGAGAACATCAATACATCTCTGAATAATCCCTGTAGCATTTGCTGTTAATACCATAGCCTCGCAGTCCTTCAATGAATTTATCAATTCCCGCCAACTCCAGAAGGCCAAGCACTTGACAAAATCCTCTATTCACCTCACCAACTTCCCTTCTTGGATCTCTTCTGTCATCTCCAAATACTTGGCCACACAATGAATCTTGCATATGTTGGTGGATGTCATCTCAATGCAGTCAATCCCATTATAGCAGAACCTGCCCACCAGCTCAAATGCCTCGGCCCCTCTTGGTAAATCATGAAGTATTACTTTGTATGACTTCACTCGCCCTGTCTGAGCTCCTCCTACTGATGTTGCCTTGTTGAACAACTTGATCAGCCTCCCTGAGAAGGAAAGCAGTGCTTTCTGGAAGAAATTCAATCACGCCCCCAATTCATCTCAGGATACCCACCACCCACAAAAATAGCAATCAATCCATTTGAACATACCTACCACCTAAAAAAAGCATAGCTGACATAAACCCATCCTAACCCTCAGTATGAAGCCCCAAGAGCTGAAGAAAACTAAAAATGCAAGTAAATCAAGTTGCAAAGCACCTTGCTTTTCTCTGCCCAAAAAAAGAAAAGAAAAACATAAGGATAGGATAAAAATACCTTGTCTACAAAGAATGTTTCTTCTGCATTGACATTAACCTCCAGATCACATACAGGGTGCATGCTGCTCTCCTACAGGTGGGAGTTATCAATTTTTTATGCAAGAATATGTATATGAGGTTTCACCATGAAAACACCCAAAAAGACAGATACAAAGGCAGAGAAATGCTGGTGCTCCTAAGCCCTCGATTCTGCACATTCATCAATGCAAACTGTAACAGAATCACACCCTTCATCTGACATAACATTCGTGTAAAAATTATTTCCAATTCAATGGTTCAACAGGACACCAGCAATGTTATGTCAGTAAGCAACTACAAGCCCTGACTCCTCAACACATTTTCTTGCTTAGAACTCCATTCATGCTTTCACACACACATATATGTGTGTGTGTGTGTGTGTGAGCTTTCTTGCAGGTGTATTTCCCATCTAAATAGATAACTAATTGATTTTTTTTATAATAATGTAAATCACACCCTTCGTTCTGCGTGAATCCATTTCCAAATCCTTCGGCACTTGTGAGAAAGCAAGTAATCGGATTTTGTTGCCGAGCCAATGCCTCCTCCTGGTTGACAACTGAAAGCCATGTTGCACTCTCCTTTGCTATCATCTTATCCTGCAAACATTTAGACTGCCTCACAAGTTTGTGAATTTTTGCAATATCAGGAGACATGTGTTTGATTACAGCAGTGAGAACACCAACCTTCCAAGCCTTTTTCAGATCATGAGGCTTTTTATAAGGAAGGACTTGTCCTTTAGGAAAACCCACCTGTTGCCACCAGTCCTCATTCCTAGTTGGCCACCATGGGGGAGGAACACCCTTTTCCAATGGGTATCTCCTTTGAGGAGGATCGCAGTGCTGCATTAAAGCAAACAGTAAAGAACCCAGAGTGGTATGCTAGAGTTTGTGAAGAGTATGAGAAGTTGAAAAAATAATTACATTAAACTCATCTTTCCTGGGTGCTGAGTGTTCTACTTGATATTTTGACATTGCAGCAGGACCATTTCTATCAAACCTAACCTTCTCCTTCCACCAGGCCCTAATATTATCAAAAGCATCGCTCACGAGCTTCCCTTTCTCTGGAATTATACCATATACAAAACCCTGAGCCTTACAAACTTCCATCATCTTTAGCATGTACTTCAAAATACCATCATGTGCCCCCGACATCTTCTTTCTTCTCGCTTGCTCTTGAGATTGCCTCTGCTTTGCATCATCAACAACATCATTTCCTTTCCGCTGCTCCTTCAAGCGCCGAAGCCTTATCTGATCCTTCCACATCCATTTCTCAAGTTCATCCACATCAACCTCATCATCACGGACATACTCTTCACACAGAGCATCCCCAGAAAAATTTGGAATCGCCAGAGAAGTGGCAACTCCCTGGTAACTGCCAACAGGTGGTAATTCTAATTGATGTTTGAGCATGATTGAATCGTCTAACAAAGAATCTAATGACACATATTATGACAGAAAGGCACTTAGAAAAGTTGTTTTCAAATAGTGATGCCTTACGGCATAAATATAAAGAAAAAACAATCTAGCCATTGGAAAATAAGACCAAAACAACTTTTTCATTTATATTCAATAAATTCAATTTTAAATTTTAAAATAAACTAAAAAATATATTATTCATTTATTAGGCACCAACTTTTTTTTAACATACATGTTGAATGTTTCAAAATTTCAAAACATAATTTCTCTCCCAAAAAAACCTTTTCTTGACTATCTTTATAATCAATATTTACTAGTTACATAACACCTATGAAAATGATAATAATTAGCATCGCTATCTTTGTTTAATCACAATAATTATTACTTCATATTATTTAAAAATGAAAGGTAGGATAAGACACACAAGTAGATATAAGACCTAGACCGGCCCACCTTCTGGAACAGCAAACCCTTTTGTCCGTTAGGTATACGATTGGATTTTTATGAACTTGCTTTGATAACTGCAACCCATTTTGTCCGTTAGGAATACGTTTGGATTTGAAACCAGAAAACAGGAGCGTATCCGATGTTCTGATCTCTGAATTTTCTTTATTTTTACAGATCCCTGTCCAAAATGGCAGTTTTCCAGGCAGTAAAGCTCAAGGCACTAGATGGAGACGGAATTTGGATGTTCTAAGTTTAGTTTTTTCTTTGGTATTGTTTTGCAGATTTTGAAAGTATTTGATAAGGATTTCTGAGAATTATATGTTTCTCTAAAATTTAAATGTTCGAAAAGTTTTTCAAACCACTAGAATTCATTTATATAATTAAAAACTCATTTTGAACAACTAAAATTTACTGAACTATATCAGCAAATTTAAATGTTCACCAAATTTATAGTGAAAGTTTTAAAAACAGAGTCTTTAACAGATTTGGATGATCAAAGTTTAGGGATTATAGTTTGTCGATGCCCCTACAGGTTGAAGAGCCTTCCCAATCGAACCAAAATATCCGAAAATCAGATTAATATTATATTTTTTCATTATCTGTTTTAGATAAAGGGTACACCTCAGATTAATATTATCTTTTTCATTATCTTTTTTTAGATAAAGGGTACACTGCTATACCATGAGCAGGTGCAGTATGCCGAGGACTAAAGCGAGTTTTTGTCATATCTTGTTTTTTCGTCGTGGTTGTTTTAATAAGATAAATTTCTAATAAATGGATCCTGGTTTTCCACACGAAAGTTATTGGAAGAGTTTTCAGATATGGTTAGAAGTTTTCAAGTAGAACTTCCGTAAAAGATTTCTTAATCATAAAATTATTAATATGGTTGAAAAGGGGCTATGCTTTCTTAGATAACCATAGTTTGATAGTGTAAGAAAAGGTTTTTCAAGTACAACTTCCTTAAAAGGTTTCTTCATGTAAAAAAGAGCAATTTCAATGGTTTTAATGTTGAATTTCAAAAGTAACAAGATTCAAGTATTCAAAAGGCCGACCGAATGGATGAAAACCGTAACTGATCCTCAAGTTTTCACTAGAGTCCAGTAGTTTAACTATATTGTTTTTTTTCTTTGAAAATTATACAAAATTTTGTAAGATTAGAAAGAGATTTTTGTAAATCCAAATTATAGTTATCAAACTTCAATATTTTGAGTTTTTTGGAAGTTTTTGATGGTGCTGAACCTATTTTCACCATCAAAAAAGTGATTCAAACACTGCTACTGCAATATTTCTTAAATTATTTTTGCCTTCGCTCTGGTAGACAACTCCAATTCCTTTAGGATTCAGTGCACTGGAAGCTTTGCTTCTTGAAATAAATTCAGAAGTTTTATTTCTACAAATTTAAGGAGTTTTTTAACGTGATTTTTTGAATTTTTTGATGAATTAAGTCGAAAATTTTGAAATCAAACTTGATTTATGTTAATTAAAATGGTTTTTTGGTTATATATAAATTCAGCACCCTGAAAATCTATATGGCACTTCCATTATACAAAAATTACCCAACAAACTTGAAATTCAATAAATTCCTACACAAGTTTTAAAAAATTAAACAGTAAAAATCTAAAAAAAAAACTCCGAAAAAATATCACTAAAAACAACTACATCAATATTGCTTTTCATAGCATACCATTAGCCAACTTTCCGCAAAATCAAATTCATCGTAGATCTATGTTATTCCGGCGTGTACAATCGTGCACGATAACGTTGCATTTACCAGATGTTTATAAATATCACTATCACTCTTCGTTTTGATAACTGCGTAGATACTAAGTGAGCTATGATAATATTTATATTTTATGTTATGATAACTTTGTAGATATTAGGTTTCCAGGGGTAGCTTAGGTTTGTAAATCTGATATAGTTTATGGATTATTATACGGAGCCAAAGAAATTTCTCATATTAAATTTGGAGATGTTTTTATGGCAAATTTATGCCATTTTTAATATGAACAATCATTAGATTTTCTGATCACCACTTTTTTTGTGTTAATTAAAAAATAATATGGTTAAACTTATATTTTCAAAATACTGAATATCTAATGCATATTTTCTCACATTAGGTTTTTTCAGCGTGATAAGTATTAGACATGTTTTAATATTTTTGGACTTAATGTGGAAGTCAAATTGCCAAAGAAAGTCTAAGAGACGTTAGAATATGAATCCAACGTCACTACACAATGTATTATAAATATATACATCTATGATTAATAGAAATGTATCTCATGCATATCTTATATCCTTATGTGTATATCACGATCTCTTTGACATGGTATTAGAGCTCCGGGAAAATACCTCCCATGGTCCAATTTGAGCCATTATTTTGTGGCGTTGCCCAACCACTAATTTTTGTGGTTTCTGTTACGTGTTGTGCCTTCAATTCAAAAATCATAGCACATAAATTTAATACATGCCACTGGACATTTATGCCACTCCACCGAAAACTTTTTAACGCTAACAGCGCCCCTCAAACTTGGCATCTCTTCCAATTTTTACCTCCCATCTTTGACAATTTTTACACCACTACTTCTTACAGTTCTGAAATGCAACTCAGAAATAGACTCATCAGTCACACGTCTCAATCATGCAAGGGAAGTGTGAGATAATTTCTTGGAGATGAGAACCTACATTGCTGAGAATTCCCCAACATTTCCGACTTGTGTAATTATTTGTGCATGCATTAGAACGTGTTGTTCTATGTGATGAATGGAGAGGCCGAAAAAAAATTAACTCAGTATGTGTTGGTCTTGGAAAACAATTGTTTCATTTCTATGTATTTTGAAGTCCATGCGTTCATTAGAAAACTAGAATATTGTGTGTTCAAGTATGTTTGTATCTGTTTGAAGGCTCCCTCTTACAGTCGATTCCCTCTGTGCTCTCCCTCATTCCACTGTGGCATCAAACCTCCAATAGAATCCTTCTCTAGAGTTGTCATTACACTAAAGCGTTGGAGGCTTTCGGCACATGGACACCCCCTCCGTTGTGTTGTTGTGAGATCCTAGTCGATCTTGCAGTTGGTCGACTTATACACAGCCCAGAACTGCAGGCCTCTGCTATCTCTCTCCCACAACTAACCTCATTGCACCAATCTCCCTATTTCTCCTCCATCACCGCCAAAGTAAATTCGCAAGCGTGACTATCTTCTTGTCCTTCTCTCCATGAGAGCGGGTCATAAAATACCCATTTGGTGTTGCTTGTATTAGTTTCCCAACATCATATGATATGACTAACATTGTGTTTGGTCCGCTGAATTTTCGTTCGGCCATGTGATGATTTTCGCGGATTTTGTTTCCAAGTTTAAAGGTGGACGAATGTGATTGTTTCTGGGCCGTTGTAACATAGTTATTATGTAGGAGTTTCGGGTGTGACGTTTGTCATCCAAAACCATTGGTCATTCACAGTAACGGCCGCAGGAATTCTCGTAGGTCACAATTAAGCACTCACATACGGCCAATCATGGACTTCTTCGAATTACTCCCAATCACCGCCATTAATAAATGTTGTAGCAACCCATGCTTTTTTAAGTTGTAATTACGAAGACCGGATTTCAAACTCGAAGGTGTTTTCATGAAATCCACGCAAAATCCAAACAACAGAGTACCTGAGCTTATCTCTGCCTTTATTTCTTACCTGCCACATTAACTTACCATTTTCCTGCAACTTCGCACTTGCAACATTTTATGTTTTCCGATAACTTCTGCAAGTTATGTTGTTTGACTTGAGATGCAATATCACCGTCGTGTATCGCAATAGTTGAAGTTTGTGTTTATTGTTAAATGCTCGCAGGGTATTTTGTTTTGGATGCAATGCGACGTGCATAATCAAATATATTTTTGTAACACCTCCAATTTGTGTGTTGAATTTTTAAAGTTAGACATTTGAATTTTAAATCCTAAGGGGGGTGGACCCCAAGGAATAAGTATGGTGTGAATGTAATTGCATATTTTATTTGAGGAAATAAATAAAATGATTGTGCATTTTGACCAAGATGAGAATTAGAGATCACTTGCCAAATCCATGAGGATGGATAAGGCAACAAATCCCCAAAATCTTTCAAAAATCCTTGAAAGAAATTAATTTAGATTTGAGAAGGAATCTAAATTTCCCCAATGAAGAGGAGTAGTTGGGAAGAGGTGAGAAAAAGCTGGAAAAGCTGAGGAAAAGCTTAAAGCAGCTTTAAAGAGTCCCAAATTGGGAAGCCTAGGCTAAACAGGAAAGAAAGCATCCTGCTATTCTGGACGCAGAATTAGAAACATGCTTTGGGGAAATATGAGCTTAAATAAGCTGCTCCTAAGCAGATCAGGGGTTGATCTGTCCTAGGAGGTGATCTCAGCTCGGGGGTGAGTCCTGGGAGACAAAGAGGATTCTAAGGTTGGGAGGTTGGTCATTTGCAACAGTGGTATGTTCCTGAAATTTTCGTTCATGTGATGTATTATGGTATGAATTAGCTACATATAAAGTTTAAGAGAATTGGTACGATTGATTTTTGTACTACATTTAACAGAATCCATCTTAAGGCATTCACCTTCCAGATTCTGTTTAGTTGTAGACAGAAATCCATAGAGTAGAAACCACAGAAACTCTAAACCAAGTCGGTTTAAATCTGAGGTTACTTAGTCTCTACAGATAATTAAATCTTTTCTTGTTCCTGTAGATACAAATGTGCTATTATAGACTCATGTGTATGCTAGAAAATATTTTAGCAGAACTGAATTTACATGGTCTAAATACAAACAGAAGAAAGAAAAACATTATAATATGAAATTCGAAATCTGTACTATAGAAAGAAAATTTCTAGTCTATAAGATTTTCATAACATTTATATTTCTAATTCTACTTTAGTTCTTGAACCAAGTATCCTAGTGGAGGATTAAATTTGTGACTAGGATCATGTATGCAAGCACTAGCTAATACATCTGTGTATACATGAAATGGAGAATAGAACATCAAGGTCGTGAACCAAATTTCATAAAAATACATAGACAAATATAAATGCATTAAAATTAAACGTAAGTGCCGTGAGTTTAACGAAGGACTCATCGACAGTCAACAATTGCAATAGAATGTATGTTGAGAATATATATATATATATATTAACAAGGATTAAGAACTAACCCAATCAAAAATCCTTTTAACATCGACTAAAAATGGGCCATAGATATATATGAACTATATACGGCCAGAAGGGGATATTGATACGAATCAGTTTTGTTAAAATGAATTACATATAGCTACGGTCATTGTAATTTCGCGTATAGTCAAACTACATTATGGCGTGTAGATTATCAAAAAAAAAAAAAAACATAACTATATAACTGTCGCGAGCATGTATTTATATATGTCAATCTAAAATATACCGAGAGTAGGTATAATGTAACCGATAAATTATATAACCTGAAATGTACCAAAAATTTCTTATATATAAGCCTGTAGGTGTAATACGAAAGGTAAAATAATATACACATACAGTCCATTATAACATTGATGAAGCCGAGATGAATCGGAGTAATTATAATCGTGCTAGGGATTTATTCGTGGGGTTAAAGCATATTTACACCAAATCAATGGTATTATCAAACTGGTCAGGATTAAGTTTGACTGCAAGAAAAGCGCTCCCTAAAAATCTCTGCAATTGCGTTTTCTGTGTGATATTAGACGAAAGAAAAAAAAAAATACCACGATTTCAATGGGAAACCAAACATTTCTGTAACCAGATTCTATAATCTAAATTAACATGAAAAATTCCAGGCGTATAAGATAATTGTAGGTTCTATTTATGAGTAGCCAAGTGTAATCAGCGTAATTGTAAAAGCTCTCATACCAGATGAACGCTGTGGAATCTGCTAGGGTTGGTGGAGAAAAAAAGAAATACATACATCTACCAGTTAGAGCAACCAACAAAATTCGGGTGTGTGCTTTTACAACGGGAAGGTAGTTAGTAAATATTCAATTCCAGAGTATATAATAAATTCGGTTACAAACATGCTCACCTGGAGTTGCTTCGCAACGCTGCAGAATAAAACCACACTATGCTAGGGTTCATCGTTGCCACTGATCCGAATAGATAAATAAAAACAAACAGAGGATACATATAATAAAAGTCAGATCCGAGAATCTATATAATATGGAGACTAAGCGGCTTTTAAGCGCAAAGTCGAAACTTCAACCATTTATATAATAATATACGCATGGCCTACCCATGCTGAGACTCTGCGAATGAAATTCTAAGGGTTGTTGACTAAGTGCAAACTTGAAATACCATTTACATTCAAATGACACAAGTTAATAAGGTTGCAATAATTAGGGAGAACGAAAGGAAATTTAAACAAGTTTCACCAGACTTTAATCAACCAGAAGGGAGCGAAATACAGAAAGGAGTGGCAGCGAAAATTTCCCCACAACTTTTACGTTTTATGCAGACAAGATCGTATTCGCCGAACGAGTCTGTTTGGGTCCGAGAGAAAACCACAAGATCCGGACAATCATCACTACGTTTCCGGCATTCGGTAGAACAAATCCAGAGGGTAAGAACCTCTGGCATCAACTCCATCGAAACCAGGAGCTAACTGGAGGAGAACCATGGACCTGGAACACCGTGGCATAATACCTGTAAACAAAAAAAGAAAACCAACGTGGCATAACTACGTGATACACCCCAAACTGTAAATAGGTTCCGTTGCCAGTGCAAACAGGACCGAAAAGTTGGAACAAGAATGGGTTGCTCACCGGATGAGAAGGCTCTGTGCGAGACAACCAGATCCCTCACCGCAGAAATGGAACTGTCTTCTCTCTTAGAACATCATTACCCTGGACAAAATACAAACCAGCTAAGGTTAAGGATAGGGAAGAACTTTCAGAATGAAAAAAAAAAAACAAAATAAACCGCACGCATAGCCTAAATAGACTCTCAGTCCTGAACACTATCGCCTCTAGCATTCCTTCCAAGCGATTCCGATCTGAAAACTGCGGGGAAAGACAAACCAGTGGGCGAGAGGTGCACATGAAAATGAAAATCGGAAAAGTAAAATACCAATGGACTGATGAGGTTTTAATAATGCGAACCGCCTTAAATCTACCCCACAGCTGTACAGACGGCATAAATTGCTGTTAAAGTGTATAGAAAAAAAAAACAAAACCCGTAACCCTAACCTGAAATGGCCGAATATTGCCCCAAAATCCCGAGGAGGATTTGACCAATTATGACATGCAAGAGAAGTGATACCAGTGCCGCCGGGTTGTCGTGCCTCAACCCTAAACTCTAAGTACTGCATCAGGTGAAGTTTCGGCCTTAACGCTACGATATGTCCTTGTCTAGGTAAACCATATCAATGGGTCTCCTAGCTTGGGCTGACACCTGCCGATTCATCGAGCCAAGGTACCCTGGTTGGTAAACTTCGTATTCTCGAAATAAGGGAAGTGCACCCCAACCTGTACCTGGAACAATCTCAACGCAGTAGGGTGAGATGCGTATGCTTCCTGTCTCCCGAAACGTGTTGATGGCCTGTGGTAAGTCCTCGCACCGCAGATTCGAATCCCTGCAATAGTGAGTTTAACCATCCGAACACTCCAAGAAGCCGCCGGCGCGTTAATACCTGACACACAAACAAAGGTTACGGGTCAATACTGGCAGTTAAACAAAAAAAAAAATCATCAAAAAAAAACCTACTACCGAATTAACTCCTAAAATATATTAGCGCATCACAAAATATATAGTGTGAAATGTTAAACCGAGGGGGTGGTGATTTAACGGTTGAGTTTATATGGCCAAAGCATATTCAAAGGCTCTGAAATATGCACGATAGGTCATACATAACGTCCCTCTTAATTATATTATAGTCATACTATATGTGTACATAAAGGGCCATATAACCATTAGTACATTGTGTATAGTTAATAGTAGTGAGATGATTTTGTATTATGAAAAAACCAATAATACATCCCCCTTATGCTAAATGGGTGTAAATGAAAATAAAATAACTTGAGAATATGTGGAGGTTAAATTAAAATAAAAATAAAAAATAATCCTACATTAATGAATGGAGTAAGTAGGATAACACCTATAAGTATTTAGTTATATATATATATATATTTAGTTATATATATATATATATATATATAGGTGTATAGTTGGGTTTCAAGCAGAGAGAGATTAAAAAAAGATACAATACTTGGGATAATGAAAAAAAAAATAAAAAAAATTTGGAGGTGTGACAATTTTATTTTCCAGTTAAACGCCCACAAAGTTAAATGTTTTGCGATGCGATGCGATCGTGCAACCGCACATCAAAATCACAAAATCTTAAGGATTTCTGTTATGGCAACGAGTTATGTTTTGCGCCATACGATGGAGGGCTATAAGCGATGTGATTTCACAGCCAGAACCGATAATATTTCAGGTCTGGTCTTTTATGTTTTGTACGTTGTTTTGTGTGAAAACAACAATGAAGCTCTGTGCGTCGTTTAATGAAGAAATGGGTTTTGACAACAAAGGGACAATTGGTTGTTACTCATCCATCCAGCATTGAAATACATTAAATTAATAGGCTACGACCATTTTTGTAATAGATATATATGTAATTTCATATTTTTTTAGAGAAGAGTTGAATAAATTAAAAAATTTCCTTTCCTGTGCGTTTTTTCTCTCTGTTTGTGTATGATATTTTTTTTTATTTCCACGTGCATTCTTCATTCTCTGTGTTGTAGGTGGAACACATCTCTCTGTGTACTGTTTATTCAGAATTACCAACATGGTATCGGATTAGGTCTAGGCTCTCAGTAAAATAACAAGTTGTCATTACTGAAGAAGCTGAAAGGTTGATTGTTTGAGAAGCAGATTTCTCGAGCAGTGAGAAGTTTTCTGTTTGATAGAGCCAAGAAGGTTTTTTGTTTACACAGTCAGAATGGCAGTTACAGGCACGAGCCTAAAAAATCTACAACTATCACAGTTCAATGGTAAAAAATATGATTATTAGGCCATTACAACGAGGGCCTTGTTTGCTTCACAAGATATTTGAGCACTGGTCGAAATTTTTTTTCCAGAACCAGTAGATGCAGCGACGCTTAATGCTTTGACTCAAGAAGAAAGATACTTGTTGAAATATAATAGGAAGAAGGACTCCAAAGCCCTCTTCTATATCTTCCAAGAAGTACATGACAGTATTTTCCCAAGAGTTACAGCAGCAACGAAGACCAAGGAGGCATGGGATATCCTCAAGACAACCTATCAAGGCATGGAGAAGGTGAAGACAACAAAACTTCAAATGCTGAGGAGAGATTTTAAAACTCTCTATATGAAAGAGTTTGATAATATAGACTCATTCTTCACACATGTGATTGGGTTGGTTACCCAAATCAGTTCTCATGGAGAGACACTTGAGGAAAGGAGAATAGCGGATAAAGTGTTAAGAAGTCTACCATCAAGATTCGATGCCATAGTAATGGCCATAGAAGAGACAAAGGATCTCTCACAATTTTCAGTGGATGAACTTCATGCATCAATGATGTCTCATGAGCACAGACTGAATAGAGCAACGAACTCCTCATTGGAGAATGCATTCAAGACGCGAATGTCTTTTGGTCAAGGTAGAGGTCAAGGAAGATCAAACTACCTAGGAAGGGGAAGAATCCCATAGAGAGGTGGAAGAAGCAGCCCTGCAAGCACAAGTGGAAGGGGCAGCAACCAAAATCAAAGTGAAGGCTCAAGCTAGAATTAAGCACAAGGATAGAGGTATGATAAATCTCAAGTCCAATGTCATTATTGCAAAAATATGGGCATTATGCCAATGAATGTAGAAAGAAACAAAACAACATGGGAATTAAACCTACTGTAAATTTTACAAGAGAAAATCAGAACCAAGGAAATGTGCTTTTAACTTGTAATGTAGCACAAGAAAAACAAGAAGACGTATTTTTTTTAGATTCAGGGTGTAGTAACCATATGACTCGAAACGTATCAATGTTTGCCAATCTAGATGAGAGTGTGAAATCTGAAGCGACAACGGGGACAGTAGCAAGGTCGATGTCATGGGGAAAGGAAGAGTGAAAATACTCACAAAGAAGGGAGAAAAAAAGTTTTTTCTAGATGTATATTATGTACCTGGCCTGAAATGTAACCTTCTAATCATTGGACTGTTCGTGAATAAGGGATACAATTTTTTCTTTAAGAATGATGTGTGTATAATCAGGGATATACTTCCAAGTAAACAGGTCATTGCAAAAGTGCATATGAAAAGCAATAGAATGTTTCCTCTCAAGATCAAAACAGACTTGAAGGAAGGAGGTGTTGTACCAGTAAACACAGAAGATGTCTTTCAAGAAGAAGTGAAAGATCAAAACTGATTATGGAATTTGAGATTTGGACATCTCAATTTCGGAGGTTTGAACCTGTTGCATAGAAAAGGGATGGTAAAGGGATTACCACTCATAGAGAAACCAAACAACCTATGTGAAGGTTGCATCTTGGGCAAGCAACAGAGAGACCCATTTCCAACGTGAAAGAGAATAAAGGAAAAGGCACCCTTAGAGATTGTCCATTCAGATTTGTATGGAACAATGCAAACGCCATCATTAGCTGGCAGTCATTATGTTTTGACCTTTATAGATGATTACGTAAGAAAGACATGGGTGTATTTTCTATAACAGAAAAGTGTTCTTGTTTGGTCTGATTTTACAAAGGTCTTGGTTTGGGTTTAAAGACTTTTCTTGGAAATTTGGGTTTCAGGACATTTTTTGGAGGCGGTATGATTTTGCAAAGAATTGTTTTGGGTTTAAGGACTTTTCTTCGAAGAGATTTCTTGGAGGCGGTCTGATTTTGCAAAGAATTGTTTTGGGTTTAAGGAATTTTCTTCGACGTACAATCAAAGGATATTTCTTGGAGGTACGTGATACATTTTTTTGGATGTTTTTTGTTCTTCATTTTTTTTGAAAGTATAGATTTGGGCTTAATTTTGAATTCTTGGAGGCGGCCTAATTTTGCAAAGAATTGTTTTGAGTTTAAGGAATTTTCTTAGATGTACATTCAAAGGACATTCCTTGGAGGTATGTAATGTGTTTTTTTGGATATTTTTTGTGCTTTATTTTTTTTGAAAGTATGGATTTGGGCTTAATTTCGAAAAGACATTTTCTGGAAGTATTTTTTGAAGTATTTTTTAAAGTGACATTGTTTTTGAGTATGTGTTTTGAGTTGAAGTAAATATTTTGAGCTTCGTTTCATTTTTCTAAGACATTTTTTTCTCGCATTTTTTTAAAGTAAATGTTTTGGAATGGAGTATGTCTTTTTTGCAAAATTTTTAAAATGAGTTTTTTTTTTAAATTAAATTTTTCGTGATGATTTTTCTAATTGAGTTATTGTCTACATTTTTGAAGGAAAATTTGTTAACTTCATACTCTATTATCATGGGAAATCGAAGGAATTGTTAGAGAAAATATCATCGAAAAAGAGACCCTGAGGAATGTAGAGAAGAGATGAGACAATCTCGCAAAAGAAAGATAGAAGCACTGTCAAATATTGAAGGGGAAAATCAACCTCAACTAGAAATTGAAGCAGGTATGTAAATGTAAATATTATGATCTATTGATATATTTAAAATTTTCCTAGTGTAAAATGTGAAGATTAATTTTTATTTGATGAACTAATCTGAAAAATATTTTGCAATGTAAACAGAGAGATATTCCTCAAAACACTGATGATGAGATACAAATTTTGAAAGAGAAGTTGAAAGAGATATTGAACCAATGACTAAATATGGTGAAAATATTGAAAGAAATTCAAGTGAGGAAATTGAATCACAAGGTATGTACATATATATATATATATATTGAACACATGCACATATTATTGAAATTATACATATATTTATTAATTTAGTTATTTATTAAATATGTAAACTTATTATGTACTATCTATTCGAATATGTGTAGATGAAATCAGTGTCGATGATGAGATGTTAGAAAATGTTGACACACACATATGGAGATAAAAAACCTGACCATTATATACGATATCGTGTTAACCGCATTTTTGAAATGTATTCCATAAAGGAGAAGGTGACAGTTCAAGCTCAAATTTTGAAAGGTCTCCTATCATTAAGGAAATTAAAAGAAGCTACAACACTACTAGGTATTCGGAAATCAACCAAAGATAAAAAAAAAAAAAAAATGAAGGAAAATGTGATACAAAATATAAATAGTGCTATAAATTCAATTAGGAGATCTAGATAGAAGAATGTTTCAATTGTACGTAGAGGAATACATATAGCAATGGTTTCATCAAGTACTAAAGAGAATCATTTGGTAACATATACGGCACGAGCATTAGGAACCTCGCGATTTTTTTTTCACAAACATCGGAAATATCGGCTACAAATAGATGTAAATAATGAACTCACTTGTTGGAGAGCTATTTGTAGGCAACCATACAAATATAGACTTGGAGAAAATGTTAAAAAAATAATATATGAATATTGGAAGAACAATTCGCATGTTTTGCGAACTGCAAATCATGTGATGTGAAGAATAATAGCACGAAATCAGTACGAAGAACATGAAAAATATTTCTTGGAAACCACTCAGATAGAGTTATTCAACAAGTTCAAAGAAGTGAATCATAAAATTCATGTTTCAATCAGTGCTTTTGTTCAACAAAAACCATGGTATGTAAAACCTATCACCGTACGTGACACTTGTTGTTTCCGTTATCATGTGGAATTTGAGTTATATTATGACCCATTCCTTGATTTTGGTAGAAAATTATGGAAGGATTCACCTCCTCCACATTACTTCACATGCATGCATTACTTCACATGCCATGCCAATTTTAGTTCTTGACTATCCAATAAAAACATTAAACATTTAACATTAAATATCACATGCCAAATGTAGATTGAAACCATCCAAAACTTGAGTTTTAAGAACTTTTTGATTATATCATACATAACATTACTTCACATGCCTTTCCAATTATAGTTCAACTATCCAATTAATAAATTTAACATTATATCACATGCAAAATATAGATTAAAACCATCCAAAACTTAACTTTTAATTTAACAAAAAATTATAGATCACCAAATTATTTCACATGCCAAATGTACTTCAAGCATCCAAAACTTAAATTTTAAAAACAAAACAAATTATAACACATCATTACATAACATGCCAAATGTAGTTCAGAAGCAAAAAAAAACTTAAATTTTAAAAACAAAACAAATTATAACACATCATTACATAACATGCCAAATGTAGTTCAGAAGAAAAACATTAATTTATAGATGACAACATTACTAGTAGTTCAATTATCCAAAACTTAAAAGTTTTAAAAACCAAACAAATTATATAACAACATTAATTCACATTCACATGCCAAAAGTACTAAAACCATCCAAAACTTAACTTTTTGGAACAAAACAAATTATATTAACACTATAATAAAATATGTCCAAAAATTGTAGATCTCACAAGTATCAAGTATCAAGTTATATATATATGACAGTGCATCTAGATAATATATAAAAAAGTAAATTTAAGACTATCTAAATCTTGAAATCAAATCTACAAATCATTTCCATCAAGTATAGATGGATGCAGTGTCTTTCCTATTAGAGTCTCAATCCGCGTGCTATCTTGCAAAGCATGGGAAACCTGTACACAATGCACATACAAACATTAAAATTTGATGTTTTAAAAATGAGTGAGAATATATATAGAACTTCATGTAAAATAAAAATAAAAATCATGCAATACCTCATGAGGTTCCCTCTCCATTTGTTCGCTTGCTACAAGTTCCCCCATGGGAACATCTCCAACAATAAACTGTACAATATATATATATATATATATATATATATATTAAAAATTTTCAGATGAAAATGCACGTGTACATATATAAACTTATTTTCAATAATATTAAAAAAAAAGTTAGACAACTTGTTCAAATGGTTGAAATGGTGTGGATGTTCCTATCTCCGTTGCTAGAGTCCGTGGATTAAAGAAATCTTCTATAGGAACCTAAATTCAAAAAATTTAAAATAACTCAAGATATATATATATATATATTCCACCTCAAAAAGTTCCATTAAAAATTGAGATATACACCTCAAAAAGTTCCATTAAAAATTGAGATATATATATATATATATATATATATATATAACTTAAACATAAATTTTAAAAGTGAAAAATTGTCCATACTTGTGGCTCATCTCCTAAGGAAGTAGAAGGTACATCTCCCAAGGAAGAAGAAGGTACCGCCATCCCAAAAACATCGGACGGAATCAGAATCTTTTAAAACATTTTATCATTATATATACATACATGTACATGTGTGCACAATTATTTATTTTAAAAATATCACTTAAAAAACACTAACATTTTCCAACATATCTTGATGATGAGACCTATCTACATTGTTTGAACCAGAGGTCCCAGACGTGATATTAACATTTTCATCACTCATCATGCGTGACAACTACAAATGGTGTTTTAACATATAATGATACATTTTTTGTATATTAATGTACACATAAAAATAAATGTATACATGTACATACACATGTATTTATTACAAATTGTACACATGTATACATGTTAAAATAATTGAACCCTAAGGTCATTAACACATACCGTTCCTGTGCCCTCTTCCTCATGAAGAATTAGTTCTTGAAAACCATTGCGACAATTTTTTTCATATATTCGGAGATCTTCAACATTTATGTTGTCAATATCTTCATCTGTACAATACAAAAAATTGGCACGTGCATTTTCACGTGCTCTTTGTCGGTTTAGGCAAACATCGACTCCACCCAATCCACTGTAAACATTGTTGATCATGACATCCCTTGCTTCTCGACTTATTTTAGAAGTCGCATCCATCTCTGACGACATAGTTTCGAACCGAAAAGGTCGCCTCACCAATGGCGGCTCAAGGCGAGGCAACTCCACATCTCACTTAGCGCCCTTACGGTCATACAATTGACCTTTCCCTAGACCAAAAATTCTAACGGAAGGTCATTGTAGTTGGATTTCATATTAAAAAAAAATTATGCATAAAACAATTGTGCAAAATAAACAGGAACCTCGTCATTCGATGGGAGTCTTTCATAGGTTGCAAGGTGCCTATCATGCAAATAGTGAGCTATATTTTGGTGCTTGAAATATTTCACCTTCAACATTTTTATTTTTTTCCCTTCCTTGAAATTAAACATTGACTTCACCATATCTTTTGTAACTCTTTTTTTTACATCCTCCCATTTATCAGGACCCATTACTGTTTCCTTTCTCTTTCTCATCACTTCTACAAATGTATTAGTCATTGGCCTAAGATTTTTGTACACATATACAATTTCGCCGAATGAATGTGTAACTATTTCGAGGCTTTGTCAACTATCAGCAGGTAGATTCAAAGCCACGAGATCTCTCCACAATTTTGCATAAAATTTTTGACACCTTTGTAAGGTGCATTGCGCCATGTTTGTTTCCCATGGTATATCAAAAATGTCGGCCAGATAAGTTGTAGTGGGTAGACAACCTTCTTCTTGAATGTAGAATTCTGCCCTGCATCTATTTTGACTAACATTTGGAACATTTTCAGCCTCTGCATCAATATATATATATAACTTTGTATATTGGAAAAAACACATGTAAACAAATTTGTACAAATTCAATGAAAAAAATATTGAAATTGATGGCAACGTTGATGTGGTTGGTTAGCATCTTCTCCACCCTAAGACTTTTGAGACCTAGAATGACCCTGCTGAGAACAAGACCCAGAATGACCATGCTAAGAACCAGCACCACAAGCCATTGATTGGCCTCCGGGGGAATAAATATCACCACCTTTACGCAATCTACTGCCACTCATTGATGGCCCTCTTAGGGGATTTGAACCACCACCAACCTCTCAAGACGAGAGAGAAGATTCATAAACAAATTCGAATTTATAATGAATTGGAAAACACATTCAGGTGTACATATAAATACATGTACATATTCATTGATGAAATTGCGTGAAACATACCACGACTGGGTGAACCATGGTCATGCTCCATGGATGGAGTAGAGACCCTTCTCCTCTTAGCTCTTAAAAAATAAAAAATGAAACTTATTAATAACTAATTTAACTCACAAAGTTAATAAAAAATCAATTCCATATGTACACATATGTATGGAGATTTAATATTATATTTAAATACCATGAACATCCCCCGATCCATGATCCCTCATATGGGATTCTGTTGATATTCGTCGTTCATCATCCATGATATATACATCTATTGGTGGAAATTTACACAAAATAAATTTTAGAAAATTAATGTAATTTAGTGTACACAAATTATGTAGAACAGAACTTTCAAAGCACTAATTTATGTGTGAATCTCAATTTAAGAAAAAAAAAATTATAAAAATGATAAGTTCATCAAATTTCACTTTACATGGTGGGAGCACACTTGGTATAAAATTGAAAAAACCACATGGTCATTAAAAAATATGTGAAACTGTATTTAAACAAACTCCATCTAAACAAAAATTTGTTGAAGTCCCTACATTTTAATTTTATAAAAATGTGAAGTTCACCATGTTGTGCTTTACATGGTGTGGTGGGAGCACACTTGGTATATAATTGAAAAAAGCACATGGTCATTAAAAGAGACGCATTTATAAGTACACAACACACACATATCCAAGATATGTTACAATGTCCATCAATAAATTTCGAAGGAGAGCGTCTCAACACTAATTCATCTTTGAGAGATGAATATTGAATTTTTGAAGAAGAGCATCTCAAAACCGATTCATATTTGAAAGATGAATCTTGCATTGGCATTGCTCTGTATAATTCTAATTCATCTTTGATAAATGAATCCTAAATTGGCATCTCCCCACGCAATAGATCATCAGAAATCTTATTCACATTTTTACAATGCCTTATACTAAAAAATTGAAATTGGCTAACAATATTGTTTGCTATTCCATGCAGTTCTTTTAGCCTCTCCTTCTTAACTTGGCACACACCATTCATCTGGTTGCACACAAGTTCTGAATTGGTGAAAACTACAATTCCATTTGATCCATGCTCCATCGATGTTCCCAAGCCTGCTATCAATCCAATATAATATGCCTAGTTGTTTGTTATGTTGGCAATATGATGCAGAGTGTTGTCCTTGATGGCAACCCACTGAATGAAGATGAAGACATGAGAATGTTGGCATGTGTTTTCCTTAATGGACTTGGTAAATGATGTAAATCTGATAAGCAATGATGTTTGTTAGCAATATAATGCTGAGTGTTGTCCGTGAATGGCAACCCACTTGATGAAGATGATGGCAACTTACTTGATGAAGTTGTGCTTCATAGAATATGTTCTTGATGAAGTAAATCTGATGTATCTACAGTAAGTACAGAAGGCAATGAAGAAAGGATTTCAGCATGTGCTAAAACTATGGTGAAAAGAGTATGTCTCAAGGCATACGCGGATTTTCCTAGGAGAAGTCGCGTATGCACGCGGTAATGTACGTGCCAAGTCGCGTATGGGAAAAAGCGCTCATAAAGTGCAAAACCAGGGGTAACCACCATGGTATTGACCCATTGTATTAGGTAATGATTCGTCTAAATGACCCCGTCTAGGAATACCATCGGAAGTAATGTAGTTTTGGGCTCATGGTATTGTTTTGGCTCATGGTATTGAAAAAGGGGCTCATGGTATTGAAAAAAGGGTAAGCCCATATAAGGAGAAGAAATTCATTGTGCAGATCATGAGTGTGGGTGCAAGATGTCTAAGCTTGAATGAATACTTCTCTCTGAAGTATATCTGAATGGAAAGGGTTATAGTTGAATGATAGATCTGAATGTGTGATGCACCAATGAAGAAATGATGAAGAAGGGATCTAGATCTGGAATGTATTTGTATCTGCTAGATCTGTTTATGACATGATTAGATCTGAGATGAGGCAAACATTTGTCTGAAGAAAAGGGTAAAATCTGTGTGATGTATCTGTTCTGAAGAATTGAAATGACCTAAAATATCTGAAGAACCATACGCTAGTTCTCCGCAGAGGAAGCACGTATATACGCGGATTTGCTGAAGAGAAAGCGCGTATGCGCAGTGAAATTAGTACAGAGGTATACGCTGGTTGATGTAGATGGAAGCGCGTATATATGCGACATCAGTAAAAGGAAGGCGCGTATGAAAACTATGGTTTGCTGAAACATGGGGTATGAAATCTCTGATTTGATCTGCTCTGTTTTAGCTATCTGCTGTTGATGTTTGACTGTGCTTAAATGTATGGAGAGGGTCCAGTCTGAAAATATGATGAAACGTGGCCTGCAAGTTGTGTTCTATTGAAGTTGTTGGACCTGCAGAAAAATTGACAGAAACGTGGTCCAAGGTGGTGCCGTCGTAATACCTTTAGCTCGTGAGTTGTAAATCCTCCATGAGAGGCCGGTAAATGAGATCATGGGGTCGTAGCTCCCTTTTTGTGTGAGTGGGTTGGTAAAGAGTCTGTGGGCCGAGCTCCTCTCTAGCAGGCTGGTAAACGAGTCAGGGGGTTGGAGCTCCCTTCCGGGAGAGGCTGGTAAACGAGCGCAGGTGGGTGCCTGCGTGCTGGTAGAGTCTGCACCAGCACATATGTTGTAAGATGTTTTCTCTATAATAAAATATTGAAGGCTGAGCAACTGCAGCGGTGGTTTTCTCCCGACTTGGGTTTCCACCAAAAAATCCTGGTGTTCATGTGTGATGCTTTGTGTGATGGTTTATTCTGTTGTTACTACACATGGTTATTGTTTACTTAACATTAGATGAATGAAATTACGGAATGATATGCAAGTGAAGAACTAATGGTACACTAGATTCTCGTGTACGCGATTCTTAATAGTTGATATTCCACAAGTAGAAAGCACAGCTTTGGGGGTTGGTTTTCCAGCAAAGTAGCGTATGGGTTTTAGAAGAGTGAAAAAGTAAAATTTTTTGAATATGCTGTAAATACTGATTCACCCCCCCTCTCAGTATTTTTCCCAACATGTTATTCTTCCCGGTATATTCATTTTCCTTTGGACGACTTTGCTAGTCGCAATATTGGAAAGCACATATGTAATCACTGCTTTCCCTGAATTAGGATAGCAAGAAACTTCTATGCATAATTTCCATTTTTCAACCATATTTAATATTTTTCTTATCCCTGAAAAAAAAAAAATTCAATAAAAAATATATATGACATGGGAGAAATGACACAAGATCATGAGGTAAATGACATGTGCATGGTTTATCTTAAATTTTGACTTAATATTTTATGTTCTAGAATTCACATCTAAAATTAATGGGAGGAAGCCTTTAGTTTTTCGGAGAAATGACACATGTACTCAGTTTACCTTAAAGTGGTTTTGTTTTATGGATATTAAAATGAAGAACTTCTATTTAGATCTATTCCAAAGATTGACTATAGGGGCATTTACTAGATATGTCACCTTTCATAAAAGATGAGATCTAGAGGCTACTTGGCCCTTTACATACTCTGCCTATAGAACTTGTAGAAGTTAAGAAATTTACATTGACAAATTTACTAGTATAAATTTACATTGACAACATATAGAGATTCAACTAGGCTTGTGAAAAGTACAAGTGGGCAATGTATAGTTCTACTTAGAAGAGTCTTTTGTTTAATGGTTAAGCAAGAAAGAGTCGTTACTTTCTCTATCTAGAGTAGAAGTGGAATACATAGTAGGTACTTCTTTTTGAGTGTTTTGGATGAAATGGGCTCTACAAGATATTAAGGTAAATTTCTTTTTGAGTGAGTAGAAGTGGAATACATAGTATTTACTTCTTTTTTGGTGTTTTGGATGAAATGGGCTCCACAAGATATTAAGGTAAATTTCTTTTTGAGTGAGTAGAAGTGGAATGTACATAGTAGTTACTTCTTTTTGAGTGTTTTGGATGAAATGGGCTCTACAAGATATCAAGGTAAATTTATTTTTGAGTGTTTTGGATGAAATGGGCTCTACAAGATATTAATGTAAGGTAAATTTGTTTTTGAGTGTTTTGGATGAACTAGGTTCTACAAGATATTAAGGAAAAATTATTTTTGAGTGTTTTGGATGAAATGGGCTCTACAAGATATTAAGGTAAGGTAAATTTCTTTTTGAGTGTTTTGGATGAAATGGGCTCTACAAGATATTAAGGTAAATCTATATATCTATTAATTGTTTCAATAGAAGTGTAATAATACTTTCAAAAATAAAATATTCTACTTCCTTCAATCACTATTTACATATCATCATAAAGTATCACTTCCTCACACAACAAGTCTTTGAGGAAATAGTGAAGATGGAATACATACCCACACAGCCTCTTGTTAGAGAATAATTTGAATATGTGAGAAACAAATTAGGAATATTTCTTGTAAATTATCTTGTTAGAGAACAATTTGAACATGTTCGAAAAAAATTAGGGATAGTTCGAAACAAATTAGGGATACTTCTTGTAAATTATTGTCACTTATTTGACTTAAAAAGAAGAGCCTATGAAATTGAGTGCAATATCTATGTGGGAGAGTACACAATATCTAAAAGGGAGAATACAATATATTTGACTTCAAAAGAAGAGCCTATGAAATTGAGTGAAATATCTATGTGGGAGAGTACATAATATCTAAGGGGGAGAATAGATATAAGGAAGGAATAAAAAGAGAAACAAAAATCATATGATTGTATCAATAATTTAAAGTAGTCAAGAAAGATAACAAAGGACCATCAAAATTGAGTGCAATATCTATATGATATCTATATTATCAAGTGTCAATAATTTGACGTAAAGAGAGATAACAAGGACCATTAAATTTGAGTGCAATATCTATATGATTGTGTCAATAATTTGATAATTTGAAGCAGTCAAGAAAGATAAAAAAGGACCATCAAAATTGTGTGCAATATCTATGTGGGAGAGTACACAATATCTAAGGGGGAGAATACAATATAAGGAAGGAATAAAAAGAGTAACAATAAGCATATGATTGTGTCAATAATTTGAAGTAGTCAAGAAAGATAACAAAGTCGTCAAGAAAGAAAACAAAGGACCATCATCAAATTCAAATTGAAAGATCAAGTAGTCTTCTTCATGTAGAAGAAGCATTAACTAGGTTCATCATTTAAAGGGTTCATTTTTTAAAGAAAAATTTATGAATAATATGTAATGAATCATTGTACATTATGATAAATCTTGTATTTAAATGAAATTTGATCTATGAATAAAAAATAAAATGGGATCATCTCTTCATATATATATATGTGTGTGTGTGTGTGTGTGTAAGAGAGAAATAAAAAGAAAAGGTAATTCCACCAAGCGTAAAGGAGCATGTCCTAATACAAGTAGTCTTCTTCATGAAGAAGAAGCATTAGCTAGGTTCATCATTTAAAGGGTTCATTTTTTAATGAAAATTTTTATGAATAATATGGAATGAATCATTGTACATTATGATAAATGTTGTATTTATATGACATTTGATCTATGAATAAAAAATAAAATGAGATCATCTCTTCATATATATATGTGTGTAAGAGAGAAATAAAAATCAAAGGTAATTCCACCAAGCCTAAAGGAGCATGTCCTAATACATTCAATTATGTCCTAATACATTAAATTATGTTTGGTTTCTATAAGCATTAATCATGAAGAGTCATGAGATCCACATTTCGACCATACTATTTGCAAGCTAAAGGAGCATGTCCTAATACATTATTATGTTTGGTTTCTAGAAGAATTAATCATGAAGAGTCATGGAGCATGTCCTAATACACTATTATGTTTGGTTTCTAGAAGCATTAATCATGAAGAGTCATGAGATCCACATTTCCATCATACTATTTGCAAGTTCACATTTCCATCATGCTATTTGCAAGTTCTATATGAAGATATGTAGTCTAATAACTAATTAGCAAGTTGTGATGTCCTAATACATTATTATGTTTGGTTTCCATCATACTATTTGCAAGTTCACATTTCCATCACGCTATTTGCAAGTTCTATATGAAGATATGTAGTCTAATAACTAATTAGCAAGTTGTGATGTCCTAATACATTATTATGTTTGGTTTCCATCATACTATTTGCAAGTTCTATATGAATATATGTAGTATAATAACTATACAGTCTAGCCCATATAACATATAACGACCTTTGACAGTATGAGCAAAGAGTCAAAAAACAGAGAGGCCTCCCAGCAGAGTTCCACCTATTCATCAAGGTAAGCAACATAATATCGGAAGTGAAACAGTGACAACACTGAACATATGTGAATTTAGAATGATTTCAACGCCTTTTTCAAAGGAGAAAAAACCTTGTTTCATATATTGATAACAGTTCATATACAAAATCCTCTTGATATACCCATAACAGGTTATCAAGTATAAAAGATTAGATTCTACCTCATACAGAAATACATCTGAAAAAGACAATATGTAGTCACATTACAACAGTAGATCATTCTAGTTCAATCATTATTCTTGTAAAGAAAAGTTCCCTTCACCCTCATTTTCCTAATTATGGTCGTTTAGCTACGGTCTATCAACACCATAAGCGATTACAAAAAATAGTAAAGGTTGCACATTACAGCGTTGAGGAATAGAGAGAAGGCTCAGTAATGGCATAAGCTTAACAGTGGTGATAAAATTCCATGCACAGGTGGAGAATCAGCTAGAGTGGATGAAATTTATGGATCCACCGGAACAATAACAACTACAAAAACCGAATGCATATCATACTACCAGAAATTCAACATAGACCTTACAGAAAAAAGTAATGAAATTTAAAGAATAATTATTGTCGTTTAGCTACATTCTATCCACACCATGAGCGATTACAAAAAATTCTAAAGGTTGCACATTCCAGCAGTAAGGAATTGAGAGAATGCTCAATAATGGCATAATCTTAACAGGAGTGGTAAACTTCCATGCATAGGTGGAGAATCAGCTAGAGCGGATGAAATTGATGGATCCATAGGAACAATAAGCTTTATACCTTAGGATAATTTGTCATAATTTCATACTTGAAATGCAACACCTAGCGCGATCTCCTGATCAGATTCGGCCTTCGATCCTTCACTCATGCGAAAATGCTATATTCCCCGGCTCAAATACGAGTAAGAGTAGGCCTTTTTCTTATAGCAGGATATTCGTCAGGCTGAACCGGTGAGCTGGTGGGGGATCTCTAGCGACAGCGAATGTAAATCATATTACATGCATCATAACGATTCAGTGGAATGTGGTTTGTTTGATCAGCAGCGCTGGGTAGGCGTATTGGTGCTCAGTGGGGGAGTGTGGGGGTGGTTCTAAATCATAGCCATAGGAAAGAAGGAATAGTCCTGTCGAATATACCATTCAATGTGAGGAGTGGAGCCAAGAATATGACACTAAAAATGAGGTAGGGGAATATGGGCAGACCAAGGATGATCTCAAGCTACCTACTGATGAACAGCTGGTGGCACAGATCAAGGGAAATACCAATGTAACATATCATTACTGAAAGATCATTCTTCTATTAATCGAGCAAAGATCAAGGCATTCATTATCCATCAAAAAACACAAAAAGAACTATACACTAAGACAACGTTCCATAGCTAAAAACATTTGATTATACTTAAGTCTGCAATCATAAAACAGAGAATCTACACGAGAGAAAGAAAACATGGCTTATATACTGTGCTAAAATTTTTTAATTATACTTAGTTTGCAATCATAAAATAGAGAAGCTGCATGAGAGAAAAAAAACATGGCTTATATAATGTGCCATCCAAAGCCAAATAAACCCAGAATTACATTTCAACTTGATCTAAACTTCCATGAACAGGTGGAGAATCAGCAACAGAAAAAGCTGCTTACCTGGTAGTTCACTTGATGTTGCCACAGATAATCACCAATAGAGTGAAAGCAGCCCCAGACCAACAGTAGCGCCACAAAAAGTCAATGAACAGAACAAAAACAAAAAAATGCGTGAAGAAATGGAGCAAAGAAACACAGACGCGGGAAACAAATAAACTTCGCGGGCAATATATTTATAATATATCGTTCAACCAAACTATTTTAAGAGTAAAAGTTCGAACAAACTAGAAGTTTGGCCGAAATTTTTTTGTTGGTTTTCCCATCTCTGGCAAAAAATTTGTTTTCCCACGCTGTCAGTGTACCGTCAATCTAAATGGAAGAACAAGTTCGGTCGAAATTGTTCATAAAGTTTGGCCGAACTATCCAATAGTTCAGCCGAACTTTATCAAAATTTCGGCCAAACTATCGCTGAAAAAAAAAATTCGCCCCAGATTCTCACAAAAGTGTAACCCAACTTCACATTTCCACCCTGAAGTGTTTGAACAATTCTACGACTTCAAAGATATTTTTGAGAAGAAAAGTGGACACTACATAAAAGTGTTGATAAATGACAAAGGTGGAGAATACATTTCAAAACACTTCCTATGTTTCTACAGGGAGCATGGAATACACAAGAAATTTAGCACAAGGTATACACCGCAGCAAAATGGTGTAGAAGGAAGAAAGAATAGAACCATCATGGACATGGTAAGAAGTATGTTGAAGGAAAAGCATTTTCCAAATGAGTATTGGGTAGAAGCTATCAATTGTGAAGCATATATTTTAAATAGATGTCCAACCAAAGTTGTTATGAACAAACTTCCGAAAGAAGCATGGAGTGGAACAAAGAAGTCTGTCACTCACATAAGAGTATTTGGATGTGTGGCATATGCACATATCCCAGATCAGTTAAGGAAGAAGTTGGCCAACAAGGGGGAGAAGTGTATAGTTTTTGGATACACTGATGAATCCAAGTCCTACATGCTCTATAATTCATCAAACAAGAAGGTAATAGTCAATATATATGTTCAATTAATTTAATAAGAAGCTTGGGATGGAGGTTTAGAGAAGACTGTAAATGTGAAGACATGTATTTCACATGAAGACAAAGAGGAATTGATTGCAGAAAAAATTCCTCAATGGTGGCTCCTCCTCCACCTACACAAGCTCAACAGAGCACACCACAAGTAAGCAATAGAGCAACAGTGCAAAATCAAAAAGTTGCTTCTCCAAGCACACCATAGGGATAAAAAACACCCTTGAGTTCAAGTGGAACTCCAAGCACATATTCAGCAAATACAAGAAGACCAAGATTCAAAAATCTGAGTGAAATTTATGAGCAAGAAGAAGTAAATAATAATGTGGGTCTAAATTCTTTATTTTATTTATTTTTTCATGTTGATGACCCAATCCATTTCAAAGATGTAGTCAAAGAAGAAAAATTGATTGAAACAATGAATGAAGAGATTGGAGCAAAAGAAAATAATGATACATAGGAGTTACTGGGCCTCCCACAAGGTAAAGAAGTCATTGGAGTGAAATGGGTCTATAAGACCAAGAGCAATATTGAAGGAAAGACAGAAGGGCACAAATCAATACTTCTTGTCAAAGGCTACAAGCAGCAGCAAGGAGGAGACTATGAAGAAACCTTTGTACCAGTTGCAAGGATGGATACAGTGAGGAAAATGTTGTCCATAACAACACAACAGAAGTGGAAATTTTATCAAATGGATATGAAGTCAATATTCTTGAATGGAGTGTTGAAAGAGGAGGTATATGTTGAACCACCTCCTGGCTATGAGAAAGAAGGCCAAGAAGACAGAGTATGTAAATTGAAGAAAGATCTTTTTAGGTTGAAGTAAGCACCAAGAGCATGGTACAACAGGATTGATGCTTACCTAATGGATAATGTGTTTGACAAGTGTGATGGTGAACCCACACTCTACATTAAATAAAATGACGGTAAAATCCTTATTGTTGTTTTATATTTAGATGATTTAATTATTATAGGAAATGATGTTTTTGTCATTGCTGATTTTAAAGCAGACATGAAAAGTGAAATTGAAATGTCTAGCTTGGTTTTATTGAGATACTTTTTGGGGATAGAAATAAGGAAAAATGAAAAGGAAATTTGTATTTCTCAAGCAAAATATGTTGTAGAAGTTTTAAAGAGGTTTAACATGAAAAAAAACAAAGGATCAGCAACTCAAAATATTATGGGTTTGAAGTTAAGAAAAGAAGATTACATCAGGAATGTCGATCCAACATTGTAAAAGAGCATAGTTGGAAGTCTAATGTATTTAACTGCAAGTAGACCTGATATTATGTATGTAGTGTGTTTAATATCCAAAATCATGGAGACACCCAAGGAGACACATTGGAAAGCAGCCAAGAGAATTTTAAGGTATTTGAATGGAACGAAGGATTATGGTGTTCTATACTCAAATGATAATTTTAAGTTGATTGGTTACAATGACAGTGATTGGGCTGGAAGTGTAGATGAAAGAAAGAGAACATTTGGGTATGTATGTCATTTGGTATCGTGAGCCATTTCATGGGCTTCCAAGAAGTAGCCCAGAGTCTCACTATCAAAAACAGAAGCTGAATATGTAGCAACAACAACAATAGCATGCCAAGCTATTTGGATGAGGAGCATGGTGAGAGATTTATGTCTTGAGAAAAAAAAATGAACAACAATTTGTTGTGATAACAGTCGAGCAATTGCATTTTCAAAGAATTCTATTTTCCATAAGAGAACAAAGGATATTGATGTAAAGTATCATTTGATAAGGGAATTGGTTAACAATGGCGAAATTATTTTGCAACATTGCAGGTCAGAGGAATAGTTTGTTGATATCCTCACAAAGCCATTGGGACAAAGAATTTTTTTTTATCTCAAACAGTGTTTGGGAATGATCAATGGAAACAGTTGTGATTAAGGGGGAGTGTTGGAATTACTCCCAACCACTTCCATTAATAAATGTGGCAGTAGCCTACGCTTCTTTAAATTTTCTGTGGAGAGAAGGACGAAGCCCAAATTTCAAACGTGAAGGCATTTTCATGAAATCCATGAAAAATCCAAACAACAGAGTACCCGACATTACCTCTCTTCATTTATTTCTTATCTGCCGCATCAACTTACCATTTTCTCACAACTTCGCACCTGCAACATTTTATTTTTTCTGATAAGTTCCGCAAATTATGTTGTTTGATTTGTGATGCGTATCGCCGCCACGTATCACAATCGTTGAAGTTTGTGTTTATCGTTAAACGGCCGTAGGGTATTTTATTTTAGATGTGATGCGATGTGCACAAACACATATGCTTTAGTATCCAGTAAAGTGCCCACAAAGTTAATTTTTTTGTGATGCGATGTGATCATGCCACTGCACATCGAAATCACAAATTCTTAAGGATTTCCATTATGGAAAGAAGTTAAGTTTTGCGCCATGCGATGGAGGATCAGAAGCGACATGATTTCAAAACCAGAACCAATAATATTGTAGGTTCGGGATTTTATGTTTCGTACATTTTTTCGTGTGAAAACAACAACACCGCTATATGCGTCATGTAATGAATAAATGGGCTTTCACAGCAAAGGGACGATTGGTTGTTACCCATCCTTCCGTTATTGAAATTCATTAAGTTAAAAGGCTACAACCATTTTTGTAATAGATATATATATATAATTTCATATGTTTTCAGAGAACATTTGAATAAATTAAAAAAATTCCTCTTCTGTGCATTTTTTCTCTCTATCTGTGTATGATTTTTTTATTTCCGTGCATATTCTGCATTCCCTGTGCTTTGGGGGAAACATGTCCCTCTATGTATTGTTTATTCAGAATTGCTAACAGGACTAAGGTTTCTTCTAGAACAAGTGCAGACACATTTTGGGGATGTATGGGTTGTTCCTTCGATGCCTCTTGTACAGGCAACTATAACATTGGTGATTATGGCAGCTTGTCCAACTACCAAGCCTCGAGACAGCCTCTCGCAATGCTACCTAAATATAATATGAATGGGGACAATGATCAAGATTAATATTGCATATTTCTTATTGATGGTTTCACCAGATATGTAATACTTATCTCCATATCACTTCTCTCCATATAACTCTTCTCTCCCTCCATACGTTTCCCTATCCATATGTGCATAAGACCTTCTAGGATTGTGTCTTACCTCTCCTCCATGTTGTCCATACCGCACACCACTCACTGCCCTCTCCTTTATTCAGAGAACTATCCTCCCACTATGTTATACTCCCACTACATAGTATTTATACGTTTTATTTGACTTTGTTCTGCTCTATTTCCCATCATTCTCTACATGTGAACCAAATCTTGCGGGCCATATCATTCCATGAAAATATTGACATTTAAAAAATTTCGATATCATTTCCATCTGAAAGAATGTTGAGGAGAGACTCATGAGTCATCACATCTAGCTTACTATATTCAATCATGATTATTATAAATTTTAAAAGGAAGAGTGGGTGAGGCAAAGTTGGAGTATAGTGAGCCTTGCAGTTTCAAATGCCAGGTAGACCAAGGCAGTAAAGCTTTGGTGAATGCTAGAAGAAAATTATTTTCAAGTGGAAGTCACAATTTATCTCTTCAAACAGACTTTGATTTTGACTCCCTATGTCATAGTCCTTCTCTTACTAAGGAATCAGTAGCCCCTTATGCACATGTCTCTCATATATTATTTCCTTTTCCCATGGGTATTGTCTGATTAAAATTTTGTGAAACTTGTTGGGTCAAAACCTCCACAGATCAGGGCATGCTACTCCAGAAGGACTCACACAACCATATATGTTCATAAAAAACTAAATAGAGCAGATCGAGGAACTTACCCGCAGGTCCCACGGTTGAAGCAGATCCCGCAGGGTCCAAACCCCCAGCAACCCTTCTTCCTTCTTAACCTGAAAGACAAGAAGAAACAAGCACGAAGAACTGGTTGTACAGCATATATCTACTCTAAATGTTAGTGAAATCCATGTGAAACATTAGATAAACCATAATAAATGCTTAAATAACAATATTCTCACATATGCAAGCAGACACTAACACGTATATTTCAGGAACAAGATGGTTCTTCTATATTATAAATAGCATGTACAGAAATAACGAGTGGAGAGATCACCTGAATCCTTCCACGATCTTCGAGCAGACCATCGTCTGGATCCGTCCCACCCTTGCCTCGCTAATATTCCTTCCGAACTGGTGCAGACGAGATGACATATAGAGAGATGAGCATCTCGAGGAAACAAAGGTTTCCTGTAATGAACTGGGAAGTGCAGGAGGCGCGGGAATTTAGACTTGGATAGAGGATTCCAACACAGTATAATATCAATAATTTCTCTCCCCCTTAGGCCAAACACATGACGGGCTTTTATACTCCCTCAAAGTAGTTTCAACCAATTGGAAACAGTTGGCCACATGCTGGGGTGGTTGAACTACCAGAGTAACCATCAACCCAGCCCAAAAATAGGGAATTTTAATATATTTTTTAATGATTTTAATGGCATACACGGAAAATTACATGTGGACTCGCGTATACACGCGGAAACGTCTGGGCATACCCGCGTATGGGAGTTTTAACACTGTTTTTTAGTGAATTTGTTCAAGTCTGTAGGAATGGGTGCCCAAAGCCATAAAGACAATCATGAATCACCAGAGGGTGAAAAATGATGCTATAACAGATGCCCCCTAATATATGAGGTCAGAAGGGGTACATGATGGCCAAAATGTATTATGCACATAGAAAGAACTTCACAAGGACAAGAGAGGACTTCACCAGATTTCAGCCTGCCAAAAACCAATGAAAGAAAACAGAGAGTCAACTCATGCTGAGGTGGGCATACCCATGCTCAGTCAAAAATACATCATATAGAAAGTACATGATAGATCCAAAATGTATACAAGTATAGCTGAACTGAAAGTACACAATGAATCATCTGAGCATGGCCCGGAAATACAAGTCTGAATCAATGTCCAAGTATCACATATAGAAAGCTGAGCAATGATGCTAAAACTGGATGTCTGATCATATAAGTAACTGAATCTCCATGTACCAAATCATAAAGGGTGGAACAAACGGTACAATCACGCAACTTTGGAGCCAACATATAAGATGTTTTTGTACTGAACTGCAACATATAAGGGTGAACGGCATCACTGGCAGGAACTGAATGGACTGTCAAAAGTGATCTGAGAAATGTTGATGCAAGCCGAGGTCTTCACCGATCACTATGTCACAATTCTACACAATGGGAATAAATGAGCTGAAGTCGACCATGTGAGAAATCGTTGGATTATCGATCAATGATGTATACCGTTAACCAACGCGAGACAATCCACAAATAATGAAAATGAGTGTCAAGGTGCCCCAGTACAATCTAACAAGTGCAAATGAATGAGTTGAAGTCGAACACTTGAAAGAATCTACCAATCAGGAGGCAATGATGAATCCCCACTGTCGATAGCGAAGAGTCTGCCACTGATGACTGCAAACCCTAAGGTACTGACAAAAAGACTCTAGGCCTTATTCCCAGAGCAATGAGTCGGAGTCGATGGGAAAAGATCTGCTGGAAGGAAGGCATTAAGGCATCCCACATCAGTCCAGCGCGAGTGTAACCCGCAGGCCAAGATTTGGAAGGAATCGGACGAAGTAGAGTGACGGAACCAAACCGAAGTACATTTCCAACATGCACAAGATGAAGCTAGCGCACGGAAGAAACCCTTTGAACCAACCAATAATGAAAGCTGACACAGAGGAGAGAAATCCACCGATAGGGTCAAATGGCAATCAAGGTACTGCACGAATCCCAAGTGTGATAATGTATGCTGACGTCGAACACAGGGGAAACCACTCAGTCAAAGACCCATAATGATGATCAAATGCTAAGCATAAGGTCACCTATCAATAATGGAAATAGGGCCAGGGTGCGGCTCTATGTTTTCTCTCAGAGCAATGTGTCGTAGTCGATAAGAGACAAACCCGCCAACAAGAAGTCAATGGAGACCTTCTCAAACCAGCACGAGAAGAGGACCAAAACATCTGATGTGATAAAACAAGATACGGACAATACCGAGAAGGCTGACTAAATAATGATTCAATAGACACCGCAGAATGGCCGACTCTGGTTAGACTTCCCTTGAACAAAAGCATGACTCGTGATGACCATGGCAGTAAAAAAGTGACACTGTATAAGTCTATTATGCAAGAGGCAGAACAAAATCTCCATATGATTGGAAGAGATAACCAACCGGGGGAGGACTGACCAGTGAAACAAGGTAAAGGCTAAACCTAGGTCAAAACTAAAACCATTCCAAATGGAGGAAAAATATATAAGTGTATATGCTTTGTTCAAGGGCGACAAACTGATACAATACTGCCATAAAAGTATGAAGTTACATCCCGTTCCCGCTCTTTTTGTTATCTTTGATTTTTTTTGTCTTTTTCATATAATAAGCCAGAAAAAGAATAAAAGAATGCTATAGTACAATGGATAGAACGAGTATCAAGAAACAGATGCACTAGTTCCTGGGACTGGAACGATCCTATGCTCAATGCAAGGAGGCGAAAACTGGTAAGCGATACTCAGAGGAATGTTCCATCCATGGGTATAAGGGTGTCAAGTCGCGATAGCTAAGTGCATGCAATGGTTAACTTGTACAGATAGACAAGGTCAAAAGTTGGCTTAAACACTGAGTCCAGATGAAGCCGGCTAAAGGCCATGATAAACAAGTGGCCAATATGCAATGCAGTAATACAACTCAACAACACTAGGGAGCCTCTAGGGTAATAGCCAGAAAAAATGATAGTGAAGAAGAAGAAGAATGAAGCTTCAACACATAAGTCATGGTGGGACTAAAGAGGACTCCTGATCCTACATAAAACGCAGCATGGGCAGCAAGTGATAGCAAGGAACTAACTAGGAAGCCCATGTAAAGGAAGTCTCTACCACCAATTCATGATTAAATAATCGGTGAGTCAAATGGGTGTAATACTCATGACCTAATGGGATCGACCCTATGGAAAGTGATCAGAATGGAGGCTAGAATGCAGAATGCAATGGAAAGTGGATTCCCTAACCTATATGCAAGTGAAGATCATATACCTGCCATGACGGGTCAGCAGTCATGGATCAAAAACCGGGAAAAATCTTGAATTCGTCAAAATGTACCTAAAAATATACCAAACTGGGCACTTCCAAGCATCTGGATTATGCAGCTTAAGATAGATTGAAAAAATAAGCATAACAAATTTTTGCGAAAATTTTCAACTTTTGGGCATAAATAGACAAATTACCTCATATTTGGTTCATTATTACATTGCTGATTTGGAAAAAAGTGCTCTGGAGAAAAAGGCTTCTTTCGTCAAATCAAGAGCAACCGACCGTCAAATTCAACCGAATTTCTCAGGTAAGCTCATCAACCATCCTTGCTATTCATTTTGTCCGTTCATAAACTAAAATTTAGGAATTTTCACCGTAGAATTTCTTGCTAAAAATCACGGGTTTGCGCATACGCGGTTTGGTAATGACCAAGTCGCGTATACACGCGACTGTGCACAAATAAAGTCGCGTATGCGCAGCCCAATATGAAAAATGCGTAGCTAATGAATGGATTATTGAAATTTTACAGGATGACCATATCATGGAGAGAGCGTGAACACAGTGCTATTGATCAAGAAGTCATGCAGAACCAAGCATCACTGAATATTCTTCGGAATTGTGGATTACTCAAGTTTTTCAAAATGCCAGATATGAAAAGCAATGTTCGGTTGCTCGAAATGCTTGTGAACTATTGGGAACCGGAAGAGGACTGCTTTATGATAGATCAGATGCCTGTACGCATTGAAGTGGAAGACATATATTTTATCACTAGACTCTCCCGGAGGGGGGAGCCAGTAGACTTGCATGGTAAGCCTTTGGGAGGGCTCACCATGGAAGATTACGTCCACGTGTACTGCGTACAGGGTTCCAAGAAAGTTGGAACTCAAATTGCAATCAAAGATTTAAGGGATTTGCACATGAAAATCCTCCTTTTCACCATTGGCAGGGTGGCAGGATCTGCCTCCCTACACCAGGCGTCCAGGACGCAAATGAGCATAGCAGTGGAATGCTTAACTCATGTATATGATTGGTGCAAAACCCTACTGATGAACATGAAGTAGAAATTGACCTCTATCCGCCAAGTAAAGACAAAACATTTTGGATATGGTACAATTTTGATGACATTCTTCTTCGAGAAGATTCTAGTACTAAGACCCAGAGTGATCTCTACCATCAGCAGCCCGAGAGACCCAAGAATTTCCCGCTGGGCAGACATGATGAAGAGATTGGGGGGAAGTGAAGTTCCCCGGACCACTTGGGATGATGAGTTCTTCCAATGGTGGAGAGAACAAATCATCGTTGTGGACGACTATCCCTATGCTAGGATGGACTTTCGTGGCGATCCAGATCTTGTCCTGCCACCAGGCGCAGCATGGGGTACATTCGTTAAGTTTACAATTTTTTTGACTTATATAATTTTTTTTTGAATTTTTTCAATATGTATGAAAAAATGTGAAAAACAAACATGTTTTTGATTGGATTCAAATGACTTACAATTTTAAAATGATCATGAAACAGATATTGGACCAGTTCAACCTGAGGGATACCCACGACATAAGCGTCGCAGAGGCGAAGCGGATACAGTAGATCCAGACAGAACCCTCCAGGCTGTACAGAGGAACTTGGAGGGATTAACCCGCCAAGTACCTATGGCTGCAGTGGAAGATCTGCCTGAAGCCATCCAGAGGCAGGTGGTAGGAGTACCCCGCGACTGGGTACGGTTATTCCGCCGAGTTGCCACCGCGATTGTGTTCTATAAGAACACCACTTCTGGGCAGGGACCTCAGTAGTAGATAGATATGATGTATCAGATGACTGTATATTTTTTGAGACTGAACATGATCGGGCATAAGCCCAAGTTTTTGTATGACCTATGGATCCAGATTTTTGTATAGTTTTGAACACTCTGATGATATATATACAGTGATATTTGATGTGATGTGACAAATGTATCAAAATGTATGATGTTTTTGATTAAATTTTATTGTATGGAATGATTAATGTGCCAATCAATTTCTTGATTAGCTAATGAGTCTGCCAACCAATTGTCAGCTCGAGGAATATGAATGAAAGTTAAAAACTGAAATGATCTTTGTAACAAACATATCCTCAAGAACAACCGGAGTAAAAATGGATCTCGAACCCGATAAGTATTGTTCAACTGCGACACCACCAGCTGAGAGTCCAAGAAAACTACCAACGAATCAACACCCAAAGATATTGCCTCCGAGAGTAGATGAATAACTGCAGTGTATTTTGCTATATTATTGGAAGCAGGACCAATGCAGACCCCTCTTGATACTAACAGCTGACTGGATGGATAATGAAGCACCCAAGCCACGGAAGCTAAGTTCCGGGTGTGTCTACTAGCACCATCGGCGAAACCAAAATGACTCATGACATCCGACACAACCTGCCAAAGCAGATCAAAAACATCACCAACCCATCAAAGATCGAAAAATCAGATATGTACAAAGAAAAACTACTATATACAAAAGCAACATGCCAGGCCGAAGCCTAGGCATAATACTTCTTCAAATAAAGCCCATTTCTAGGCTTCGAAAACTCGTTTCCTTCAAAATCAACCAAGGTGTATTCTCCTTTCTTAAGGAATTTTTTAACGATAAAGGGGCCATACCACATAGACTTAAACTTTCCTGCCCCCAGGGCATATTTTTCTTGGGCATAGACCAAAACAAGGTCACCCTCCAAAAAAACCCTAGGCTTGACCGCCTTATCGTACTGAACTTTAACTCGGTTTTTGTGCGCTTCATTCATCGTGGCGGCATCCCAACGCTGCTCATCGAGATGTTCCAGATGAAGGAGCCGTTCTTCAAGACTAGAAGTATCAGGAAGAAGTTCAACAACTAACT
Organism: Pinus albicaulis; assembly: GCA_034641835.2. Taxonomy (NCBI): domain Eukaryota; kingdom Viridiplantae; phylum Streptophyta; class Pinopsida; order Pinales; family Pinaceae; genus Pinus; species Pinus albicaulis. Next base: position 329,979,765 of record CM076575.1, on the reverse strand, counting down.
TAAGAGAAGGAATATCACATTCAATGGGAAATACGGATTCCAACCCATGCACTAGCTGAAACAGAGTAAAGCCAGTTGCAGTTTTCACTGACGTCCTGTATACCCAAAGTGCAAGATATAGCATAATATGCCATTTGGATCTAGCCTTATCAATTTTCCTTTGAAGAATTTTCTTCAAGGATTTATTCACGGCTTCCACTTGCCCATTGGCTTGAGGATAATACGGAGATGAATGCTCCTGCTGGAAACCTAATTTTAGAGCCAACTCAGCCATCATGCTATTCTGAAAATGACTGCCATGATCAGTGACAATCTCTCTAGGAATACCAAAACGAGAAATAACCTGGTTGAAAAGAAAAAGAGTTGCAGTCTTACCATCATTCCCAAAAGTAGGCATGGCCTCAACCCACTTCGTAAAGTAGTCTACTGCTACAATAATGTACTTGTGACCTTTAGCTGAAGGTGAGTTACAAGTAGTATAATCAATACCCCACTTTGTAAAGGGACCGACAGTAATGACTGGAAAAAGTGGAGTTGGATGAACGCGCATTTTTCGAGTATAAACTTGACACGGATGACACTTTTTGACCGACTCCATATAATCCTTGAAAATCGAAGGCCAAAAGTACCCAGCACGTAAGATCTTTTGGGCTGTAGCAAGCCCAGATAAATGACCACCACAAGCTCCACTGTGGCAATCATTCAGCACAGCCTCAGCTTCTTCGAGAGTTAAGAAACGTCTCATGATTGAATCAATCCCTTGACGGTATAAAGCATCACCAATAATCAAGTAACTCTTAGCCAAGTGACGCAACTTACGACGCTCATCTTTTGAAAAAGTAGAGGGAAACTTCACAGTCTGAAGATACACAATTATATCTCCATACCAAGGATCCTGTGGAGAGATCAGAAACAAATGTTCATCCGGGAAGGATTTATCATAGACTATCTCATCCCCACAGGGAAACTTGGAGATCAATTCCGTGAAAACCAATGATTTCTTGGACTTGGCAGACATAAACTCAAGATCAAATTCCTGCAAAATCACAATCCATCTATTGTATTTGCCCCCAATCACTCGCCTACTGAGGACAAACTGAAATGGATTGGCTGCTGCCAAAACATAAGTTTTTCGTAGAATAATGTAATGCCGGAGTCACTGCACAGCATGAACAGCTGCCAAAGCTAACTTTTCTATCGGAGTGTACCAGAGTTCAGGTCCTACCAAGCCTCGACTAAGATAGTATATAACATGCTATGCAAGAGCATCATCTTCCTGAACCAGAACCATACCAATAGTAGATTCTGCTGCTGCCAGATACAAAAGGAAATCCTTGCTATAATCAGGTGGACTCAATAAAGGAGCAGAGGTCAATGCTTTTTTCAAAGCATCGAATGAACGTTGAGCGAAGTCATCCCACAGAAATGGAACTCCCTTCTTCAGCAATATCATAAATCCCTTAGTAACTTCAACATAATTTACGATAAATCTCCGAAGAAAATTAGACTTTCCTTGTAGACTTTGAAGTTGACGAACAAAGGACGGGGGAGGCAACCGAAGTATTGCCTCAACCTTGAAGGGATCTATCCTTATCCCCTCTCTAGACACAATGAATCCCAATAACCGACCGGATGTAACCGCGAAAACGCACTTGTTCGGATTCAATCTAATCTTATAGAAATGACATCGTTCAAATATTTGACGGAGGTGAGCAGGATGATCCATCCTCTTTCGAGAATGAGCAGCTAAATCATCCAAGTATGCCTCGATAATCTTTTTGATGTCGTGGAAGGCATATGACATGGCCCGCTGAAAGGTAGCCCCAGCATTTTTAAGACCAAAAGGAATCTTCTTGTATGCAAAAGTACCCCAGGGACAAATAAAGGCAGTCTTATGCTGATCTTTAGGACGGATAGTAATCTGATTATATCCGGAGAAACCGTCCATGAAGGAGAAAATCTCATCACCGGCACACTCATCAATGATCTGATCTATAAATGGTGTGGGGTAATTATCTTTAGGACATGCTTTATTTAGGTCTCTGAAATCGATGCAAACTCGAATCGTTCCTTGATTTTTATCTACGGGAATAGGGTTTGAAACCCATTCAGTCAAAGGAACAGGGAAAATGAATCCTGCCTTAAGCAGCTTCTCAACCTCAGCTTTAATAGTTGCTGCCTTCCTAGGATTGACCGGACGAAGTTTTTGCCTTACAGGCTTAGTGTTTTCATAAGTCTTGATCTCATGCTGGACAATAGATGGATCTATACCAGGCATTTCCTCATAAGACCAAGTGAATACATCCCTATACTCTTTAAAGAGCTCAGTGTAAATATGAATCTCTTCACGGGAACATTCAGCTCCGATGAAGACATTCTCAATAATATTAGGATCCCTGGAAATGTTCACCGGGATAGTAGGAGAAATCACAGCCATGTTCCCTTCAACATAAACCTGTGTTGGTGCTAAAGGGCTCAGGACTAGGCGAACAGGACCAGGAGACGAAGGACTTGGAAAACTCATTTCAACTTCGCTCAAATCAGGTAAAAAGTAAGACCGATGATGAAAATCATCCCACGGTCTATCTATACCAGTCATAGCTTCCAGGATGGCCTCTTCATATGGAAGAGTGGTATCAAGGCAATCCTGGGAAGAAGAAGAACTAAGTGCCCAAGCCGGAGCCACATCTCCATCCAACTCTTCCGATGAGAGAGGAGCTGGGATGGATTCTGTAGAGTCAACAATAGATTGATAAGCAATCTCAGCTGCAGACATTGGAAATGCCATTCCACCCACTTGACCTTCCACTAATGTGGCAGTAGGGGAAGGTAAGTTCCAAGGGTCCGAAAAATAATGAGTTCTGAAGAACTCTCTTCGAAGAGGAGCCTTGGAGGATGAAATTGCATTGATATGAATCGTAGGAGGAGGAATATCGAAAGTACCCATCAAGGAATAATACATTCCAACTCCTAAATTCTCAACAGGCACCTTAGTATTATCCAACTTTGGAACAGATGAGTCAGTAGACGCATTCGGGTCCACAGGAGGACAGTCAAGTTGGTCCACTGTAACAATCCTCCCTTCGTGAGGGAAACAAATAATTCGAAATAACGAGGATGCAATAGCATCCATCTCATAAATCCAGTTTCTCCCCAACAGAAGGTTGTAGTCCAAGCTTGCATCAACTACCTCAACCTCTATATTCACAGTTTTGCCCCCAACACAGATAGGCAAAGCTGGGACAATACCATGCGGTCTGTGAGAATGACCATCAAACGTAGTCAGAAGAGTGGTAGATGGAACAGCTTTGGGAGATCCAATCATCTTCCAACATGCGAGAGACATCACGCATGTGGAAGTACCCTCATCAACAACCGTTCGAACTATATTGCACTTCCGGTATGATGATTTAATATGGAAAGCCATATTATGGGGGAGTCTCTTCTTACAATTAGTCATATCAAATGTAATCAGAAGAGAATTTTTTGGATCAATAGCCCCAATGGCAGTGAGCAAAGCACTGCGCTGAGCCGAACAAGACTGGAGCACCTCTAAAGCTGACATAGCACAAGGACTCTGCGCCAGATCTTCCACAATAGAGTAGTTCTGGGCAGCCCTAGCGTTTGGATTAATCGTCGAACGCTTGGTAGATGCTTTGGGCATCCGAGGCATAGGCTCAATAGTAGGCCTTGTAATGTGAAGCGGCTCAGTAGCATCAAGAGCATCCTTAGCTTTCAAAGACTCTTCTCCGCCATAATCACGGGATCTCGTAGCGACATCCACGTGAGCACTCATCATGAATATGTTTGATGGAATTTCCCCTTCCTGGGTGCCCCCAGAGGAAGCACCAGGATTTTGGTTCGTGCCAACAACTAGTTGTTTCCCTTGGGGAAAAGGGTTTGTTAACACAGCCTGGGAACTAGAAGAACCCTGCTGAGCTAACAAGTGCTGCACATCCTGAATTTTAGGGAAAAGGTGCGTAAGATGGTCTCCAGCACATAGCTTGCATGGAAACTTTACTTTCTTTTTATCCTTTGGCCCCTCACCAACATGCTCGTTGGTTTTATTCGCATTACCCTTCCCATTCTTGCCCTTTTTCTTATTATTTCATCCCTTCTTCTTCCCTTCGGATTGTTGATTTCTTTTGGGATCAGAAGCTTGGACATCATTTATGGACAAAGAGGGGGAAGGTGATGACTCAGCAGGCACAGCCTGACCAGAAGGAGCAGATTGTAAAGACAACTGCTGCAATTGAGTAAGCAGGCTGGTTACACCACTATTGATCGATCCAATCAGTCCGTCACCATGAGGACTAGGCTTAGTTTTGGATAAATCTAATTTGGAGCAAGGAGGATTGGGCAAATACTTATGAAGGACCCCAGACTGAGAATATATCAATTCTAGCTGTTGGGCCCTAAAAATGGCCTTCTCCTCGGAAAATACCCCTGAGAGGGATACATCTTTCGAAATATCTGACTGCAGAGATTTCAGAAACCATTCCAAAAGGAATTCACCTGGAATATGAGCTTTAATAAGCCTCTTCCTTCTCTGCCATTCCTGAATATGGTCAGAAATGTGGGTTGCGTCGTCCTGTTTAAAATTAGCTAGGAGTTCAGTCCCGGCATCATAACGGACTGGCAACTGGAAATGGTTTAGAAATGTGACAGCCAGTTCTCCAAATGTAGCAAAACTGCCCCCAGTTAGCTCAATATACCATTTGGCAGTGTTTCCAGTTAGGGTGCGTTGAAACAAGCTCAACCTAATCGAATCATCGATCAGGGAGTTAGAAGAACACCATAAATGGAAAGTGGTGATATGGTCCGCCGGATCCTCTCCATTCTTGCCCTCAAACTTTGGAATGTCTGAAGGAATTTTGGTCGGGACCGGAGGCCACCCCGGACTGTACCAGATCGGATCATTCGTTAATTTCGACAGATCTGGCAAGTTTAACGTTGCCAGAAAAGGTAAACGAGGCGGAGCCTGAGGATTCCATCCTTGATGGGATGGATTCCATACATTCTGAAAAGAATACCCTGGATTTGATGAGGCACCAGGTTGCCAAAAAGAACTCGTAGAAAAAGGAGAAGGACCTCCTCCCAACGCCGAGTTACCAAAGCCCAGACCAGTTCCCCCCCTTGAAGTATTAAATGAAGAGGAAAGCCCCTGATAGAGGTTCCAGGCATTAGAAAGAGGAGAAAAGGTCTGATAAGCACTCGATGAAGGGAAAGGAGTATTCCCTTGGTGACCAGCGTAAAAATTATTCCCTACCCCCACTGTAGTGAATATAGGGTTCCAACCTGTAAAAGTGGTCGAATTCTGACCTCCAGACCAAGGGTTGAAACTATGGGTTTGAGAAGTAAATGGAAAGGACCCTAAAGAAGGATTGGAACTAGGAATGTGCCCAGTTCCAAAGGGGAACCCCTGAAAAGAAGTTGATCCACTAGCCATGGAAGACATGGGTGTAGATCCAGCTGCAACACCGGAAAAGGAAAAAGAAGGAATCCCAGTAGTGGGCATTCCAAAACAGAAGGGACCAGAATGAGAAGCATGTGCTTGGGTGAAACCAGATCCAAACATAGCAGCACTAGAGGCAATCGAAGATATAGCAATAGTGCCTCCTCCTTCAACAGAAGTAGGAGTCTGAATGCCTGCAGCACTCACAGCAGAAGCCGCGTTCCCAGTCGTGGCCATCGAAAGGTATGAATAATACGGAGGATATTCTGGTCTCTCTGACTCAGGTCCGATGTATTCAACAACGAACGGATAATCAGGAGGAAGAGGAGATGGAAGTGACACAGAGGGTTCAGGTACTTCCTCTATTTGAAAATCTTCTTCCTGCGGAAATAAAACTCGCGAGGTGAGCGGAACGCTCCTCTTGGAACCAATACCAGAATCAGCTACGAAACCTTCAGACCCTTGTGGAGGATCTCTCTCCACTGCGTCAGACGTCACAGGGTAATACTCACCTGCTAAACTACTCCTACTCCTTCTTGAAGAAGGCTCTGGACTCGCGGGAGATAACCCCCAGATTCTCCTCGATCGACGAGGTGCTTGATCAGCCACTTTAACAAATTTTAATTAGACTAAAAAAATATAAAGCTAAGCAAGCTAGGAGCAAAGAGCACTCACTACAAGAAAAATCCCTGAGATACAATCAAGCAAACAGCCTTCAAGTATTTCCGCTCCGGGTGATTAGGACCGGACACCAAAATACAGGAAAGCGAAATATAGGACCTTCCGAAAGTAGTCTGGGATAATTACGGCCCAGGCCTACTAGCGAAGGTAACATAAATAGTTACGCCGACCTCCTAACAACAGCCTTTGCCGGCTCAAGTACCCAAGCTTCGCAAGGGCACCCCCCAGAAGTACTGCTGGAAGTGATGTGACGTCTGCCTCAGGTACCACGGGTATTCCCCCCCGCAGTCACCTATGTGGAACCTAGGAGTGGCAACTATGTGCACCAATCCGTGTCAGAAGCCGGGCGGAACGGTCTTGAGGTCAGATTTAGCAAATCAGAGAGGGGGTATCTCTCTTCTCAGCCTTCACCTCCCCTCGCGCTTGACTCTCTGGAGGAGAGCTTTCCCGGTCCACCTAACAGAGTTGGATTTCGCTCAATTAATCAACTTCTATGTTTTGTTTGAGCGGCCTTGGAGAGTTAACTCTCCACTCACCTAATCCAAGGCCCTACAACCTAGCTAGTTGGTGTATGACACTTAAAAAACTTGCTAGTTGCTTTTAAATTATATCGCTTATTTTAATTGGCCGTTATGTTAAGTCAAAGGGATACGGAAATGAAACTTGTGGTGTTTTGATGCAGAAAAGAAATTAATAAAAACCAAACTACATGCAAATGCAGTAATTTCCTTTCGATGAAAAGAAATTTCTACAAAGGTTCTACGAGACTAAAATTTTTTCTTTTCAGATAACAAACTTCACACTCACAAAAACTATGAAAATGACTAAATGCTTAAGTGCACCTGATGCAAATCACTAAGAGCATGCAAATTCTAAGATGCAGAATCTACTAAAGCAGAGAGAAATTTCCCAAAGATCCTTCAGTTTTATCTCTTTTTGGTTGTCCAGAAACCTAGTTCCCCAAGTCAGAAACTCTTAATATAAAGACACCAAAAACGCTTGAAACCAGAGGAAGAAAGAAATGACAATTCCTTTCCAAAATCAAGTCAAAAACCAAAGGCAAGAAACCTCAACAAAGCTTCAACAGATATAAAAAAACAAAAACAAAAATTCAAAAACAAAAGCAAATGACAAAACAAAATGTTTTTTGAGCTTTTGAGTTTTATAAAAAGGAAGAGCTCGAAAAGACCAAGAAAAACTATCAAATCCCAAGCCAAACAACTCTGAATTTCAAGAAAAAAATTCAAAAATGCTCTAAACCTTATAGGGCTAGCTAGTAGCAAGATTTATATGGGCAAAAAGAAGACAAGAAACTCAATGACTCAGCCTAGAAAAATATTACAATCTTGCAGCAAACAAAAACTTCAAAGAACCAAGAAAAGCTCTTCAACAATTGCAACAAGACCTAATCAACTGAACTCAAGAAAACCAACCAAGAAATGGGAAAAAATCGAAGCACGAAGCAAGACACAAAGGTAGGAAAGAGTAAATGAGCAGAATCTCTCTGTTCTGATGATGCAGAACAGCCAAGAATCCCCAGAAAGAGATCTTGGTACTCGAACCAGAAATGCCAACACAAGAAACAAGATTTGCTAAATAATCTAGTTTTCAACTAAACCAGAGAGAGAAAAGACCAAAGACCACTTTGAACACAATCCAGAGGATACAAAGACACTGCAGGAATAGGTCTCCACAGTCAGACAGGACTAAAAAGCCAAGAAACCTAAAATTTCAAAATTGACCCAAATATACGCTACTTGACAGTTTAGCAACAAGCGTGCATACACGACTGTGATAAAGTAAACCTGCGTATACACGACTCCCTTTAACAAAAACTACGTGTATACGCGTCTGTGTGCAGACAAACCCGCGTATGAAAGGGTAAATAATCAAAAATAAAAAAGATTAAGCCTGGATAAGGAACCAGGACTTCAGTCTGACTGAGAAAGAGTTAACTGGACTGAAAATAAAAGTTAAAACTGTTGGAAACCTATCAAACAGCTGAAGCCACCCAACAGGGGAATCACAAGAATGTGAACCCCAGCGGAGTCGCCAGTTCTGTTTCGGGGAAAATCACCCTAGAGGTTTGTTGGGTCAAAACCTCCACAGATCGGGGCATGCCATTCAGAAGGACTCACACACAACCATACTTGAATGCAAAAAACTAGATAACAATGATAGCAGGACTCACTCGTAGTCCTACGTTCGATGTAGATCCCGCAGGGTTCAAACCCCCAGCAATCTTCCTTCCTTCTTCAACCTGAAAAACAAGAAAGAACATGCACAAAAACCTAGTTGTACAGCATATACTTCTTCTAAACGCTAGTGCAATCCATGTGAAACATTATATAAACCATAATAAATGTTTAAATGATAATCTTTTCACATATACAAATAGATATCAACACGTAGGTTCAGGAACAGGATGGTTCTTCCTTATTACGAACAGCATGTACAGAAGTAAAGAGTGGAGAAATCACATGAATCCTTACACGATCTTCGAGCAGACCGTCATCCGGATTTGTCCCGCCCTTGCCTCGCTAAGATCCTTTCTAGACTTGTGCACTCGAGATGGCATATAAATGGATGAACATCTCCAGGAAACAAGGGTTTCCTGTTATAAATCCGGGAAAGTGCAGGAGGCACGGGGATTCAGACTTGAACTGTGATTCCAATAGAGTATAATGTCAGTAAAATTTCTCTCTCCCTTAGGCCATGCACATGAGGGGCTTTTATACTCCCTCAAAGTAGTTTCAACCAGTTGGAAACAGTTGGCCACATGCTGGGGTGGTTGAACTACCAGAGTAACCATCAACCCAGCCCGAAAATAGGGAATTTATTATATTTTTTAATGATTTTAATGGCATATGCGGAAAAGTACATGTGGACTCGCGTATACACGCGGAAAAGTCTGGGCATACCCGCGTATGGGAATTTTAACACTGTTTTTTAGTGAATTTTTTCAAGTCTGTAGGAATGGGTGCCCAAAGCCATAAAGACAATCATGAATCACCAGAGGGTGAAAAATGATGCTATAACAACCATGATTTTCCATTTTGACATTTTACCTCATGCTTTCTTTATCTTGAGCATTTTGAAGACCTTTGACTGTACTTGAAAGCTTAGGTTTCCTCACACTGATACTATTTACAATTTCTCCCTTTGGTGCAGGGAAGCATTGTTGCTTTGACAAACCATAAAAGCCATCTTAAATATTCTTTGAATGCTTTCTGATGTCATGATGGAGGTCCATCATCTTTATTTCTCCTGTTTTTCCTACTTACCCAAACTTTTAGGTTTTAGGGTTGTTTATAGAAGAATAAGTAGTGTTGTCTTCTAAGTTCTCTATGGCCCTTTCAAGTTCATTCATTTCTGTTCAGTTAACCTCACCTTTTTCCCTTTTTCATTTATAATTTCTAAAAATCTTCAATGTGTACTTGGTTGTGTTGTTGTGCCTTATGTCCTTGTAGCCTTTGTACTGGTTCTTTGCTTGGCAACACTGTTTTTGCCAATCAATCCCAAAACCCTGATTCTCTTTGTACATAGGCCTACTACCTCTCATTTACTATGGTTGTCCTTAGGGATGATTTACCCTCTCACTTCACCTTATTTTTATGTTGATGGCCATCTCAATCATTTTTGCAGAAATGTGAACAAGGGCAGTTTTCCCTTGTAGAATTTGTGCTTGACCGAGGAGGTCTTCCTTGAAGGATTTTGATCAGATTTGGATAAATTTTACTTGGCCTTATTTTCCTTTGATTGCAGCTTCTTGGCCTAGGAAAAAAGAATATTTTAGAATACCAAAACAAACCTATGACCTATGAAACCCTAGGTGACCTAGTGGGAGTCTCTTTGGACATGGCCTTTGACTGAAAACTTGCTTTTGGGGTCTTCAAGTATAAAAAATAGAGTTTTTGATATTTTGATGCATTGAAGATCCAAAATCCAATGTACTTGATTTATCTAAAGAGCTCACGGAGATAGCTTTGAGACCATCAATTCTTGATATATCCAGGAAATACAAGAGTGAGTAGTTTGGTTAGTGATTCTAGGTGTCAGGTGGAGGAAAATAGGCAAGCCAAAAACATAGTGCTAAGGTCAAGGGTGACAAAACATAGATAAAATGAGTGGTATGGGCCCATGATGGGTTTTCTGGGACTAGTGAGCTGAGCATGACATGATGGAATAGTGAAAAATTTATCTTAGGGATAATGAAGACAGTGAGATTTCTAGAACTCACAATATTCATGAATTTTGTTTCTCTAAATCTAGGATAAGAATTTAGTCATCTACAAAGGAAAAATTTACTGATGACTAATAGTGGCTCCACTTAGGGAGGGCAGCTCCTTTTCAGGAGGTGTTTAGAACTTCACATCTCTTGGTTTTATGGAGACCAGTGCCTCATCCATTGGGCAGATTTTTACTTCTTTCATTTGTTGATGCTTCTTTGAAGTTGTGATCTCAATGATCTGAAAAACATGATTAGCTTAACTTCATATTTACCTATCTAACCTACTTGCCTAACATTTTTTCTTCCTTGGGTGCACTTGAACTGGCAAACCCTTGACATTCTTTAATTTTGAAAGTAAAAAAAAACTATCTACTTCTATTCTTATTACTTCCAAGAGTCACTAGTACAAAATGGCTAATTTGTTACTAAAAAAACGACTAAAATTTGCATATAAACGACTATTTTTCGGTCAGTGACCAATAGTAGCTAATTTACAGTATCTTATAACGCGACCAACTTTTGGTCGTTTTTAGCTTAGTCATTAATTATAGGTAGAAATTTTGTTGAAAGAATCATATGTTGCAGATTATTAAAATCATCACTTCAAAAGAAATATCAGCAAGTGAAAATAAGGGAAAAATCTGCCCAATGGATAAGGCACTGGTCTTCAAAAAAAAAAAAACTCAGAGATTTGATAAACTGAAAGTTCTGGACACCTCCAAAAAGGAGTTTCCCTCCACCAGTGGAGTCACTGTTAGTCATCAATAATTTTTGCTGATCTCAAAAGATGACTAAATAATGGTTCTATATTTCTAAAAAACAAAATTTGTGAAATATTGTGAGTTTTAGAAATCTCAGTGGCTTCATCACCCTAAGTCAAGCTATTTCACTAAAATTCTCCCTCTCTTCCCTTTAAGTTTCACTTCACTGCTCCAAAAAGACTTCATTTTATGGGCCTATTAACCTCATTTTCACTACCTTACCCCCACTCTCATTCCATCCCTTCTTCCCTCTGAGAAAACCCATTTTTCCCTTTCCTAAAAACCCTCATGAAGCACCCCCTATTCATCATTTCCCTTTACATATATTAAGCAATGTAAAAGTCCAACTTTTACATTGTTTAAAACCCAAGTTTTAGCCTATCAGGCCTTTCAAAATTTACATAAAACTCTGTTTTATGTTTAAAAGCCCGCCCTTATATAAAATATAGGCCTAAAGCCCCATTTTCCTAAAACCCCAACCCCTTTACGTTCTTATGACCATGACCTCTACTATCCCGAGCCCCTTCCAAATACAAATAAGCCTCCACCCTATTTATTTTCAGAAACCCCCCATAACCTTATAATGGGCCCTTAAAACCTTTGAAATATTCAAAGCAGGCCCCGCCTCTCATTGCACCCGATGCCCTTCCCTTAACCTTACAAATAAAATCATTTCGTTATTTGTAATATCTAAAATGGGGAGTGCAGCAATACATGAACACAAAACTAGAAATAGCAGTGTAAATCAACTCATTAACATTGGAGACCAATATGGAGACATATCATCATGTATTATATCAGAAAATCAATACAAATAGTGAGGCATGAATCATATACAATGAGGGAAAAAGCCTCCCATAAGAAATCACTCCTAAATCTGATGCTGCTACAACATAAAATGCCAAAAGACTGGTACAGCGCAGTTATAAATACACTACCATAGAAAAATAATGTACAAATATGTATGGTTTTTATATGCCTCAAAAGATATGCTGAATGCAGATCTAGGCTTAATACAAACTCCTACAAATAACCCAGAAAGGGTTTTCAGAAATACACTCTATACAAGATGGAATCTAAAGTCTAATGGTTGAAGATTCACTGCAAACTGAAGAACATGAGTGTATAAGGCTGAAATATAGCAGATCTTATGTAGATCCCCTCAAAGGTCTCCCAAAAGGCTGAACCCTCCAATCACAAGAAAACACTCCAAAGGAGCCACAAGATCCCTCACTGAAAACTACCCTCAAAATAACACAATCCCTAGATGGAAAAACACTGGAAATGATGGGAAATAGTTGGCCTGATGCCAAAGATATGAAATATGCCCAAGATCTCTCCAAATGGATCTCCCAATAGAAGGAAACGTTCCTCCGATGAGAAAATAGCTCAAAAAGTGGGTTTCTAACCCCTCCACTGCAACACCCTGCAACACAGCACAATAACCTATAGAAACTGTGCTAATGAAGAAAGTTGTAGCTTGGCCTACAAAAAAAAATGTGGAAATGAATACAATACTCTTCCAAGAGGCCTCTTAAGGACAGAGGTTGGATTCCCGCTCGGGAACACCTAGTGCTAAACAACACAACAACCCTTCTTAACAACAAAGGAATGCAAAGTCTAAATAGACCATACACAAAATAATAATCCAAAACATGAGCTCATATGGCTTCCATCCTCTTCCTTAAATATAGTATGAGCTTACCTTCCCTTGGCCCCACTCAATTAGGTCATTTCCTTCATGAGATCCATCTCCCTCCAAAACTACGTTATTCTTCATTTAATCTTCATTCCTCCATAACAACGTTGTTGATTTGGTCAAAGTTGACTGAATCAACATGATCCAACCCCTGTTCACACTTGGAGGTGCTATATTTAGCTACTAAAAGGGTATCCTTTCACACTTGAGGTGTTTTTATTGATGCTTAGGAGATTTATGGGCCTTCCTACCCATTTATTCACCTACCTAGTGATAAAACAAACTATAATATTCCATTTAGCTGAAGGCTAAATTTTGGGAATATTATAGTCCTCCCCTCCAAAATGTTTCTTGTCCTCAAGCAAATGTATAGGGAGAGAAAAATTCCTCCCCTCCTCCTCTTGTGGCCTCCTCATCAATATTCCCCACCACTGCTCAAAATAATCTGCAATAAATCTGCCCTCCAATGTTTCCTTCCAAGTATGCAAAACCCAATGGTTCTCATCATGAAAAGGTGGAACGTGTAAGTGGAAACCTTCTTGCTGTTTAATGGCCTCCTCAAGGTAGGAGTGATGAAAAACATGGGGAACCTCATTCCCAATGAGAGACTCCCATACCCATGCTATCATCCAAATGAAATGAGCCATTCTAGGTAGCTCATCAAAAGGATCCTCAACCCTCGGTTCACGCAATGTATTGGGGCTACATGGAGAGATTAAATTCTTCCACCCAAGTTGTTTCTCTCTCCATTTATGGTATGCATGGGGTTGCTACTCATCTTGAGCTGAAGTGTAATTTCCTCCAAGAATGACCCAAGCTACCCCACCAAATAAATCAGCCATGAAGTGCCTCCTCCAAAAACTCAAGTTCTCTTTTGATTTTTTATGTTTTTCTTTTTTTTTGAAAATTATTTGAAGATTGGAAATAATTTTACAAAATAAATATGACAGATAGAATAAACTCATTCACCTTGAGATACTATGAAATATAGGACCCTAACAATATGTTTGGAAGAAAGGAAGGTTATATAAGTGCAATATTCACATGAAATTTAACTTTTCTAGGGTGTGATATATTGTGTGACTAAAGTGGTTTTTCTGCAATACATGTTAATACATGTTATATTAGAAGTGAAGTTATTTTTAGTGTGACATCTTGTATCATGATTAAAGTCATTTTTGGTATGGTATAAAATCTAAGACAAATTTCTCTCCATAATTCTCTAGTGGCAAGGAAGATAATTTCATAATGTTCATAATGTTCTTAAGGAAGCCCATATGCTTTTGAAGCGTATCAAGTGAAATCATGTTTTGGGTGTGACTATATTATGATACATGTCCTTATGCACCCTTCATGTGTCTTGTAACAAAACTTATTTACAATGTGATGCATTTTTTTTTTAACTAAACCTTGTGTATTTCACTTAAAACAATTGTGGGCACCACATCTCTTTGAAACATTGTGTATCAAACTTAAAACAATATTTTATGCAATATGTCTTTGGAAAATTGTACCTAAATAATTTTTTTATGTGTGACACATTGCACTTCATTAAGCTATTGGTACATGCAATATGTCGCACGTGTGAAATTTTCTTTGCGGTATGCTAGTGTATGACAATAAAGCCTTTTTTTTTAATGATGTGACAAGTTCTAGCCCTTTAATATTTTGGTCCATATAAAACAATGTTACCGATGAAACGGGAGATGTTACCTCAAAACAGGAACTCTAGCCCAAAAAGACTCAAAAAGCATGAAAAAACGCCCCAAAAACAAAAAGTGTGTGTTCCAGAACGCATTTGTTTTTTTCTCAAGGTCAAATTTCACCTTTTTATAAAATTATGCTAAAAATGATTTTTTTTTTTGAAAAAATGATTGAAAAAACACCCTCAAAACAAAACGAGTTGATGCTGGAATAACAAAAAAAAAAAAAAAACATTGTGTCACACTTTTGACACATTGTAGCATTGGAATTAAAGACAACATATTAGGACATTGAAAAATCGTAAAATTCTAAATTTTTTGATAGATGATGTTAAATATAAACAAATCATGTCTGAAGGGCTTATCATTTCGAACAATTTTTATCCATGTTAAACATAAAATATCTTGACTCTAAACAACCCTAAAATTGTAATTATTTTCAACCATAACATGAAAGATAAAATTTCGTGGCGCATAAAAACCTTAATGACAAGTTGTAAATCTCAAGTTTTTAAATCTTAAGTTTTCAAGATACTTGAACCATGAAATTATGGAGAAATTATATGACTTGAACAATTTTTAAAAATGAACAAGTAAATGAAAAATTTATTATTCATATATTTGTTTGCTTATATATAAAAACATATTTTTTAATTTGTTTTAATTGTTTTTTTTTTATATTTTAAAATTTTAATTGAATATGTTTTTTTTATATATATTAAACAATATATATATATATATATATATATCTATATATATATATATATATATATATTAAACAATATATATTTTTTCATTATAATAGTTTTTGTTTAAGAAAATAATAATTTTTTTAAATAGTCTTGTTTGAAAAAAATAAAATAAAATAAAAATTAATTTGTCGCCCGCCAGGGGCCGGAGGTAGGTTGGGCAGCCCTCGACGGCACCACCCGATTGACCTCTGGCCCCCGTCTGGGCGGAGGGTGATTTCGAGAATCACCCCTGACTGGGCGAAGGGTGATTCTTGGAATCGCCCTCTGCCCAGCCGGGGGTCGGAGGCAGGTTGAAAGGCACCGTCGAGGGCTGTCCAGCCTGCCTCCAGCCCTCGGCTGGGCGGAGGCAGGCTGGGAAGCCCTCGATGGCGCCACTCGGCTGGCCTCCAGCCCCTAGCTAGGCAGAGGGAGATTCTTGGAATCACCCTCCGCCCCGCTGGGGGTCGGAGGCCGGTTGGGCAGCACCGTCGAGGGCTGCCCAGCCTGCCTCCAGCCCTTTACTGAGTGGAGGGTGATTCTGAGAATCGCCCTCCACCGAGCCATGGGTCGGAGGTAGGCTAGGCAACCTCGACGGCACCACTCGGCCTGCCTCCGGCCCCCAGCTAGGCAGAGGGCGATTCTGAGAATCACCCGTGGCTGGGTGGAGGGCGATTATGAGAATCACCCCAAGCTAGATGGAGGGAAATTCCGAGAATCACCCTCGACTGGGCAAAGGGAAATTCCGAGAATCACCCCTGGCTGGGCAGAGGGCGATTCCGAGAATCACCCCCGTCGAGGGTTGCCCAACCTGCCTCCGACACCTAGCTGGGTGGAGGACGATTCCGAGAATCACCCCAGGTTGGGTGGAGGGTGATTCTTGAAATCACCCTCCACCCAGCCGGGGGTGATTCTCGGAATCACCCTTCGCCCAGCCAGGGGTGATTCTCAGAATCGACCTCCCCCCAGTCGGGGGTGATTCTTGGAATCGCCCTCCGCCTAGCCAAGTGTGATTCTCGGAATTGCCCTCTGCCCGACCGGGGGTGATTCTTGGAGTCGTCCTTCACCCAACCGGGGGTGATTCTCGGAATCGCCCCCCACCCAGCCAGAAGATGGAGGCAGGTCGGGTGGCACTGTCAAGGGCTGCCCAGCTTGCCTCCATCCCACAGCTGGGTGGAGGGTGATTCTTGGAATCGCCCTGTTAGTTCCCAATTCCACCCTAGGCTGAAATAAGGCAGAAGAAGGACAACACCAAACCACGCTCAGCCTCGTAGCTAGCCCTACGAGGACAGGAGAGGGCTCTCTCCGGGTCAACTCAATAAAATATGTTCAATAGGGCCTAAGATGACCAAAAAAACAACTGATATTAGGCTAGATACACAAATAGGAGGGTTTGATTTTGAATTTTAGGGGTTTTTGTTGGAAAAAGGGAAAAACAATTTTTGAGCTTGGGAATGAGGCCAAATTCTTGCAGAGTTCAAGTTGGGGCGAGGTAGGCAGCGGCTTTGATGTCTTAGATCAAATTAATGAATTGAAAAGAATGCTGAGGAGCTGAAGAGATCAAGAGAGTGCAAGGATCCTCTTCAAACTGACAAAAAACACGTAAAACTAAACAAAAGTTTAAGGCAGAGCACCAGCAAATCAATGAATTCTACCTCAAATACTCATTTGTTTAATTCAGAAGCATAGAGAATAGAAATGGAATACATATAACATTAACTAAACTTACAATAACATGAGAAGAACATCATCAAAATTCAGAAGGCACAAGGATCCCAACAAGTGCTGCAAAACTCTGGTCTTTCCTTTGCCAAAAATCTGAAATGAATGTACAATGAGGTACCAAACTTTTCCCAAGTATCCAACCCTGAAAATGTCTCAGAAAATACAATATATAGACCATCCTAACCCCTTCCCATGCCTCTAGGGGTCGAGCTCATCCTTCTAGGAGCTGTTCCAACCAATTCTAAACATGGCACTAAAATTTAGGCAGCCAAACAACTTGCCTCTATATGCTAGGAAACTGATCCATTCACTTAATTTTCACTTTTTAGTAAATGAATCCTCTAGAAAAAGTAAAAAAATGCCAAATTTACATCATGGTTACCAAATTACATCAATATGAATCCAATCATCACATGAAAAGTAAACTAGTCAAAGGCGGCGAATTTTTGAAATTTGAAGAGTGAAAATGAGGCAAAATTTCTCTATGCGCCGCGCTAAAAAACGCAATGCGTCACGCCACTTTCAGCCTGTTTTTGAGGCACTTCTCGAAGTCAAAATTGAGCTCATGATAGCTCGTTGGAAAGCCCTAGATGTCTTCTATCCAAAAAAAGTGGAATTTTTTAATTTGGATGTCATTTTCCCCCTCAGCGCTACCAATCTCCAATTCCGAGTTCCTGTGATGCAAAAGGAGGCAGAAAGGCCATTTTTGGAGTGTTTTTGGCCCTTTAGGCAGCCCAGAATTTGATGAAATGCTTCGTCCATTCCTGAACATACATAATATATCATGAAAAACCAAAAAATGCAAAGTTTTCCTCCAGAAGATGTCCCAGTCATAAGTGCGCATTGGGCGGAAAAACCTGTTTTGCAACCAAAATTTTCAAAATGACAAAATCTTCTCCAAATTTGATGAAATTTGGAGTGAAGGTCTCCCATCATGTCTCATGCTCAGCCAAGGAATATTCAGCCAAGATTCAGAGTGGATCCAGCCTTTTCCGACGTTTTAGTGCTTTTCTCAACCTCGCCTTCAGGATCTTCATCCTGGCTCTGCAAACGTGTGTGCGGGCCCAGTAGTGATTCTTCATGTGTCTGAGCATGTCTTTGTCCTTATTGGACTTCGCCAAGAGCTTCTCCAGATGAATTTTTACGTGCGTAAGGCAAGTCTCTCGCTCAAATGGTGTCATGTCACCTAGTCTCTTTCGGGCCAATTCACGGTCTTCACGGATTTGCCGCAACTCTATGAGTGTCTGTTGATCCTCCAGTTGTTTATTTCGCTGCTCCAAGTAATTTATAACCCACTGAGCTCTCTGCAACTTCATAGTCAAAGTGTCAATATTAGCCTTTTGTTCCTGGATGATTTCTTTCAACTTTGAGCTAGGAGAGCTCGAATCAACATCGATCAATATAAAATCAGTATCTTGGCCTCCCGAGGGGCCCTCATCGTGCATAGGCTTCTTGCCTCTGTCCTGTATCTGTGCTGATGTAGAAGGTGAGACCCCTTCCACCCCTGGTGGAGATAGTACTCACGCTGCTGATGAAGATAACGAGACCCATTCCACCCCTGGTGGAGATAGTACTTGTCGTGCTGCTGCAAATAAGGCTCTGTGGCCTCTTTGATATGTCACACACACTGGAGCACTGATAGGCTCAGTCTCAGGAACCTCAAACTGATGTGAAGGCACTGCCTCATCATGAACAATCTCGGGAGGAGGCTGGGGGCTGCAAAGAAGTCACGGGAAATGAACTCATCCCATGTGATGCCCTGCAATCCAAGCTGATGTACTACAATGATTTTAATGAGCGCATAATGATAAATGTTGTTATGTTGCTGCACTGGAGTCTTCTTTTGCACTAGGATAGTCATCCGCTCTATGTTTCGGCACATGAAGTATGGAATATTCATCAGTCACACTCTCGTGAAATGCATCAAAAGTCTGATATGATATGCATAAAGGCGCGAGAATCTACCCTCACAGCTGAAGTATCTAATGATGAGTTTCATTAATGGCGCATAGGACTCCTTCAGAAACTGGAATGGGAAAACCCTGCTCAACTGCCTCAAATATCCAGCCCTGATGTAAGGTTCATAATATGCTCTATCCAACTGCTGTCTCTTATTCCACTCCTCACCAATATTGGGTATCCCGGTCGCCTCAGAAATGGTCTCTGGTTTCAAATTGAAGTTCACTCCAGCAAGGTTTAGATGACCATCATGCAAATGTAGGACAAATAAGCGAACCAACTCCAGATGGTGCTGAATCTGAGATATCATCTCGCAATACCGAAAACATGAATGTTGCTGAAAACATGTCATTGCAAGCGGGAAGGCCTACAATGGAACCAAATAAGTGGGCTCCTCCCTGACGTGCCTGCCACTTTTATGATACCTCCTCGATACATTTAGCTCTGCGGTTGAATCACTGTCCTGCTCATATCCCTGCTCATATGATGAATTTGTCTCTGACATGGTGCTAAAAAAAAGGTGTTTGACAAGTATATGCTGATATATGTATGGTGAAAACAAGAGTTTTAGTGTATGTTTTAATGCCAAATGTGCCACATATGAGATGAGGAAGTGCACAAAAGTATCCTGTGAGTGCAATAGGCAGACCTCTCCTGAATGGAAGGACGGTCACTCCTTTGTTTGAGGAATTTGGGATTAAGAACCTTTACAAGTGATATGGGAATAGGTGATAATGATGGGGGGTAGTTTTAGGAATAAAAGTCAATGAAATGACAACATATAAGTGAAATCAAAGACATAAAGGCAGTCCTTGAATGTGGAAATTAGGATTTTGTCAATGGAGGGAAATGATAGTAGGTGATAGGGTTTGGGATTTAACACATGGGCATAAAAGAGTATAAGGGATATGGGACAGTGGGTATAGGAGAGGGACTGCGATATGAGAGTGTGACAGTATGATAACAATGATAACAATAACAAGGGAACAAATGAAAATGGAATGAGAGTTTAAGCACCAAAATTCAAGTTTTAATCAGCTCTTTTCAAACCCTTAGGAACATATTTCAATATGGGAATAGGGTTTATGTTTCACCACTCAATTCTTTGAATACCTCCTTCAAATGACACCCAACATGAATTAAACTCAGATAGCAAGCACACACAACTTACTTGGAGGCAAATGAAATGAATTGATTCGAGTTTTGACGAAGGAAGATAAGTTTCGGCCTTTGGGGCTCTGTGCGCCGCGCGCAAGCCCAATGCGCCGCGCTTAGTGGGTGCGCCACGCCAGAAGAAAATAACACGGTGTATTTCGGCTCTATGCGCCGCGTCGTGTGGGTGCGCCGCGCCCTGTCCCAATGCGCCACGCTGTCTTCAGTCACACAGTCTGCCCTTCTAAAACACAGTTTCAACCCTCACACTTCAAACTCGACCTTTCCCTTGGATTTTCTGAATAACTCTTGTTGCAAATGAATTAATAATCTTGGGAAATATCTCATATAGACATGGTTTTAATTTTTTCTTCTTCAAAACCCATTTTGTAATGTTTTTGACTTTGGCATTTTTTCATTTAATACAACTTTGTATTTTGTTTCCTCACTGACTTTCTGAGCTTTGCATTGATGAAATTAGTTGATTTTTTACAGGGATGTTGACATTGAACCTTGGCAAAGGAAAACCAAAGTCTGCTTTGAAGTCTTCATGGTGGAAAAATACATGATTATTACAAAAACAATTTAGACAATTTCTTCTTCAAAACAGAGTTTTGAAGAAGAAACATCCTCGAGCATATTAACGATGAAGATTTTTGAACTGAAAACTTATTGAAAACCTCCTCATGGCCTGCGGGCATTTTTTAACATTTCGAAAGACCAAACTCTAGACCTAGAAACTAAAATGACTCTTTTTGACCAAAACAACTTGTATGACATGAACTGAACTTTGATGAATTTTGGGAAATTTTGACTAAACCAGCAGGTACAAGGATGAGGTAAAATGAGAAAACAAAGCCCTTTCGTCAGACAATGGCATGCCCCTAACGGAATGCAGATGAATGAGCGGAATGAGACACCTAAACAATGAAATGCAATAAGAGAAATGATCTCTGACGGAGGGATGTAAAACCCGACTCTAACATTGGCTCCAATGGGGATGGTAGCTCCTTGGAGGTGCCAAGAACGGCAGATCTTTGGAGAGCAGACCAGTGCTTTCGTCCATTGGGATATGGAATCGATTATTTTGACAAAACAACTCAAGACTGTTGACTGAAATTTTTACTCAAACTGACTCAATTTTTTAAAATAGAAATGACTGAACCAGACCGACTAAACAGACTCAAACGAAAACTAAAATCCTTTTTCAGAATTATAGCCTTCACTTCGGGCCCCAGACTGAAGAAAAGACTACAGTGCACACTTACAATGAAATTGAAATACATGATATGTACAATGACAATGTGATCAGCAGAAAACATCTTAGAAATGGTACTGCTTGAGCAGCCGACCATTGATCGGCCCTCCTGGACAGTCTTCACCGTTCATCTCCTTCAAAAGGAAGGTGTTCTGACCTCGATATGCTGCAATCTTGAATGGACCTTTCCAGAGGTTTTCAAACTTACCGTGTTTACCTTTGTCCTCATTCCTAGCATCCCACTTCAATACCACTTCCTCTAACTGGAATTTATCCGCCTTCGCTTTCCTGTCATAGATCTTTTTGATTCTCTCCTGCAACTTGAATGTGTTCTGGAAGACCTCTTCTCTCGTTTGCTGCAAATGAATCATCTGATTTATCCTTCTCTGCATATGGCTTTCTTCACTACCAGCTTCCTGAAGAAGCTTGACCACCGGAACAGCAAGTGAGGTAGGAAAGATTGTATCTACTCCATAAACTAATTCGAAGGGGGACATACCAATAGACTTCTTTTGACTTACCCGATCAACCCATAACGCATTCACTAGCTTCTTATGCCAACTCTTCTTATTTATGTCTAGAAACTTTTTAATGATATTGACTAGAGACTTATTGGAAGATTCCGCCAAACCATTGCCTTGCGGATGATAGGCGGTTGAATGTCCCAAAATAATTTTATACTTAGCACAAAACTCAATCACCTTTCTTGATTTAAAAGCCGCTGCATTATCAGTTATCAATTTACTCGGGAAACCAAAACGAGACAAAATGTTGTTCTCAAGGAAAGAAATAATTATCGAATCGGTGGCTTGCCTTGTAGGAACTGCTTCGATCCATTTCGTAAAGTAATCGGTGGCTGTTAGAATCCATCTATGTTGTCCTGAGGAAGGAGGATGGATTTCCCCAGTGAAATCCAAACCCCATTGCTGGAAAGGGGCGCTCACCTCAATAGGCTTGAGTGGAAATGGCTGTAATTTCTGTCTTCCTTCGAAAATCTAGCACTCATGGCAGCCTTTGACTGTTTTATAGACATCAGCAAACAATGTCGGCCAATAGTACCCTGATCTCAAAATCTTATTGGCAGTTGTCTTCCAAAAATGATGACCCCCGCAGTCTCCTTTGTGAAAATCTTCCATTACCTTCTTCGCTTCTTCCTCCACCAAACAATTCAATAACAAACCACTCGGATCTTTCCAAAAAAGTGCAGAATTCAAAATACAAAATTTTGCAGCCTTCAGTTTCAAAGTTCTACCTTTGTTTCTAGTCATTCCGGGCGGTGATGACAAATTTTGAAGAACATAGACGATATATGAATACCATGGGGAATCAACAAACATTTCCGATACCTGAAGTGGAAAATTCTCCTCATCCTCATCAGACATAGCAGTAATCGGATTTATGTCTAACGTATGCAAATTCGATTCAGCCATAAGCTTCGCCAGCCCCTGTCGCTTGATAAGTTTTGTGGGCTTTATTTCCACATCATATTCCAACAAAGCTGTGATCCACTTGCCACGTCTTCCTTCCGGATCAGTCTGTACTAAAACATCTTTCACGGCAGTGTTAGGAACAAAAGCTAAAATATGGGAATGCAAAATGTATACCTGGAATATCTTCAATGCCTTTACCAGTGCCAAAGCTTGCTTCTCAATGATGTTGTATTTCAAGGCTGCATCTCTAATAGTTCGACTGAAAAATGCTATGGGCTTCTCATGTCCATCTCTTTTCTGCATTAACACAGCTGCCATGGTGTGTTCCGAAGCAAAGGAAAACAAAATAAAGTCTTGGGTGTAATCCGGGCTGATTAACACCGGAGCTGAAGATAGTGCCAACTTCACCAAATTAAAGGACTTTACCGCATCTTCGGTCCACTTCAATTGGCTGTCCTTTTTCAGCATATTTGTTATTTCTCTCAAATGCTCAGCAAGGTTTGGGACAAAACGACGCAAAAAGTTCATCTTACCATTAAAAGACTGAATCTCCTTCTTATTCCTGGGAAGGTCAATTTGTTGGATTGCTTCAACACGTGCTGGATCAATACGAATGCCATCTTTGGAAATAATATGACCAAGTAATTTACCTTCATCCATGGCGAATAATCTCTTCTTAGGATTAAGCGAGACACCATATTTTATGCACTTTTGAAAAAAAACTTTCAAGTGATACATATGCTCTTCATCTGAATTGGAAAAAACCGTCAAATCATCAAGGTATATAACAAGGAAAACATCTTTTTCATTCGCAAAAGCCATGTCCATCGCCCACTGAAAATTTGCGCCAGCATTCTTCAAACCGAAT
Source organism: Pinus albicaulis (assembly GCA_034641835.2). Classification (NCBI taxonomy): domain Eukaryota; kingdom Viridiplantae; phylum Streptophyta; class Pinopsida; order Pinales; family Pinaceae; genus Pinus; species Pinus albicaulis. The sequence continues at coordinate 329,956,115 of CM076575.1, read as the reverse complement.
GGCATCTTGGCATAGTGGAATGTTCCCCACGGAGTTGTGAATGTTGTTTTGTCGCAGTCATCCTCATGAACCAAAATTTTGTTATATCCAGAATAACCGTCGAGTAGTGACATCCGAGATGCACCCACTACTCGCTGCAATATATGATCCATCTTAGGCAATGGATAGTTTTCCTTCAATGACACCTTGTTCAAATTTCTGAAATCAATACACAACCGAATCTCACCTGTCTTTTTCCGCACTGGCACTAAATTGGAAATCCAATCAGAAAATCTGATGGGAACAACGATTCCTGCTTTGTACAACCTGTTTACCTCCTTCTCAATCGATGGCAGCAACTTAGGATTGATTCTTCTTAGCTTTTGTCTGAAATGCTTCTGATTAGGCTTGATAGGGATAGTATGCTGGATTATATTGGTGTCATACGTCTTTAAATCTTAGTAATCCCAAGCGAAAGCATCAGCAAATGAAGACAACAAACTCACATATTCAGCTCTTACCTCCGATGACAATGATTTGGATAACTTCACCATTTTGGGGTCTTCAGCTGTCCCAATATTTACATCTTCCACTCCTTTTTCCGTTGGTCGTAAAGTTGGCTTCTTGGCCACATCATCCTGATCAAAGAGTTCTTCTAAAGGTATCAAACCTTTAGGAATAATGTTATCTTTCAGCTGCAATACCTCCATTTGATTTACTTGAACATCATCACCATTATCATATTCTACATCGATTGAGGTATCTTTGAACTTACCTTTACTTTGTAGAAAATCATTAATCTCATCATCATCTTGGAAAACTTGCCAACATCTTTGATTATCCGGGACGGTAGGACGGTGCTTCACATGGATTTCGAACTTATTACTTGAATTCATTGGGATCTTCAAGTTACTTGCTGCCTTAGCAAGTGCATCTGCAATTCCATTTTGAATGCGAGGAATACAAGTCAAGGTATAATCTGAAAACTGCTTCAAAATATCAAGGACAGCGTTCCGGTAAGCCCGCATCCGGGGATGTTTCGTTTGATATTCACCCTTTACTTGCTTAATCACCAATTTGGAGTCGCCATAGACTGCAATTCTCTTAGCATTCAGCTTTCTAAGAATCTTTAGGCCAGCAATCAGAGCTTCATACTCAGCCTCATTGTTCGAACAATCAAATGCTAACTTATAAGAACATACACGTACATTGCTCGGTACCTTGTTTGGAGTGGAAAAAGGACTGCGTACCCAAATACCAATACCAGCACCATCATTTCCCACTGCACCATCGAAATCCATGGTCCAAAGACCCTCTTCATCATCCTCTAAGTGCTGAAATTGTGCTAGCTCTGTTTTTTCTGCTTGCTGTCCACTATCTTTAGCTGATTGCTCAACTGTGCTTTCCGGCTTTTGCCTTTCTTTCTGCAAAACTTCTCTGAAATTCTCGGTAATCTCTGAAATATATTCTGCTTGAACTAACTGACTATCTACATCATTGAAACTATCGGCAAACAAAACAAAATATTCTAGATCTGTATGTACATAATTAATCGGATGATTGACCGGTTTCTCCTTGGTCGTAATCATATACTTCATTTTTTGTTCCCGGTACAATTTTCTCATTTGGCCAAACACGGGAATCGTCGCATAGGAGAAATCTAAATATAATGTCCCTTTCAATTTTTCTCCCCAATATCTGGAAAGCAACATACCAAATCTCGGAGGAATGTCTGCTACAACAACGTCCATCAAAACATTCTTTGTAGGAATCTGATCCAAACTTACAACCAAGTCTTTAATGAGCCCAATACATCTCACTCTGCTAGAATCAAATGAATAAAGATCATGGTACTTATTGGTAATGTCTAAACCCAACTTCTCCATGATTTCTTTCGGCATAAGATTATGGGAAGCACCGGAATCGAACATGGCATTATGCAATACAAACTCATGCAATTGAAGACTGATATAAAAAGGAGGCACTTCGCTGTCCGGAGACTCACCATCTAAAGCTGGTCCAAATATCAGCTCCGGTTGATCATCTTCAATATTCACCATGTCAAACATGGGATCGAAATTCAAAATTTTGGAGACTTGACCTTTATAACTGTTGTTCCTCATTAGTTCGGTCAAGGGAATGGATACCTTCAATTTAGAAATTTCATGCTCCAAACTGAAGGCTGAAGTCTTTTCGATCTCTTTGGCTAGAACATCTTTCTTTTCAACCTTCTCCTTTGATGTGATTGGCTGATTTTATTTTTCTGATGACTTGGTGGCAGCGGGATCAACTATCTCTTTTGCTTTCTTTTGTGCAACAGGTGAATCGTTTTTAGGTGCTGAAACTTCCTTTCTCTTCTGAATTAGATTGACTGGTACATCTATGTTTCTAAGAGAATATTGCTTCTGCTGGGCTGACAATGCATTCATATAACCTCTCTGATACTCATCCGACTCTTCTTCAAGAGCAGCATCATTAGCCAAGATAAAATCTTCATCTTTTTGTACTGCTAAACTTTCTGCATACTCATCATCTTCGGTGATATAAATGGGCAAATCATCAGGAGTAAAGAAATGATTTTCCTCCCCTACTACATCATCTTCATCATCTGAATCCTGACCAACAAAATTCTGCTGAAGAGGTGTCTTTACTTGCTACTGGGCTACTGGTTCTTGTGCTCGTTGTTCTCGTTGTTTGATCCTGAACTGTGGCTGCTGCTGACCACGAAAATTGGGATTTCGAATCTGCAGTTCGGGCTTATCAAGAGTGAATCTCTCAAACATTTTCTCCACCTTACGAAGTATCTGATCTGTAGATGTAGAAGCTTCTTCCTTTATCACAACTTTCTTCTCTGCTTTCAATCTAGCTCTCTTATCATTCAAATTTGCCTCAACACTTACGGCAATCTTCTGCATGTCCTCTAAAGTAGGTGGATCTCTATCTCGTAATGAATAGGCCATCTCCAGATCAAAACCATCCGAGAATTTTAACAAAGCTGATTTCTTAGAAGGCCTCAAATAATCAGGAATTTCATTATAAACCACATTAAATCTGATAATATAGTCTTGGATGGACTCAGCAGGATTGCGCTTGATCATGGTATACTCAGAAGTGATTTGAAGCGGATCTCTCTTCATTTCCCACCGATCTAGAAACTGTCTCTGAAGCTCTTCTAATGTATTAATACTTCTGGGCTGCAAATCTCTGAACCATTTACGTACCTCACCTCCAAAAGTTTGCACAAATAATCTCATGGAGACATTCTCTTCGTCAATTTCATGGAGGTCCAAAAAGTCTGTCATTCTGTCAATATGCTGCTGAGCGGGCACACTTTGAGGAGTACCATCAAAAAAAGGAATTTTGCTCTGATAATCAGCGGGCATGGGATCCAAGTTTGCTAGCAAAACAAGAGGTGCGAATCTAGCAGCCATTTCTCTTGGTGGATTTATGATCTGTCTTGGAGAAACGGGTGGAGTAGGAGCAGTAGGTGTACGAGGTGTATGTGGTGGAGATGGAGGAGGAACTACTGCTGATTTCTGATCAGAAATGGATGGTTGTACGGGAATGGTAGGAATGAAAGAAGGTTCAGCGCGAAATTGTGAATCATATGTAACCATTGATGGACCAAGAGTTTCAGATGCAGACTCTATGAATTCAGGGATATTCGTTGCCACAATAGAGTTATGAAGATTCAAAATGTAATTATAAATGGATCTATTAGCTTTTTCAACCTCAAGATACTTGATAAACTCAGGATTTATGATGGTAGAACCAGTAGCACTTTCAGATTTAGTTTCAAACAACGACAACTCGAACTGATCATCAAACTCAATATCTTCAATGAATTTAAATACAGTAGGGTATGAATGAGATTTAAACAAAGGGATCACGGGACTTTCTCGATGGAGGATTCTTGAAATCAGATTGGGATTCTCATACACTGGAGGCGGATCAGGATCGGGATGTGATCTAGTATGTCTTCTGGAAGCTAGTGTGTTGATCTATTCAAAAATCAAAGGACAAAACCGATCTATTAAGCCTATCAAATTCTAGACTCAATCACCCAAAAGTCCAGAACGATACAATACAATGGGGTAATTCACAAGTCAAATGTCACGTTCACAAGCTAAATCGGAGATCGACTGAAGCAACGTTTATCTACTTCCGCCAATGCAAGGCAAAAGCGTTTCGAAAGCTACTTGGCGTGACTTCAGACTTCGTCTGTAACTTATGAAACAAATAACACCAACAAGCAAACCATTTTCTCCCCAGTATGGTCGCCACTATGTTAGTTCCCAAATCCACCTTAGGCTGGAATAAGGTAGAAGAAGGACAACACCAAACCACGCTCAGCCTCGTAGCTAGCCCTACGAGGACAGGAGAGGGCTCTCTCCGGGTCAATCTCAATGAAAATACTCAATGGGGCTTGAGATTACTAAAAAAACAACTGATCTTAGGCTAGATAAACAAATAGGAGGGTTTGATTTTGGTTTTTTGGGGTTTTTGTTGGAAAAAAGGGAAGAACAATTTTTGGGCTTGGGGATGATGCCAAATTCTTGCAGAGTTCAAGTTGGGGCAAGGTAGGCAACGGATTTGATGTCCGAGATCAAATGAATGGATTGAAAATACTTCTAAGGAGCTGAAGAAGGCAAGAGAGTGCAAGGATCCTCTTCAAACTGACGAAAAACATATAAAACTAAACAAAAGTCTAAGGCAGAGCACCAGCAAATCAATGAATTCTACCTCAGTTACTCATTTGTTTAATTCATAAGAAAAGAGAAGGGAAATGGCATACATATAACATTAATGAAACTTACAATAACATGAGAAGAACATCATCAAAACTCAGAAGCCACAAGGATCCCAACAAGTGCTGCAAAACTCTGGTCTTTCCTTTGCCAAAAATATGAAAAGAATATACAATGAGGTGCCAAACTTTTCCCAAGTATCCAACCCTGAAAATGTCTCAGAAAATAAAATATATAGACCATCCTAACCCCTTCCCATTCCTCTAGGGGTCGAGCTCATCCTTCTAAGAGCTGTTTCAACCAATTCTAAACATGAAGCTAAAATCTAGGCAACCAAACAACTTGCCTCTATATGCTAGGAAACTGATCCATTCACTTAATTTTCACTTTTTAGTGAATGAATCCTCTAGAACAAGTAAAAACATGCAAAATTTACATCATGGTTACCAAATTACATCAAGGTAGATCAATCATCACATGAAAAAGTAAAACTAGTCAAAACTGGGCGAATTTCTGAGCTGAAGAGTGAAAATGAGGCAAAATTTCTCTATGCGCTGTGCTTAAAAACTCAATGCGTCGCGCCAATTTGAGCCTATTTTTTAGGCACTTATCGAAGTCAAAATTGATCTCATGATAGCTCGTTGGAAAGCCCTGGATGTCTGCTATCCAACCCAAGTGGAATTTTTTAATTTGGATGTCATTTGCCCCTCCAAAACTGCAATCTCCCAAGACTGGTTCCTGCAGATGTAAAAAGTGGAAGAAAGGCCATTTTTGGAGTGTTTTTGACCTTTAAGACCACCCATAACTTCATGAAATCTCTCAGCCATTCCTGAGCATGCATAATTTACCATAAAAAACCCAAAAATATCAATTTTTCTTCCAGAAGATATCCCAATCATAAGCGCGCGTCGGCGGAAAAACTTGTTTTGCAACCAAAATTTTCAAAATGACAAAATCTTCTCCAAATTTTCTGAAATTTGGAGTGAAGGTCTCCCATCATGTTTCATGCTCAGCCAAGGAAGCTTCGGCCAAGATTCGGAGTGGATCCGGCCTTTTCCGACGTTTCAGTGCTTTTCTCAACCTCGCCATCAGGATCTTCATTTTTGCTCTGCAAACGTGTGTGCGGGCCCAATAGTGATTCTTCATGTGTCTGAGCATGTCTTTGTCCTTGTTGGACTTCGCCAACAACTTCTCCAGATGAATGTTGACGCTCATAAGGCAAGTCTCTCACTCAAAAGGTGTCATGTCACCTGGTCTCTTTCGGGCCAATTCCCGGTCTTCATGGATTTGTCGCAACTCTATGAGTGTCTGCTGATCCTCCAGTTGTTTATTCTGCTACTCCAAGTAATTTATAACCCACTGAGCTCTCTGCAATTTCTCGATCAGCGTGTAGATCTCAGCTTTCTGCTCCTGGATGATTTCTTTCAGCTTTGAGCTGGGAGAGCTCGAATCAACATCGATGAGTATAAAATCAGTGTCTTGGCCTCCTGAAGGGCCCTCATCGTGCATAGGATTCTTTCCTCTGTCTTGAACCTGTACCTATGCTGATGTCGAAGGCGAGACCCCTTCCACACCATGTGGAGATAGTACTCGCGCTGCTGATGAAGATAACGAGACCCCTTCCACCCCTGGTGGAGATAGTACTCGTCGTGCTGCTGCAAATAAGGCTCTGTGGCCTCTCTGATATGTCACACACACTGGAACACTGATATGCTCTGTCTCAAGAAACTCAAACTGGATGTGAAGGCTCTCCCTCATCATGAACAATCTCAGGAGGAAGCTGGGGGGCTGCAAAGAAGTCTCGGAAAATGAACTCATCCCATGTGATGCCCTGCAATCCAAGCTGACGTACTACGATGATTTTGATGAGCGCGTAATGATAAATGTTGTTATGCTGCTGCTCCGGAGTCTTCTTCTCTACTAGGATAGTCATCCGCTCTATGTTTCGGAACATGAAGTATGGAACATTCATCATTCGCACTCTCATGAAATGCATCAAAAGTCTGATATGATATGCATAAAGACGCGAGAATCTACCCTCACAGCTGAAGTATATAATGATGAGTTTCATTAATGGCGCATAGGACTCCTTTAGAAACCGGAACGGGAATACCCTGCTCAACTGCCTCAAATATCCAGGCCTGATGTAAGGTTCATAATATGCTCTATCCAGTCGTTGTCTCTTATTCCACTCCTCACCAATGTTCGGTATCCCGGTTGCCTCAGAAATGGTCTCTGGTGTCAAAGTGAAGTTCACTCCAGCAAGATTTACATGACCATCACGCAAATGTAGGACAAATAAGCGAACCAACTCCAGATGGTGCTGAATCTGAGATATCATCTCGCAATAACGAAAACATGAATGTTGCTGAAAGCATGTCATTGCAAGCGGGCAGGCCTGCAATTGAGCCAAAGAAGTGGGCTCCTCTCTGACGTGCCTACCACTTTTACGAGACCTCCTCAGTACATTTAACTCTGCGGTTGAATCACTGTCCTGCTCATATGATGAATTTGTCTCTGACATGATGCTGAAAACAAGGTGTTTGACAAATGGGTGGTGATAAATATATGGTCAAAACAAGAGTTTGTTTTTCAATACCAAGTGTGCCACATATGAGATGAGAGGCTGCAAGGAAGTATCACCATGAGTGCAATAGACTGTCAAGTGATTCAGAATGGAAGGATAGTCACTCACTGTTTGGGGAATTTCGGTATTAAGAACCTTTACAAGTGATATGGGAATAGGTGATAATGATGGGGGGTAGTTTTAGGAATAAAAGTCAATGAAATGGAAACATATAAGTGAAATCAAAGACATAAAGGCAGTCCTTGAATGTGGAAATTAGGATTTTGTCAATGGAGGGAAATGATAGTAGGTGATAGGGTTTGGGATTTAACACATGGGCATAAAAGAGTATAAGGGATATGGGACAGTGGGTATAGGAGAGGGACTGCGATATGAGAGTGTGACAGTATGATAACAATGATAACAATAACAAGGGCACAAATGAAAATGGAATGAGAGTTTAAGCACCAAAATTCAAGTTTTAATCATCTCTTTTCAAACCCTTAGGAACAGATTTCAATATGGGAATAGGGTTTATGTTTCACCACTCAATTCTTTGAATACCTCCTTCAAATGACACCCAACAGGAATTAAACTCAGATAGCAAGCACACACAACTTACTTGGAGGCAAATGAAATGAATTGATTCGAGTTTTGACGAAGGAAGATAAGTTTCGGCCTTTGGGGCTCTGTGCACCATGCGCAAGCCCAATGTGCCGCGCTTAGTGGGTGCGCCGCGCCAAAAGAAAATAACACGGTGTATTTCGGCTCTATGCACCGCGTCGTGTGGGTGCGCCACCCTATCCCAATGCGCCGCGCTGTCTTCAGTCACACAGTCTACCCTTCTAAAACACAGTTTCGACCCTCACACTTCAAACTCGACCTTTCCCTTGGATTTTATGAATAACTTTTGTTGCAAATGAATTAATAATCTTGGGAAATATCTCATATAGACATGGTTTTAATTTTTTCTTCTTCAAAACCCATTTTGTAATGTTTTTTACTTTGACATTTTTTCATTTAATACAACTTTGTCTTTTGTTTCCTCACTGACTTTCTGAGCTTTGCATTGATGAAATTAGTTGATTTTTTACAGGGATGTTGACATTGAACCTTGGCAAAGGAAAACCAGAGTCTGCTTTGAAGTCTTCATGGCAGAAAAAATACATGATTATTACAAAAACAATTTAGACAATTTATTCTTCAAAACAGAGTTTTGAAGAAGAAACATCCTCGAGCATATTAACGATGAAGATTTTTGAACTGAAAACTTATTGAAAACATCCTCATGGCCTGCGGGCATTGTTTAACATTTCGAAAGACCAAACTCTAGACCTAGAAACTAAAATGACTCTTTTTGACCAAAACAGCTTGTATGACTGTAAATGACATGAACTGAACTTTGATGAATTTTGGGAAATTTTGACTAACCCAGCAGGTACAAGGATGAGGTAAAATGAGAAAACAAAGCCCTTTCGTCAGACAATGGCATGCCCCTAACGGAATGCAGTTGAATGAGCCGAATGAGACACCTAGACAATGAAATGCAATAACAGAAATGATCTCTGATGGAGGGATGTAAAACCCGACTCTAACAGGCATCATGAGCATGACTAATTGTCCACCATGCTCATAATTTCATTTTTGTATTCATATCTATAAACAATGTTTCAAATAATAATAAAAAAGTTCTATAAGAAAAATCCAGACCTCCATGCTACTGCTCCTTGTGAGACAAAGTCAAAATTGCATTACACAATCTGACACATAAGAATCTCCTATATCCCGGTGGTATGTATCCAAATTCTTATAATAGTGTCTTCAAGACTTATGTTGAAATTTCCAATGAGATATTTAAGCAATGAAAGATGGAGCCTTCTTCATTGTTGTATATGTAACAGTATTTTATTAATATAAAGATTGATGGTTTTGTCTTTCTGAAAATGAAATGTAAAAATAATTTATTGTGGTCAATTGAAAAGTTTTTTTTTTAAAGCTTTTCATTATGGAAGGGAAACATAGATATATGCCCTTCTAATTGAAATTCGGACCTGCCCTTCAAATTTTATCACTGTGTGGGACCTTAACAAACAATAAAACTATTTCGCCGCGCGTTATATAAAACATATAACAAAACCTTTGTCAAAACTTCAAACGAACCCTTTAGCCGTGGGTATTTCATCACGAATTGATTATTTTACCATGTACCTTCTTCTAGAGGAATATTCTTCCACTTGATTAGGTACTTCATAATGGTTATATGTCAAAGAGATACAGAATGTTTATTTATAACTTTTTGTGGTTCAAGAATCAACTTTCATTCTTCATCTAATTTTGGAAGTTCTATTTACATTGGCATATTTTTTCCCAAAACATTTTTTAGGCAAGATACATGAAAAACCTTATGAATGCAAGAAGAAGGAAAATATAACTTCTATACCACTTGTGAAATCCTATGAATAATTATTTAGGGCCATAAAATTTTTGAGCTAATTCTTTATTCTTCTTTTTCTTGAATGAAGATTGCTTATAATGCTATAATCTAAAAAATACCCAATTACCCTCCTCAAATTATCTTTCACATCAATGTTGTTCCCCTTGTTGTTTTATCATGATTCATGTCATTTGAAGGTTTTCCATAATAATTTTCAAAGTTTCTTTAGTATTTTCCATATGTGACTTTGTTTCCTATACTTTGGACTTTTCTTGCAAAAAGTATGAGATTCTAGGAGTTGGATATCCATAAAGGGCCTTAAATGGGAAAATTTTAGTAGATGTGTGATAGGTAGTATCATATTACCATTCTTCCTTGACGAACCCACTTCATCCATTAAGATTGATTTTCTAAAGAGTAACATTGTATATAACCTTAAAAACATTTGTTAACTATTTTTGTTTGACCATTTGATTGTGTTTGATATGTAGAACTCATGGCAGCTAGTGTTTCTCCACTCATAATAAATAATTATTTCCAAAAGTTTCTTGTTACTATTACTTTAGGAAAACCATGAAGACTATGAATTTCTTTCACGGACACTTCTGCCACTTGGCTTGTTCTTTATGTACTTTGAGCTCTACCAAAAAAATCTACAAAATTTGTCTACATAAATGACCACAAAAATGTAATACTTACCTTCATATTTCAGTAACCCTGTAATAAAGTCTATTGATATATCTTCTAGTCTTTGAATATGTATGTGGAATGGTTGAAGTAACCCTAGAGATTTTACTATCTCTTTTTTATTTATTATGCAAACCTGACCTTCTCTTACAAAATTTTGAATATCTTTCTTCATTCCTTCCAAAAATATATTTTTTGATCCTTTGAGATGTTTTAAGGAACCCTGCGTCCTACCATCAGAGAGACATGGGACTCCATTAATATTTTTTTATTCAAATATGCTTGCATGCATAAAAATATTCTACATTTTCACCAAAGTATATCTCTCTTTCACTCCCAATGCTCCATAGAGTTCATCCCATCCTTTATAAATTTTAGTTTTTGTTTAGTACTATTGTCATTTTTCCATTATGGAAAGCTTCTTCTAGCCACCTAGGAATATAAAATGTAATTGGATATAAATTTGAGGCCTCGTCTATTTTAGAAAGAGCATCATGTACTAAATTTTCCTTACCCTTTTTGCAGATTATCTCAAAATTAAAACTTTGCATTTTTTCTCCTCATTTTTGTTAATATTTTAATGAAAATCATAGCTTCAAAAAATACTTTATGCTATCATGGTATATCTTGACTTTAAAGTACCTCCCAATGATATACTATCCCCATTTTTTATTGCATGTAATATTTCTTCCCTTTATTTTTCATACGTAGATTTCACCAAATATTTTCTTTGAATTCCTTGCTTTTAAAAGCCAATGATATCCCTTATTGTGTTAATGTTACATAAATTCCTTGTCCTAGTGCCTTACACTCTACTATGCATGTTTTACCAAAAGTAGGTGCAACCGATGTTGGTGTAGAAGACATGGCATCCATTAAAAGAGAGAATGCCAAAGTAGCCTCATCATCCCATATAAATGATATTTTCTTCAAGAGATATGTGAGTGGACTTGAAATGCATGCATAATTCTTAACAAATTATCAATAATATCATGTAAGTCTAAAAAATCTTCTAAGAACCTTGATTTTCTTAGGAATAGGTCATTTTGTAATAGCTTGCATCATTTGAGGCTCCAACTTCACTCCTTCCTTTAAAACATTATGAACCAAATACTCGAATTCTTATTTCCCAAAAGCACATTTGGATATTTTTACATAAAAATGATTGTTCTCAATAATTTATATAACTTTTCCACATGTTTAGTGTGTTATTCCCATGATCTATTATAAATATGTGTATTATCAAAGAAAACCAACACAAATCTTATAAGATTGGATCAAACAAAATTGTTCTTAAGTCGAGCCTGCCGGACTTCAAACGGCGATAAACCATAATTCAAACCAAATTCGTGTTCCAAAATAGCCTGCTGACGTCGGCCAATTTTGTGACGCGAAAACCAAATGAATTCCGCCCTAATATTTTTTGGGTCTGAAGTTGGGCTAGCGTACGGAGGGAGAGTTGTGACACGAATTTCTTATCAAATTCACCCTAATCTTTTTCGGGTCCGGATTTCCATTGCGCGAGCGGCCCAAACAAAGATCCGCTCCAATCAGTTTCTGCCATGTGTCCTCAATCAAAAGTTGCCCTGTTCCCGGATGCGGGTGCATTCGATGGCATTTAAGGCGATGGGACATGGATGTGGCGATTTCATATCAATCCAATTAAGTTTTAACGCTGTTCAATTAGCCGATATTTAAGTTCCAAGGTTTTCACGTCAAATCGCATTAAGTTTTAACACTGTTCAAGATCGGACCTCCACTCCTGTTAGCGATTTTTCATGCTCCAATATGATCTGGCCTTCGGCTCTCATTAATGAGAGATTAATTATGACGGGCGTTCTTCGATTGCATTGCAGTCGGGTCGATAAAATGGCGTTTCGCTATGGTTTTTCAGACGAGCCGGTTGCTGGGTTACACTGCTTGCTCACTGTGACGAGAAGGAGAAGTGGCCAGCTGAACTGCTGCTTAGACCTTGGTGCATATCTTCATTTCTCTCGGTCTGGTCCGTGTATGTCTTCCTCGGTTTCGTGGAATCTTGCTTCTCTGTCTCATCTTGTGCCCACTACTGAGACTGCACCCATGCCTCGCCTGCGTTAAAGGATGTGTTGCCGCAGGGGGAGCACTAGAGGTCAACCCCTGCGTGCTCCCTCCAGCCCCTCAACCAAGTCGTCTTCCCAGTCCATTGATTATTACGCAGGTCGCTATCCAAACACTAGAAGTGGGCAGGGTCGGGTTCTAGGATCTGGCCACCGTATGGGCTCCCCTGCTCCTCATTTCCCCACCGCTTCACCTTCTCCCACGACGCGCACTGTGATTTTTTCCTTTAATTTCTCTCTGAACCACCCACGAATCACAGCTTCAATGACCGTGGTTTTCCGTGAGGAGGCCCAAATGGAGGAACAATGCACCCGTCCGGCGAGTCTGAGCTCAGAAAAAGCCGGCCAGAATTCGGGCCTTCAAGAGGGGAGCGGTGGCGCGAATGTGGAGATAGCACCTGGCGATCCTGGACCTTCCGAAGGATGGTGCCGAATCGTCGAGGAACCACCGGAGGAGTAGTTTGGTTAATTTGGTTTTCTTGCTTCGCAGGCCCACTTAATTAGGCATGTTTTAGATTATATTACTGTGCTGGACCTCTGTAATATTTTTGACTTCTGTAAACGTTCAAGAATGGTTTCCTCGTATGAGGGCAGTCTTCTTTTTTTATTTTTTGATGACAAATTTTCCATAAGTTTGGGCAATGTTTTTGACTAAAGTCATGCTGTAATTTTATTCCCACTGTTAATAGATTAACTTTACTTAGAAAAAAAAATGTTGCCCTGTTTCTATTTTAAACCTGTTTTTTGAAATATAGAGCCATGTTTATATGATTGTTTATAGTCTAAGCGCTACGGGGTGGTTTATTATATTTAATATTTCACGGTCGAATTATGTTCATAACAATTGGAAAAAAAAAATGTTGCCCTGTTTCTATTTTAAACCTGTTTTTTGAAATACAGAGCCATGTTTATATGATTGTTTATAGTCGAAGCGCTGTGGGGTGGTTTATTATATTAATATTTCATGGTCAAATTATGTTCATAACAATTGGAAAAAAAAAATGTTGCCCTGTTTCTATTTTAAACCTGTTTTTTGAAATACAAAGCCATGTTTATATGGTCTACGTATTATACTCTTTCTCTGTATATCTATAGGAACCTTTTTGCTATGAATAGGGTGGATGCTGTAGTGGGCTACTAATGGAAACAAGCGAGCCTCAACCTTACATCTCAGATGCAATAGATGGTTACCAATTTTTGAATCAAGCGAGCCTGGGTTTCTGCAGATGGTTTTTATTTCCGGGAACAAGCGAGCCAAAACATACAATTGACCCTGGGTTTATACATATTTTTTCTCTATCATGGATGCTCTTTGTGTGAGGCGTATATCAATAGTACATGTCTCTGCACATTTCCTGTATCCGCTTTATGATACTATTTTATGTGTTGACAAGTTATCACTCTGCCTTCAAAACTAGCGATGCTGGTCTATGTTGCTGGTTTATTGATATGGTCTGATGGTCTTTTTATATTTTGGACATATCACACTCCTCACATGATTAGCGTTTTTCTCTGTTCAAGGATTTTGGGTAATTTAATTTGTATTTGGAACAATGGACGTCGGTACTCTATTTGTTGCTTTACTATTCTACATACTACTATTTCACTTTCTTATAGATGCCTCGGGCATATTTGGATGCTTTCTCAGATTTGTCGATAATCTCCATGTGGACCGTTACTGGGTTTTATATCAAGTCCCTGTATGTGATATGGGGTATTTTTCTATCACTGTCTGGGGTGGGACTTCCACTTTTCTGGATGGATATTTGGGTTCCAATCTTCAGATGTGAAAATGTAATGACTTCATGGACTGTTTTACTTCATATAATATATTCAAAACAACGTTTTTTCTCTTGTGAAAAAAAAATGAGTGTTTATAGTCGAAGTGCTGCAGGGTGGTTTATTATATTAATATTTCACGGTCGAATTATGTTCATAACAATTGGAAAAAAAAAATGTTGCCCTGTTTCTATTTTAAACCGTTTTTTGAAATACAGAGCCATGTTTATATGATTGTTTATAGTCGAAGCGCTGCGGGGTGGTTTATTATATTAATATTTCACAGTCATTAGAACGCCCACAATTCATAACAAATATTGGAGATTTACTGTCCTGTTTTAAAGTTTCATTTTTTAATTTTAAATTGAACCCGTCGTCGGTATACCGACGCTTTGTAAGCGTCGGAATTGCGACAGCTTAAAAACGTCGGAAGAGCAACAATATAAAAATGTCGGACGAGCGACGTTCAAAACGTCGGACCACATTTCGTCGGAATTGCGACAACTTACAAATGTCGGAAGAGCGATGTTCAAAACGTCGGACCACATTTCGTCAGAATTGCGACAGTTTACAAATGTCGGAAGAGCGACGTCCAAAACGTCGGACCACATTTCGTCTGAATTGTGACAGTTTACAAACGTCGGAAGAGCAACATTCAAAACGTCGGACCACATTTCGTCGGAATTGCGATAGTTTACAAACGTCGGAAGAACGACATTCAAAACGTCAGACCACATTTCATCGGAATTGCAATAGTTTACAAACGTCGGAAGTGCGACGGTTTGGGAAACGTCGGAAGAGTGACACTTGTTTGGAAGCGACGGAAAAAGTGTCAGTAGTGTGACACTTTTTCAGTGCGTCGGAATTGCGACGTAATGGCAAACCAAGTTTTTCCCGTTCTCGAACTGTCGCTCTTGCGACGACTATGTGTCGGAATAGCGATGAATTGGCCATCGGAAATTGGGCCAAATTTACTAGTGTGGTGATTGTATCGCTGATTTATCTTTGCTAAATTCGGTGTTTGGTACTTTTTTTGATTTTCCATTTTACACTGTAAATTATATGAATTTGCTCGATTTGTCACTTTATGGTCAGAAACAAATTTAAAGAATGGCGTTGACTCCTTTCTTTGGTCGATTGAGGGCTGAAAGCCCATGGGATCCATGGTACCCCAACCTGTTCGACCCATGGGTACTTGTTTCTCGAATCTGGGATGTCTTCGAATACGGAAGCGCGTTGGACTCCCCCACCTTTTGATTCTCATGGGACACACAAGTCATCGCCAACACGAAGTTCGATTGGAAGGAAACTCCCGAAGCTCATGTTTTCACGGCTGATTTTCCCGATAAGTTACCCTTTTATTTTTTCTTTTAACTCCTCTACATTGTGATTTGCAGTCTATTATTTAAATAACATGGGGCTCCATTGAATTAATGTGTGTAGTGATGAAGAAGGAATAATTTAAGATTAAATTGGTAGACAATGGCAGTCTAAGAAAAAATGGAGAGAGGCACAAAGAAGATGTGTAGGAGACGGACCAGTGGCACCGTGTGGAACGGTCAAGTGGACGATTCATGAGGCAATTCCAGTTGCCAGATAATGCCAATGTAGATGGCATCTCTACAAAATTGGAGAATGATGTTTTGACTATGAATGCCCCGAATATTAAACCAACAATGGTCTCCAATGGAGATGTCAAACCTATTGAGATTTTTGCAAGTGACAAGAAAAAGGGAGCCATTGTAATTCGTGATTTAGAGCTTTGTCAAGTACAAATGCTTGAAAATAATTGTGGTCATTTAGTTTCTTCATTATTGAGTATACTCTTTGGTTGTGGTGTTGTGTATAAAGCAACTGATCTGAAATGGGTGGATAAATTGTTATGTTTTTCAAGCACCTCCCACTCTGTTAAACAAATTAAGATCTAGCTTATACTTGATTGTGCAGAATTGAATACTTGAAATAGGTGTATGTGTTTTTTTTTAAACTGTTTTAACTCTAAATGTGTGAGGAATTAAAACTTTGTTTTTATTTATACTAAGCATGCACAAAAATCATAAAGTGCAACAAATAAGCATCAACACATAACAACAAATTTAATAAAGGAGTTCATCCGAATATCGTGGGCTACGTCTCCTTGAGCCCTTGTCAATTTGACTTAGCTCTTTGGGATTATGATGGAAAAATTTCTTTTACAAGTAAATACTTAACTCCAATGGTTATTTTGACTGTACCATTGGTTTAGAATACCATCATACCCATGAAATGGCTACTATCTCTCTGGAAATGGATCTCGGCTCCCTTATACTTGACCTTTTCTGTTGGTGCCCTTAAGCTTCCCTAAGCTTCTCTGTGGCACTAACTCCTTAAGAAATCATTTTCTGTCCCTGAAACATTCTCTACTATCTCCATCATATATCAAACATCCAAAATAGGCTGTTCATTTTCTCCAAATGAGCTCTGGCTTCCCAATCTACGCCTCCAATCCTTGTTGGCCCTAGGCTACCCAAAACTTCCCTGTGGCTTCTTTGGCTCTAGAAGTCTCCAAATGGCTCTGAAAATCCCTTCAATGGATTCAAAATTTCCAAAATAGTCAAAATAGACGATTCACTTGCTCATAATGATCGAATAATGCTCAAGATAGAGCATAAATTTTTTTTCCCAGTAACCCCTAAAACAATGCCACTAAATGTGGAGCAACTGCAGTTAGTTGGAGTTAAAATAGCTCCTCCTACCAATTTGGGCACGCTGGCCAACTATCCTGCCAAAAATACCGTTAGCAATAACTGTTGGGTTTGTGGTTGGGCATTTGCCCCAAACTTCGCGGTTATAGTGAACGTTGGCAGAAACCATGCATGGAATTGGGGTTTGGATAAGTGTTAAACTCGGTAATTTTTTTGACCACATGGAAACATTGCGATAGACCATGGCATGTGAACCCTCAAAAACAGTTGGCAGTTATCATAAATGTCGGAGGTTAATGGTTGGTTTAAACCACGACATGTGACAACACATAAATGTTGGTGGTTGTATTTACGATTTTGCAATTGGTGTTAAGCCCTTGGGTCAGGGCGATGACCATATGGGGACGGGGCTGGGCCCCTCTAACCCCCAACACAATTTTAAACAAACTTTAAATAAAAACCGCGCCCCTTGATTGTTAAGAACCAAAGCATAGTGGAGACGGTAAGACACGGGCATGCTGGCGAGGAGGTCAGGGGGTCGACTCGTGTCCGATCCACCAAAATTTTGACACACCAATAAGGGGACACGTGGCGGCCTCTGGGTTGGCCATGTGTCACCCTCTGATTAGGAAATAAAAACTTTGTACAACCAACAAAAAAATAAAACGATGCCACTTGTCATCTTGTGACTAGCCCGGAAGAAATATTTCGGGGAATATTTTGAGGAATATTCTAGGAATATTCTCTGAAATATTCTTTTTGCTGAATGTACAAATGCCCAGTCAAACCTTGGTCAAATTCCAAAATTTTCAGTTTACTATACTTTGCAAATCGTGATAACTTATTCATACTGTGTCGGTTTTTCGAACCGTTCACGGCGTCAGAATCAAGAAGACAACATCTATCTGGTTGCTCAGGTTTGACACACTTTCGAAAAATTTGAAATAAGCTATCACTTAGGTCCTTGATCCAAATCTGATCACTCCTCACGTTTCCAACCCCAAAAGACTGATTACCTGTTCAATAGATAAGAGTACAACACCCTCACGGTTCCAACCTCCTTATACTTTTCCTTGCTTGGCTTAATGCCTTTGAGCCCCAACTCGAAGGTAGTCAACACTTTCCTTCTTGGATGCTCTTGTCCTCCTGTCAAGAATTGTGTCTTCCTTGAACTCACTCAGAAATTTCTGGCAAGAAAACTTCAATAGAAGGTAGTTGAACATCATTTCCTTGATCATCGATCAAAGGTGGCTCAAACAAACGTAAGTTTCATACAAAAATACATTTGTACATGACTGAATTTTTCATATGTACAAATAAATGTATGTCTTACTAAGTTAAGAAGTCAAACCACTTCTTACCAAGCCACTTCCATGGCGATTTTTCTTGCTGAAAATCTTCTTCATGTGAAACATTTGTTCTCACATCATTGATGGAATCTTTGGTTCCATTTGTGCTAGTCTTTTTATCCTCTTTCTTCAAATTCTTGGGATGATTAGTTGGATACAATGTCCACCGTTGGGCAATAAAATTTCCCTTCTTCTTGCAATGTGTGCAAGTATTTTGCATCTTATGTGCAAGTTGCCTTCGCTTCAATTGTTTGATGTATGCCTTCATTCTCTTCCAGCATTTTGAAACTTCATGGTTACACAAACCACAATAGGAACAACAAATCTTTCTTCCTTTCATGCATGAATATTTTCCATGATTAACATAAACATAATCAACTTGACTATCGGAAGAATTATACCTCAAATGTTGCTTTTCATGTCCATCTTTTTCACCTTCTTGAGGAGATGAACTTGTAGAGGTTCCAAATTTCTTTTGAAGGCCAACATTAGTGTTCATGTCTTAATAGCTGTAAAAAATCTCTTGCTCGCCATAAGCTCCATGTCTACAAACATCTTGCTGCAACATAGGCTTAAAAAAATGGCATTCAACTTGAAAACAAACTTGACATGTTTGTGGGTTTGAGCTGGCAAAAAAATTTATTTTTGGAACTGTCTCAAGTGCCTTCATGGCTATAGAGTTTTTTCCATAATATTGAACATATCCTAGACCAAAATTCTTAGGCCTTTCCTCAACCATAATAGGCTCAATCATGCCTTGTGCATTTTTGCCTAAACCCTTGCCTTCATAGACCATTTTTAATATCAATTTGGACCCTATACCTCTAGTGTACTTTTCAAATGAACCTACACATCTATCTAAAGAGGAAATTGAAGACAAAATTGAGTGCTCTACCTCAGCTTCAAGCATGTGTTTGGTTAAGGCCTCTTGGGAATGATGGAGCTGCATCTCCATCTCATGCATTCTTTGAAGAAGTTATTATTTCTCTTTCTTCATAACAACCAATTTCTCATGAAGTCTAGTGCTTTCTCTTTCATGTTCATACAAAATATGCACCATATCCTTCAGGATGTAGAAGTCTCGCTTCATCTCTTCATCGAAGAATATTGTAAAAGAGGAGGATTTTGAAACCTCACTTAATGAAGTTGTCATCATTATGTAAATGAACTAAATAAATTCAATCAACAATTCACAAAGCTTTCAAAACAATTTGACAGAGCTTCAAAACAATATGGCTATAGATTCAAGCTATTTTCTGCAGCTTGTATCTCTTCTTCAAGCAGGAAGTTTTGCAAACAATCCCTCTTTTGCTTCAAGGGTTTCATTGAGGTCCTTTGGGTAAGGAGGATGCTTTCAAGCTTATTCCTTCTTGTCCTCTTCTAGACTTAGCTAAAAATAGCTTTCCATTCACCTCAAGCAAACTCATACTTGTAAGCATCAATCAATTTGCAAACAATTAAATTCTTTGCACTGTTAAACACCTTTCAAGTCAAACAAGCAAGCAAGAAACCTTGTGTTCTGTCAAGAAAGAAAACAAACTACTCTGATACCACCTGATATGAAATGGGTGGATAAATTTTTATTCTTTTCAAGCACCTCCCACTCAGTTAAAAAAATTAAGATCTAGCTTATACTTGATTGTGCGGAATTGAATACTTGGAACATGTGTATGTGTTTTTTTTTAACTGTTTTAACTCTTTATGTGTGAGGAATTAAATATTTTTTTTGATGATATTAAGCATGCACATCAACCACAAAGTGCAGAAAATAAACATCAACACATAACAACAAATTTAATAAATTATTTCACCCGAATATCGTGGGCTACATCTCCTTGAGCCCTTGTCAATTTGACTCGGCTCTTTTGGATTATGATGGAAAATTTACTTTTACAAGTAAATAATTAACTCCAATGGTTATTTGGACTGTACCATTGGGTTTAAAATACCATCATACCCTTGGAATGATTGCTATCTCTCTAGAAATGGATCTCGGCTCCCTTAGACTTGACCTCTTCTATCAGTGCCGTTAAGCTTCCCTGAGCTTCTCTGTGGCACTAACTGCTTAAGAAATCCTTTTCTATCCCTAAAAAATTTTCTACTATCTCCAGCATATATCATAAATCCAAAATAGGCTGTTCATTTTCTGCAAATGAACGTTGGCTTCCTAATCTAGGCCTCCAACCCCTGTTTGCCCTAGGCTTCCCGAAACTTCCTTGTGGCTTCTTCGGCTCTAGAAGTCTCCAAATGGCTTGGAAAATCACTTTAATGGATTTAGAATGTCCAAAATAGTCAAAATAGACTATTCACTTGCTCAGAATGGTCGAATAATGCTCAAGATAGAGCATAAACAATTTTGCCTAGTAACCCCTAAAACAACTCCACTAAATGTGGAGCAACTGTAGTTAGCTAGAGTTAAAATATCTCCTCTCGCCAATTTGGGTGCACTGGCCAACTATCCCACAAAAAATACCGTTATCAATAACTGTTGGGTTGGTGGTTGGGCACATGCCCCAAATTCCGCGGTTATGGTGACCATTGGCAGAAACCATGCATGGAAATGGGGTTTGGATAAGTGTTAACCCCAGTAAGTTTGTTGACCCCACGGAAACATCGCGATAGACCATGGCATGTGAGCCCTCAAAAATAGTTGGCGGTTATCATAAATTTCAGAGGTTAGCGGTTGGTTTAAACCGTGGCATGTGACAACACATAAACGCTGGCAGTTGTATTAAATGGTTTTGCAGTAGGTGTTAAGCCCTTGGGTCAAGGAAATGGCCATATGGGGAGGGGGCTGGTCCCCTCCAATCTCCAACACAATTTTAAGAAAACTTTAAATAAAAACCGCGCCCCTTAATAGTTAAGAACCAAAGAATAGTGGAGACGGTAAGACGTGGGCATGCTGGTGAGGAGGTCACGGGGTTGACTCCTGTCCACTCCACCAAAATTTTTCCAAACCACTAAGGGGACACGTGGCGGCCTCCCGGCTGGTCACATGTCACCCTCCGATTGACCAATAAAAACTTCTTACAACCAACCAACAAATAAAACGATGCCACTTGTCATCATGTGACTGGCCCGAAAGGAATATTTCAGGGAATATTATAGGAATATTCCTTGGAATATTCTTTCTTCTGACTATACAAATGCCCAGTCAAACCGTGGTCAAATGCAAAAATTTGCAGTTTACTGGACTTTTCAAATTGCGATAACTTCTTCATACGGCGTCGGTTTTTCGAACCGTTCGCGGAACTGGAATCAGGAAGAAGAGATCTATTCGGTCAATCAAGTTCAACACACTTTCGAACACTTTGAAATTTGAGTTATCACTTAGGTCCTTGATCCAAATTTAATCAGCAGCACAACAGAACCCAGAACAAAATCACAAACAGAGAGACAGGAGAAATTATGATAAATGCACAGAATGGAGAACAAAACAACAGAGGGCTTGACCTTGCTTTGCTTGACATGCTCAGGGAGAGACAACAAATACAAATTTATAGCTATGGCAGAGACACGAAATAAAAATTTATAGTTGTAGAAGAGGGGTAATTCTGCATGTGAAAAACATATGATTACATAGTCAATCACAGTGGGCAACAATCAGTTTCTTTGAGCAGCTGGGTGGTGTGGTAGGTTCAGTGCCATTGTCTGTCAGAGAGTCGGTGAGGTTGGTGAGGTTGGTGGTTTGTGTCTAAATACGACTTTATATCAACATTCTCCCACTTGAAGCCGAATGAAGAATCTTGAATCAAGTCACACCGATTCCTACCATGCCTCTACATAAGTCATGCTTACTTCTTGGTAGAATCTTAGTGAGCATATCAGCAGGGTTCTTATCTGTATGGATATTTTCCAAAGATAACTACCCTTCCTCCAACACATGTCAGATCCAATGGTAACTTATGTCAATGTGCCTTGTTTTTGAGTGAAATGTTGGATTTTTTTCCAAGTGAATGGCACTCTGACTATCACAATACAACACATACTTGTCCTGCTTGATTCCTATCTCTCCTAGGAATCGTTGCATCCAAAAAATTTCTTTGCAAGTCTCTGTTGCAACTATGTACTCGACTTCTATTGTAGAGATAACTACTATTCTTTGTAGCCTTGACACCCAAGATACAGTTGCACCTGCAAATGTGTACAAATAACCTGTAGTGGAATTTCTAGTGTCGATATCTCCAACCATATCTGCATCTGTAAAACCTTCAAGCATAGTCTCATTATGGCCAAAACATAATAAATAATGACTAGTACCCTTAAGATACTCAAAAATCTATTTTACTGCTCGCCAATGTTATTTTCCTGGATTGGCAAGGAATCTTCTCACAACTCCCACTGAATATGCAATGTCTGGTCGTGTGCATACCATGGCATACATAAAGCTGCCAACTGCTGAAGCATAAGGAATCTTTCTCATTTCTTCCTTATGTTTGTCATCACTATGACATAACTCAACACTCAACTTGAAGTGCCCTGCAAGGGGTGTACCAACTAGTTTGAAATCCTTCATATTAAACCTATCAAGCACCTTGTTGATATAATTTTCTTGTGATAGCCACAACCTTTTGTTTTCCCTGTCACGCATGATCCTCATTCCCAATATCTATTGTGTTGGACCCAAATCCTTCATTGTAAAATTGTTGCCCAAATCATTCTTCAACCTATTGATCATATTCTTATCATGTCGAACAATTAACATGTCATCCACATATAACAATAATATGAGGTACTTTCCTTGATCATACCTCTTGATATAAACACAATGGTCAACTTCCAACCTATGAAAACCTTGTTCTAACATGAATGAATCAAATTTCTAGTACCACTGTCGAGGTGCCTGTTTCAACCCATAAAGACTCTTCTTCAACCTACAAAGAAGGTCTTCTTTGCCTTTTTCTATGAAGCCTTATGGGATCATCCAGTAAATTTCCAGTAAAAATGGGATCTTTGTCGCTCACAATAACCTTTGGGTTTCCATGTAGCCTTTGAATTATGTCCATAAATGTAGTAGCAATTGTACTTGCTTTAAATGGATGGGATAATGCACAAAAGTGTGCATACTTGGTAAGTATATCAACTACCACCATGATGACATTCTTTCCTTCGGACTTAGGTAAACCTGTGATAAAATCCATTGAAATCTCCTCCCAACGTTGACTTGGAATGGATAAAGGTTGTAGAAGTCCGGGGGTCTTAATTGTCTCCACTTTATTCTGCTGGCAAACCAAACATTCCGCCACAAACTTTTGAATATCAGATTTAAGGCCATCCCAAAAAAATTCTTTCTTCACCCTGTGGTAAGTTTTTAAAAATCCTGAGTGTCCTCCTAAAGGAGAAGTGTGCAATTCCAGAAGAATATTTTGTTTTAGTTGGGAATTCTTACAAAGGTATAAGCGATATTTTTACCATAAAGAATCATTTTTCCAACTAAATGTATCAGATGTACTAGGATCTTGCTGCAAATTTTCAATGAGTTTCCATACATAATTTTCCTTCTTCCATTCATCTCTTGCTTCGGTTATCCAATCTGGTTGGATAATAGAAATGGACCAAATAAATGCTTCCCCGTCTTCATTCTTTCTTGAGAGTGCATCTGAAACAACATTAAGCTTTCCTTTTTTGTAGATTATTTCAAAGTCATAACCCAACATCTTTGTGACCCATTTTTTCTACTCTTCTGAAGATAGTCTTTGTTCCAAAAAGTGTTTAAGACTATTGCTAGTGTCAGTCTAGTCATACTGCCATCAATGATCAAAATTTATCTTTTTCATTTGCATATTAGGAGTCTCATACCGAATAAAATTCACCATTCCACTAGGTCATGGATTCATAGATGGTAGTAATTTTTCCTCAGTTTTCCCTCATGAAATACTTGCTAATTTTCCTTTCTATGGTCTTGGGTCATGAGTCACTTTCACTTTCAAAATCATGTCATTAGGTCATAATATGGGTCTCATTAGTTTCTAGGGTCTCACCATGGTCAAACTAATGAGTCAAAGTGTCAATAAATATCAGCAAGGTCATCAGGAAGTCAATAAATTCAAAGTCACAGCACATGGGTGATTAAAGATATATTTTATTCAATTTGATGCCTTTATTTTCGTTCGTTATGTAATTGTATATCATTATATGTAATAAGTCACAATTCAGAAGCTGTACTCATCTCCACAAAGTCATCATCCTACCTTCAGAGAGGTTTTCCACAGCATGCTCGGCACTGAATCATCTTCCAAGTAGATCCATCAGAAAGATCCTGGAAAGAGCTTTCCAACGGTATATTACATTCTTGAAACTGGCTTCTGGATTGAAATTTATGCTTAAGTGAAGTAAAATCCCCTATATCCTCAAATAATACCTATTTCCCATTTTTTCCTTAAACTTTATGTTTAAAATTTTTTTTTACAAAACCCATTTTCCCTTTCTGATTTACAAAATCACATTATAAATCATTTTTAAATACATATGCGATTTATTTCACAAACCACTTCCCCACCATTTCCCTAAACTTTATATCAAAGTTCAAAACTTTATAATAAAACCCCGTCGTTCCCAAACCACTTCCCCTCCATGCTTTTGGAAACATTATAATATAAATCAAACTTATATTATAATGCCCCCGCCAAACCAAATTCCTTTCCATCGCAAATCGCAATGTTTAATTATGCGCCCCGATCGACCCTTTGCAAAGTCCCCGATGCGATTATATTGACTCCCTCCGATGTACATCATAACCGTTGATTGCCCCCGCTGATCCGACGGCTCAGAGCCAATCGGGTCATTGGAAATCGACGCTTTGATAAAGTCCCAACCCCCGATGGAAAACCCTCTGATCATTCCCCAACCGTCGATCTTCCCCCGCAGATCTGACGGCTCACAGCCAATCGGGCCATCGCAATCGGCGATTCCATATATTGTTTTGCACCCGCTCCCCCTTTTACCTTCCGATTCCAATTGACATGCGGGTCCACTATAAAAATCTTCTGCCCCTCCATTACAAAGAGCTTTCCCCTTTGTAAAATTAAAATTTTGTGTTATTTTATTTATGCAAAGGTTTTCCCCATCACAGTTTCCTCATCACATCGAAGGTATTGAAACTTGTTATATTATACTCTGCCCCGATCTCCTGATCTTGATTGCGATTGTGTTATATCCTGGTCCCACCATAAAGTCCTCCGACCTCTTAATAAAATGATCCGTCCCTTCGTATAAAATGAAAAATCATTTTATATTTATTTTCAAAGGGATTTCCGCTCCCTTATTACATTACCCATCGGATAGACGCTAATCGCATCAGAGTTCATGTTACTTCCCAATGCGCCTTCCCCTCTCCCCGATCCCCGATTGTGATCACTGTGTGTATTAAAATCTATCGCAAACTTGCATTTCAAAGGCTTTATTATATATTATATTTCCTCTGCCTTTTATTCCGATTGTGATTATAGTGTGGGTCCCGCCTCCTTCCCTTCATTTTTTCCATTCAAAAGAATTAAGTTCCCTTCACTAAAGTGTAATTTCATTTCAGTTTTATTTCAAACAATATTTTAGAAAAAGGTTAGTTTTATTCAAACGAAAAAAGGAAAGTAACAGTCAAGTTGGCTGAGAGCTAAAATAAAACAAAGATACCTACAACAACAAAGAAATAGGATTGGATTGCCTAATTTTATTTCAGTGAATTTTCAAGAGGCTAAAAAAGTATCGTTTTCCCTCATTTTCAGGGGCAGATTGTTGTATTTCTTTTCTATGATTGCACTTCAGTTTTTAATTTGTCAAACAACTCCCTTTTCTGTGGATCTATGTTCCCACAAATCTGGTGCATTTAATGTAATTGAAATCATTAGTAAAGCAGTCTGAACTCTGTAATTCAGGAGTAGGGGAACAGTGTGGAAAGAACGCTTTGCGCTCCATTGTATAGTTTGACAGGGAATTAATAAGAGATGCAACTTTGATTTGTGGGATCCATGTGGTATGAGTTTTAGCATTTGTTCTCTCCTTTGTGTTCATATGTAAACTGTTATGTTCATTATTCATTCATAAACATCTTTGTTGAATGATTTCAAGAAAGAAAGGTAGAATCCATTTATATGCTCTGCCTTGGGAAATCATTCATACTTTGTGTTTTTCTTCTGATTGAAAAGGATCCATTTATCGTGCCCTTTTTAGCTCCTCACCAGTCTTTCCATTCCATTTTATTTCTACTTGATTGCTAAATATCTTGCCTATCTTGCCCCATGAAATACCCTGTGTCCTGACTTAATTCCCAGTTTCATACTGTCCTCTTTTATCCCACACATCCCTGAAATTCATTCATTTATCAAAACCTTTTCCCATCATTTTACCTAGCCTAATATCAGTCCACTATTGTGTTTTATTGAATATCTATCTTTACGGAGAGAGCCCTCTCCTATCCTTGTAGGGCTAGCTACAAGGCTGAGCGTGGTTTAGTTGTTACCCTATTTTGCCCTTTTCAGCCTAGAGTCCAATTCGGGAGCTAAAAACTATCATGATCAGTTTTTACCTTGAAGCGTCTTCCCATTAGGTAAGTTCTCCATTTCTTTAGTGCATGCAGTATTTCTAACATTTACTTCTCATAAATAGGTTTTTGTAAATACTTTCCTTTGATTGGATGACTTTCAAAAGCAATGGGTCTTCCTTCCCGCATTAAAACAACACCAATTCCATTTCCTGAGGCATCACATTCCACAATAAAGGTTTTTGTGAAGTCTGGCGTAGCTAAGACTGGTGCTAGTCACATTGCCTCTTTAAGATGTTCAAAGGCCTTAGTTGCTTCAGGAGTCCATAAAAATGCATCTTTCTTCAATAATGTTGTTAGAGGTGCTGCTATTCTCCCATAATTCTTAACAAACTTGCAATAATACCCTGTTAACCCGAGAAATCCTCGCAGCTGCTTTATGGTTGTGGGGACTTTCCATTCCTTAATGGCTTTAATTTTGTTAGGGTCTACCTTAACACCCTCATGAGATACAATATGACCGAGATATTCCACCTCTTGTACTCCAAAGAAACATTTGGATTTTTTTGCATATAATTGTTTCTCCTGCAATAGTTTGAGCACCCTGTCAACATGTTCAACATGATCCTTCCAAGACCTGCTGTAGATTAGTATATCATCAAAAAATACTAGCACAAATTTTCTAAGGAAGGGTTTGAAAATGGAATTCATCAACCCTTGAATTGTAGAAGGTGCATTGGTAAGGCCAAAAGGCATGACCAAAAATTCATAATGACCCTCATGAGTTCGAAATGCTGTTTTTGGAATATCTTCAGTCTTCATTCTAATTTGATGATATCCTGAATGAAGATCCAACTTGGTAAAATAAATTGCTCCATGTAATTCATCCGATAATTCATCAATCATAGGAATGGAAAATTTGTCTTTAATGGTGAGCTTATTGAGCTCCCTATAATCCGGACACATTCGCCATGATCCATCCTTCTTGTGTACCAATACTACAGGAGCAGAGAAAGAACTTTGACTAGGTTGAATTATACCCGCCTCTAACATTTCTGCAATCATATGTTCAATTTTTCTCTTTTGGACATAAGGATATCTATAAGGCCTGATGTTTGGAGGAACACTTCCTGGAATCAAATGAATAGCATGAACATGATCACGAATAGGTGGGAGTCCTTTGGGAGTTTTAAACATCTTGGAATGATTGTCCAAGACTTGTTGGAGATCTGCAGAAATAGATTATTTTGATGTTGGAATTTATAGTGAGCATAATTGTGCAATTGCGCCTCGTTGTTTTTTCTTTAGAAGCTTTGTCATGACATTAGAGCTTATTATCCTTCCCATCTTCCCCGTAATACCCCGTAATTCGACTTCCTTTCCTTCTGAAAAAAAATTCAAGAAAAGTTCTTGAAAATTAAAAGCTACCATCCCCAAATATTGTAGCCATTATACTCCTAGTACAACATCATCACCTCCCATAGGAATGGAAAGCATTGGACTAGTCAATACATATTCCCCCATGGTTAGCTTAATATTATGGAATTTTCCAGAGCAATTTATAGTTCCTCCATTTGCAACCATCACTTGACATTCTGGTGCTGGGTATAGGAAACAATTTAATTCCTTGGCTGCCTTACAATGAATAAAATTATGGGTGCTACCTGAATCAATCAACACTATTACCTTTTTCTTCTTGATTTGTCCTTGTATCTTGAGAGTTTGAGGAGTGGTAATTCCTACTAGTGCATTACATGATATGGTCGGATTCATTTCTTCCTTTTCTAGGGTTGGTTCCTGGTGTATATCCTCTTCTTGTTCATTTTCTTCTTCCTCTTCACAATCTATGTAAAATAATTTCTTCTCAGCACACTTATGACCTTTAGTGTATTTGCTATCACAATTGTAGCAAAGCCCTTTTTCTATTTTTTCTTCCAATTGTTGTGGTGTCAACCTTGTAGGTTGTGGAAATCTAGGCGTAGCAACACTTCCTTCTTTATAGAATTGAGTGGTAGGCTTCCTTGTCGCCATAATTTTACATTCAACTTTACTTGCCAACCTGAATGCCTTCTCCAATGAATCAGGTTCCAAAACGCGAACTTCATGTTGGATGTTATCCTTTAAAGTGCCTAGGAAGAGATCAATCCTGTGTTCCTCTGTAAGATCAGTTACCCTTATATTCAATTTTTGGAAGTCCTCAATGTGCTGCCCCCCTAAACCCTTTTGTTTGAGATTTATCAATTGGGTAAAGAAGGTGTTGCTCTTTGTATCCTCATAATGTGCTATCATTTCCTCCGTAAAAATTGACCAAGTGACAATTTTTTTACGGGAGCAATGCCATTGATACCATACAAATGTATTTTGTTCTAAATGTAAAGTTGCAATGCGTACCTTTTGTGTGTTTTGCACGTTATGGAGATCAAAATATTGCTCCATCTGTAGTATCCATGTTACAGGATCCTTTCCATCAAACTTCCTCATATCCATTTTCGGAATATGGTGGTTCTTCCCACCAACATTAGAGTTTATGAAATCACGATTAACATTTATTTTGTTCTCATCATGAGGTTCTTCTACTATCTTTTCACCATTAGGAAACATTTCTTGTATCAACTTTGTCAAACCTTCGATGTCTGCTTTTAGATCATTCTTCATGTTTTTCATGTTGTTTTCCATGTTGTCTTTCATTTCATCCATCTTAGCTTCCATGCCAGCTTCCATGCCATCCATCTTAGCTTCCACGCCTTTCTTCAAAACTTCCATTTCATTTTTTGTTGCTCTTTGCGAGAGCGAAATTTGGTGCACTTGCTCTTGTAATTTTGATAGATCATGTTGCAATTCTTCATCTTCATGAGTCATCGTAGAGCCTTCTGAAGGCTTAATGGGTGTTGAATTATTTTTACGGGGCATCTTTTAGAACCCAATACTGATATCTATTCTACAATATGCCCTTGGAATCAATTCAAATTGATTCTTCAAACAAGACTTATGCAATTCGGAAAAAAAATACACACCTTTTTCTTGCTTTTGAGGAGCTCGATATTGAAATTGATTATCTCTGTGATTGCAACACTTCAATATTTGAATTTCGGTACTGACGTAGCCCTCTGAATTCTCTTTCGAATGCCACAGGTCTGACCTGTTTGGGATTCTCCAAGACAAAGTTGTGTCCAATCTCCCACAATGACCTAATTATGGACTGGTTTAGTAGAGCGAACTTGTACGACTAGCCACGTGTCACTGTTTCGTCCTTCGGCTCTGAAATTGATAGCCAAGAAACTACAGTCCGTGTACTTGCGACCACTTTTTACGGCACTCCAATACGATGCTCAGAGAGAGAGAGTTATGAATCTTTTCCCACGATCACCTCTTTGAGATGAAATTCGGGAGCCTGAAAAAGCACTACCTTCCACAGATCATATCTCCGAAAATATTGCGAACCAAGATCTGAAATTTTTTGATGAGTTTCCTCAGGATTTTGGCTTCGCACCCTAAAAATTTCAGATTCTGAACATTCGTAGAAAAAAAGTTATAGCGAAAATGCCACGATGACCCGTTTAGAGCAGCGACACCCTAGAATCCAAAGCTCTGATACCAAATGTTGTGTAACCAGCTCCAAAAATAGAAGAAAAGAGATATCAACGCCTTAGAAATAAGCCACTTCAAGGGGGCAACCTCCAATACATTACATAAATGAACAATTCTTGGATGATACAATTTACTAAACCTCCTTTCTATATATAGGAGTCCATGGGGCCATAATGTAATCCTAGTGGGCCACAATGTAATCCTAGCCGACCTAACAATAATAATTTAAGGGCACAATAATAACAAAATGGGGGTTACAAGGGTATAATAATAACAATAAGGGGGTTAGACTAACAACTATAAGGGACTATACTAGTAATATAGGGACCTAACATCATAAATTTCCTTGACAAATCTCGACACACATGTTCGATGTCCCGGCCTCCTACGTCAGGACCCTCCACGGCTCTGTTGTTGTGTATATATCTCGTACAAAAATGTTCCTCCACAGAGTTTACAACACAGTCGCTCCTTCAAACTTATACAACAGAGATCTCTCGTATCAACACCTCCTTTGCCAAGATGCTCCACACTATGAGTGATTCCTGTCGAGCAGCTTGATATTCCACTGCAACGCTTAGAAACTGCACAATAATTTCCAAGCAAATTAAATTTCACACAATGTTCTTAAACTCCGAGCAGTTCAAACCTAGCTTTGATACCAATTGTTGTGTACAGATCAACACAACAGAACCGAAAACAAAATCACAAATAGAGAAACAAGAGAAATTATGATAAACACACAGACTGGAGAATAAAACAACAGAGGGCTTCGCCTTGCTTGGATTTGCATGCTTAGGAAAAGGTAGGAAATAAAAATTTATATTTGCAGAAGAGCGCTAATTCTGCATGTGAAAAACATATGATTACATAGTCAATCACGTTGGGTAGTAGTCGATTGCTTTGAGCGGCAGGGCGGCGTGGTAGGTTCGGCACCATCATCTGTTAGAGGGTCGGCGAGGTCGATGACGTCGGTGGTCGGTGTCTGAATACAACTTCATATCAACATGTGGTTAATAGAATACCTCCTTTTGTTCTGTTTTTAGTCTTAAACACTAGTACAAAATGGCTAATTTGTTACTAAAAAAACGACTAAAATTTTCATATAAACAACTATTTTTCAATCGGTGATCAATAGTAGCTAATTTACAGTATCTTATAACGCGACCAACTTTTGGTCCTTTTTAGCTTAATCATTAATTGCTTATCTCAATTTTGTTATCTAGTTGTATATTTGGTCATTGATTTGGTCACTGATTTGGTCACTAATTTAGTCATTCATTTGGTCTTTCATTTTGTCACTGATTTAGTCATTCATTTGGTCACTGATTTAGTCATTCATTTATTCATTGATTTGGTCTTTGATTTGGTCATTAAATGTCACAATTAATGACCAAATATACAACAAAATATATTACTATATGATCACCCGAGAAAACCAATTAATGACCAAAGAAATATGACCAACATGTTGGTCGTGTTATAAGATACTGTAAATTAGCTACTAATAGTCATATATATGCAAATTTTAGTCATTGTTTGAAACCAATTAATGACCGAAGAAATGTGACTAAATTTTAATCGTGTTATAAGATACTGTAAATTAGCTACTAATAGTCGTATATATGCAAAATTTAGTCATCATTTGTAGTCACAAATTTATCATTTGCAATAGCCATTTATTCATTATATAAACGACTAATTTAGTAGTTTATATTAATTTCATTTACTTTCATTAATAATCATTATAAATGACTAATTTAGTCGTATATTCATTTTATTTGTGTTCATTATTAATCAACATAAATTAATTTGTATGATTTTAAAAATGTCATACAATGTGCATGTTCATCTAATATGAAAACACAAAGTCGCATATTTTAATTACAATACTAAACAACATCAAGTGCAACTATAAATAATTTCAACCACATAAATTATATTATATGAAATGTTAAAGTATTACAATATGAGTTTCCAACATTATATTAGTTGGACTACAATTTACACATGAAATGATGTTTCATCACTTCAAAACATTATCATTGTGTTGTCAAGGCATTACAGGTGAATTAACCAACTCTAAAGACTTGATCATCAGTCTTTATATGTGTGTCTTATGCGAGATATTGGCTCTAAGGGTATCACAAGACCATTTCTCCTCTCTCTTTTTGCATTTGTCGCTCCAATGTTATTGCTCTTCTCTTTTTTCAATTCATGCTTCTTACCATCAATACCGATTTCATTTTCTGAAAACAAAAGAAAATACAATGCAGTGTAAGAAATGAAAGACAATGAACACTAGAATATAACATAAATTAGACTATAAATAGTTTATACAACATATACCTTAACATCAACAATGTCAAAGCAATTTTCCTTCAGCATCAATTTCTGCAACATAAATGTCACGTTATTCTTTCCCATTTCTCAACATGCTACATACAATAAATTGAAAATCACATAAAGCCAAGAGCAAACCCTTTTCTAACCAAAACAAACAAACAAACAATGCCTCTAATAAAACTTCATTATAATATTAGCAAATGAAAAGAGAGGTAGTGGACCGTTTCTGTTGTTTGACTTTGCCTATTTTTGTTATAAATTTCTCGAGCTTCAGGAACCAAAAAATGTGAGCATGAGCTAAAAACTAACGAACCATTCACTTTTCAACATGAGAGATCACAAATAAACTACAAAATTGATCAGGCATTAAAATTGTGAGCAGACTACCTTGAAATTTTCTTCTTGAGAAATACCTCAAAATCCCCTCGTTTCTAATAAGCTTCCTCGCTATGTACCTCCATCCTTGATTTCCCTTGTTATATATTGAATAAAGAATATCCCTTCAACAACCAGTTTTGCGAGAATCCTACCAAGTAACTCAAGAGCCTTGGGCGCATCAATAGTAGCATCCTCCAATGAAAATAGTACAATCTCCAACCTAGAAACATGAAAATTATATATATTTATAATGTTGAAGAGTGTAACTAGGTAAGTCTTCATTATAATGACTATGTAATTATGTACTTAATATGTAAAGATGAAGTCAATAATAATAAAATGAATTTTTGGTTTACTTGCTTCATGGGTTTCATGAGTGATATTCTTAGTATAGGTCTATAGACTTCTTCTTGATGTATATTAGGTACATAAGTATAATTATGAGTCATGTAAAAGGCGTGAAGAATACCCTCCAGGACATTGCAGAAGAATGGCTTATAAACGTTGAAGATATGCCTATGAAGTCGGCCTACAAACAAATGTTAAAGTCAGCCTACTTAATGGCTATAAGGTCGGCTTAATTACTTGGCTAGAACTACTATATATACCCTACATATGTTGCGGTTAAGAGAACATATCTGCGGATGATACTGAGGTTATACAACGTGAAAAAGAAGAAAGTTTTGCGGATTCTACTGAGGAAATACAATGTAAATAAGGGAGCAAAGATTAAGTTAATGTCTGGGGTAGAACACATTAAAAGAAAGAACAGATTTTCGGATCTGTCTCTGAGGTACTGTAGATATTTAAGTAACAATTACAGTCAAGTTTGAAGTTAAAAAAAGGTGGAAGAAAGAACAAGAATTATGTATTAGTTTTAAGGTATAACAAATCAGATCTAAGGACAAGATTGTCTACGTATAAGTCTGAAGGTGACAGCGTTTGAAAGATAGCAAATATAAGAATAGTTTTGATTTCAGACTTATCTAAAGGAAGAACTGAATGATACAACTTCCAAGGTAACTGAAGGACGAATTCTACAGAAGCAGCTAAAGGTTAGTAATTGCTGAAGTAACTGGAAGATTGAGATATTGACTAAAGGATATGATTAAGTTATCTCTAAGGAAATATGTAAAAGTCAGAAACCTCAAGTAAGGAAGGTAAATCAGATATTTACCTCCCTAAATATATTGCAAAATACTTAGTTACAAGAAAGATCAATTTTGTCTCTACATTTGTATAAGCACTTTCATAATTGACTTGATGAAGGATTAACTCATCAAGCTCACAAGTAGTTATCAAGAAGAGAATTTGTATTAATCTATAGCCTTTAAATTCTCAACATGGTATCATATCTATGGTTATGATCATAGGTCGCTTGAAAGGACTCGAAACATTCTAAAAGGACCTATGTCAAAAGGGCTCAAATCATAATAAGACAGCCAATAATTAAACTAGGTGCAAGTTCACAAGAAAGGTCAATCTCTGTCACTATGAAAAGAAGGATATCGGTAAAATCTAAATCTCAATGACATCATAGTGTTGAAATTACCTCTGCCTCAATTCAATACTACTCTTATAAGATTATTTCGATACCACAACAGTGAGGAGAATGCGTTATAAAGGTGTATTTACAGTTAAGGCTCGGTGTTGACAAAAAGATATCAGTATAATCCATATTAAAATGAAGATCTTCAGTGTTATAATCACAATTCAACTACAGTCTCGATATAATAAATCACACGATAAGTATGACTCTACAATTTGGAACTACCATAGTAAAAAATCTATCACTGTTTCGTGCTACCACAATGAGAAAGGTCTCACTGGTTCGGTGCCATCACAACTTGATGACAAGTATGCCATTTCAGTTTGATGGTATCACATAGGGTCTCATAGAAATGGTCAACAGAAGTCAGAGACATGTACGGTGAAGTATTTACAATCGAAGCAAAAAATAAGGTGAAAAACAGTAATATGTATACACAGTGAAATAGTACATTCGAGGATCTCGGAGTAGCTTCTTACATTTAGTTTGAAAGAATCTGAATTATTTCCTATGAAGTTGACAGTGCAAGAACCAAATAAAAGAAAGAACTAGTTTGAAGTTATAACAAATTAGATCTAAGGACAAGATTGTCTACGTATAAGTATGAAGGTGACAATGTTTGAAAGATAGCAAATACAAGAATAGTTTTGATTGCAGACTTATCTAAAGGAAGAACTGAATGATACAACTTCCAAGGTAACTAAAGGATGTATTTTATAGAAGCAGCTAAAGGTTAGTAATTGTTGAAGTAACTGGAAGATTGAGATATTGACTAAAGGATATGATTAAGTTATCTCTGAGGAAATAATTGTAAAAGTCAGAAACCTCAAGTAAGGAAGGTAAATCAGAGATTTACCTTCCTAACTATATTGCAAAATACTCAGTTACAAGAAAGATCAATTTTGTCTCTACATTTGCATAAGCACTTTGATAATTTACTTGATGAAGGATTAACTCAGCAATCTCACAAGTAGTTATCAAGAAGAGAATTTGAATTAATCTATAGCCCTTAAATTCTCAACATATAATTCATAATCGCACATGACCATAGACTGTAGTAGTCTTGAAATAAACTCAAACTTGAATAAGAAAAAACACAAAATTTCAATTTTGTGGTTTATATGATAGCCATTTGATAATAGCTCACTCAGCATCCATGTTTCAAGGAGTATTTGGTGTCTTTTTATGTGGAAAATTTTCCAATGGGGCTAGATGTTTTGACCTTTTCTGTTTGGATCTAAGCTTAATATGAATATGTATTGGATTTTTGTTTTAAATGAAAACATAGGTTCTTCTTTTTCCTTTTCTGTTTTTCTCCCTTTACATATATATGTTGTGAATTTGCGTAATTTTAAACAAAATAAACAATCATGTTAATATGTTTTAACATATTGCAATTTTAAAAATAAATATACAATTTTAAAATTTATAGCTAGAGTTTTGGAGGAAGCATGAGAATTTTACCTGCTTTAGCCAGCATTCTTGATGCTTGTGTTGATATATATCTAGAGAATAACAACCAGGTTCAAATGGATAGTAAACCTAAATGTTACACTTCTTTTCACCTTTTTCTTGGTCTAAGCAAGCCTGACAACAATCTGCAACACTTTCTTTATGGTGCATCAGACCCATTTTACTGCTGCTCTGTCATAGTCTGTATGTGGTTCTGCATGGCATTCAGAAGGAAGTGGCCTGCCAGGTATGATTTTATTTTCTGCAGAAATAATATCAAACTATGCATCAGGCTTTGATTGCACCATTTTAAGCTAGGATTCTCCAAACCCTTGCTGCCCTTGGACAAATTGAACAAAGAAAAAATATAACTCATTCAAAAATAACACACCTGGGAAAAGGTGGAAAAGAAAACAGATGTTAAAACAAAATACTTTGAATTTTAACATTTCTTCACTGCAAAATGCTAAATTCCATTCTCCCGCATGTAAGTAATCAAATTGTTAAATTTAGCAACATAACAATAACCTTAAATATGCTGAAAAAAGGAAACCATAATCCTCAAGTCATAAACTTAAAAATAGATAAGGATGCTATATGAATACTTTGTAAAACACGCTCTCAAGACATAATGTAGTGAAGAGGACAAAATAATTTGGTGATGCTAACCTAGTAGTCAAAATCCCAAGAAATCAAAAGTGAAAACATTAGGGGAATTTTGAGGTCTAAAATGGTTCTCCTAAGGAAAATGTACAATCAAAATTCACTTTATGAGAACCAATCACATTTTAGGGGATGACATCATCCCTAATGGTTGAGGTGGCATTGCTTGAGATAAAAGTACTTACTTGTCACATTCTCAATGGTGGATAAAAACTTATGGTTAACCATGGTAGTGCTCTAAGTATTTTTAAATTCAAAGTAAAGTACTCATAATAAATGTCATTTGACACTTTTTGAATAAAAATATATTATATTCATTTCATATTTCTTAAAAGAAACAATGCGTATCCCTATACATTTATTATATTATATTATTTTTATATAGTATATTAATTACATGTTATTATACAAATTAAATAATATAAATTTTAATTAATAACATATAATATAATTAATAATTTGTAAATTTATATTTATATTTTATTTTAAGTTATTTAAGTATAAAGGACAAATGCATTAGTTGTTTAATGATAATGACTTTTTCTTGAAAAACTCATTCTTATTTATAGTCACATCAATGCAATTATCTTATTAATTTTATTTTGGTACAACTTTTGAATTGAATTTAACTATGGTTACATGGATTGTGGTGCAAAAAGTGAATTGCAAATTCATAAATATTATTTTATTGGTTTAGCTATTATTTTATTATTTCCTTAGAAGGCCCATTTTAGACCTCAAAATTCCCCTAATGTACCA
Organism: Pinus albicaulis; assembly: GCA_034641835.2. Classification (NCBI taxonomy): domain Eukaryota; kingdom Viridiplantae; phylum Streptophyta; class Pinopsida; order Pinales; family Pinaceae; genus Pinus; species Pinus albicaulis. The sequence continues at coordinate 329,918,582 of CM076575.1, read as the reverse complement.
AACAAATATTGCACATATATTCATTACTGATCTCAGTTCCATCCTCCAGCATCTTTCCACTATCCTAGCTTGAAGCTTCAGGAGGTAATGAGAATATAGCTTCCTCCAACACAGGGCCCCAGTGAGTCTCCAATACTTTTTCCACCATCTCTATTCATGGGAACCCCAATACATAATGTATAAACACACGCCCAAATTTGGGAGCTGTGGACCAAAAGGAGCAGGGAGGAAAAGAACCTGATGTCACAAAAAAATACTATGCCATCACAACTAATGGACAAGCCATCAGTGAAAGTCACACATAAGCTGAATAGAAAAAATGCATACCAGTATCTTTGGCTTATGTGGAGGAATTCACAATGGCTTTCATTGCTTCAAGTTTCTTAGCTTCTTCAAGCTTTTTCGTCTGCCATTCTTCAAGGGCTATCACTTAAAAAAATGTAAGCATTAACAACATATTGATGTAACTGCCAAATTCTAAAACAGTTAATATTTAACAGTCAATAGTTTGCATTGTTACTGAACTGGGTAACACTTTAATTTTACATTATTACTCAACTAGTGGGTTAACAATTTATAACTTTTGAGGAATCCAGAGCTAAAAAGTCACTGAGATTTATATAATGAGAAAATGTATGAGCTCCCACATGTCAATTGTCAGAAGCTATGTGAATGGTGGAATATATGCTAGAGCACTCATAGCATATGGTAGAGGGCGTTCATGATGTTATATTCCCAAGGGTGAATGATATTGATCCTTTAATTTGATTATGTGAGGTCTCTAATTAGCACTTCAATGATTTATAATTCCCTAGTACCTCTGCAGGAATTTCCCCTGATATTTGATTTCCCTGGAATTCAAGGAAAAGCTCTGAAATCTCTGTTATGAAGCAAAAAGGGAGCTATAGATATTCCCTAAAAATTGGTTGTCATTTAATAATAATCCATAAGATGGTTTTTCTTTCATTATCCCTTCATCTATCAGTGGCAGATAAAGCAAACCCGTGAAGTTGTTACTGTTTGAAATCATGAAGCACCGTCAGACCCTTAGATAGAATGGAAGTGACTGGATTGCTTCCCCAAAGACCACACATAAAGAGATTAGATAGAATGGAAGTATCTGGATTGCTTCCCCAAGACCAAACATAAAGAGAGATGAATAAAGAGCAGCAAAGGTGACCTGAGCTTGCAAACTATCGAAAAACTTATTTATTGAAAGCAGTGGTGGTTTGGTGAAGCTATTATTCAAGCAAGTTGAAATGTTGCTAGATAATTTGTTTCCACTAACATTAAATAAAAGCATAAAAGAAACTAGAAATTCAGGAGTCATCCCTCTAAGTTGATTACCTCTCAAGCGAGAAAATACAAGTTCCTGCATCTACCCAAAACTATAAGAATTCGACTAGTCAAAAGATTTTGACACAAATTAAGGATCTCCAAGCTACTACATTCACCCCAACCCTCAAGGAAGGTTCCATTTTGAGTTATCTGTAGAGCCCAAATAATCTTAACACGAGGAAGGGTGATAAGATCGGTAGGAATATCTCCTTGAAAATAGTTGAGCTCCAATTTTTCACTGTTTGATAAACCACTAGTAGGCTCAGAATCAATATAATTTTTTCCAAGGGTGTAGTCCAGCGGATTTGTGAACACAAGTACATAATGCTCATGGAAATTGCCCAGCTCCTTGTGAATCTCATGAGTGAGATTCCTTAAAACATCTAGCATTTCAAGCATGGATTGTTTGCCAATCTCTATTGGGATAACTCCATCTAAAATATTAGGAAACAGGGAAATGAAACTAAGTCTAGAACAATTCCCCAACTGTGCAGCTCCAATTTTTCACTGTTTGATAAAGGTGACAACATTTGAAAGATAGCAAATACAAGAACAGTTTTGATTGCAGAATTATCTAAAGGAAGAACTGAATGATACAACTTCCAAGGTAACTGAAGGACATATTCTACAGAAGCAGCTAAAGGTTAGTAATTGCTGAAGTAACTGTAAGATTGAGATATTAACTAAAGGATATGATTAAGTTATCTCTGAGGAAAGAATTGTAAAAGTCAGAAACCTCAAGTAAGGAAGGTAAATCAGAGATTTACCTTCCTAACTATATTGCAAAATACTCAGTTACAAGAAAGATCAAGTTTGTCTCTACATTTGTACAAGCACTTTGATAATTGACTCGATGAAGGATTAACTCAGCAAGCTCACAAGTAGTTATCAAGAAGAGAATTTTGATTAATCTATAGCCCTTGAATTCTCAACATGGTATCAGAGCTATGGTTATGATCAAAGGTAGTTTGAAAGGACTCAAAATATTCTAAAAGGACCTATGTCAAAAGGGCTCAAATCATAGTAAGACAGTCCAATAATTAAGCTAGGTGCAAGTTCACAAGAAAGGTCAATCTCTGTCACTATGAAAAGAACGATCTCGGTAACATCTCAATCTCAATGACATCACAGTGTTGAAATTACCTCTGCCTCAATTAAGTACTACTCTTATAATATTATTTCGATACCACAACAGTGAGGAGAATGAGTTATAAAGGTGTATTTACAGTTAAGGCTCAGTGTGACAAAAAGATATCAGTACAATCTGTATTACAGTGAAGATCTTCAGTGTTATAATCACAGTTCAACTACAGTCTCGGTATAATAAATCACATGATAAGTACGACACTACAATTTGGAACTACCAGAGTAAAAAATCTATCACTGTTTTGTGTTACCACAGTGAGAAAGGTCTCACTGGTTCGGTGCCATCACAGGTCAACTACAATCTCAATGACATCACAGTGTTGAAATTACCTCTACCTCAATTTAGTACTACTCTTATAAGATTATATAAATACCACAGCAGTGAGGAGAATGAGTTATAAAGGTGTATTTACAGTTAAGGTTCGGTGCCATCACAGGTCAACTACAATCTCAATGACATCACAGTGTTGAAATTACCTCTGCCTCAATTTAGTACTACCCTTATAAGATTATTTAAATACCACAGTAGTGAGGAGAATGAGTTATAAAGGTGTATTTATAGTTAAGGCTCGGTCTCGGTATAATCAATCACATGATAAGTATGACACTACAATTTGGAACTACCACAGTTAAAAAATATATCACTGTTTTCGTGCTACCATAGTGAGAAACATTTTAAAAGGACCTATGTCAAAAGGGCTCAAATCATAGTAAGACAGTCCAATAATTAAGCTAGGTACAAGTTCACAAGAAAGGTTAATCTCTGTCACTATGAAAAGAAGGATCTCAGTAACATCTCAATCTCGATGACATCACAGTGTTGAAATTACCTCTGCCTCACTTTAGTACTACTCTTATAATATTATTTCGATACCACAGCAGTGAGGAGAATGAGTTATAAAGGTGTATTTACAATTAAGGCTCAGTGTGACAAAAAGATATCAGTATAATCCGTATTACAATGAATATCTTCAGTGTTATAATCACAAGTCAACTACAGTCTCGGTATAATCAATCACATGATAAGTATGACACTACAATTTGGAACTATCACAATAAAAAATCTATCACTGTTTCATGCTACCACAGTGAGAAAGGTCTCACTGGTTCGGTGCCATCACAGCGACTTGATGGTATCACATAGGGTCTCCCAGAAATGGTCAAAAAAATTCAGAGACATGTACAGTGAAGTATTTACAATCGAAGCACAAAATAAGGTCAAAACAGTAATATGTATACACAGTGAAATAGTACATTTGAGGATCTCGGAATAGCTGCTTACATTGAGTTTGAAAGAATCTGAATTCCTTCCTATGAAGTTGATAGTGCAAGAACCAACTAAAAGAAAGAACTAGTTTGAAGGTATAACAAATCAGATCTAAGGACAAGATTATCTACATATAAGTCTGAAGGTGACATCGTTTGGAAGATAGAAAATACAAGAACAATTTTGATTGCAAAACTGAATGATACAACTTCCAAGGTAACTGAAGGACGTATTCTACAGAAGCAGCTAAAGGTTAGTAATTGCTGAAGTAACTGGAAGATTGAGATATTGACTAAAGGATATGATTAAGTTATCTCTGAGGAAAGAATTGTAAAAGTCATAAACCTAAAGTAAGGAAGGTAAATCAGAGATTTACCTTCCTAACTATATTTCAAAATACTCAGTTACAAGAAAGATCAATTTTGTCTCTACATCTGTATAAGAACTTTGATAATTGACTTGGTGAAGGATTAACTCAGCAAGCTCACAAGTGGTTATCAAGAAGAGAATTTGAATTAATCTATAGCCCTTAAATTCTCAACATATAATTCATAATCGCACATGACCATAGACAGTAGTAGTCTTGAAATAAAATCAAACTTGAATAAGAACAAACACAAAATTTCAATTTTTTGGTTTATATGATAGCCATTTGATAATAACTCACTCAGCATCCATGTTCTAGGCAGTATTTGGTGTCTTTTTATGTGGAAAATTTTCCAATGGGGCTAGATGTTTTGACTTTTTCTGTTTGGATCTAAGCTTAATATGAATATTTATTGGATTTTTGTTTTGAATGAAATCATAGGTTCTTCTTTTTCCTTTTCTTTTTTTCTCCCTTTACATATATATGTTGTGAATTTGCGTAATTTAAAACAAAATAAATAGCCATGTTAATATGTTTTAACATATTGCAATTTTGGTGGGACTTTAGGGTTTCAGGCTCTGGCTCTGAATCGTACCATACTGCCGCGCTGCAGGTTGAGGTGACTAGTGTACGATTGTGCCAGGGTTGGGTCAACAGCTGGCATGGTTCCTTCAGGCCCCGAGGTGGACGGTTTGCTGTGTGAACGCACCATATTTTCGGTTTTCAGAATGGGGTTTAAGGTTAACTCTCGTTTAAACTTTTCAAACTTTTTGCGACGTTGTTCTGGTTCTAGGGTTTGTGCAGTGGTGCGTAGTTTGCGTTGTTTCATTGTTGGGAAAAGAGGTGGTGGTTATCAAAACTATGGGGTTTGACCACGAGATCGTAGATGTGGAGCCTACGCCAGAAGACATATTAACCTGTTAGGGTTATGAAGTTTCAGAAAAGAACTTGGAGATTTACTTTCCGAAAATCCCTGAGATTCCCCAAGCTCTTGGTGGTGTTCTTGGAGGTGGAAGCTATGAAAACAGAGCAGTATTGCATGGAGAAGCGGTTCAGAGTTTGTGGAGTGGTTGCTAGAAGAGTGGGTTTTCATTGGGACAGGCTCGAGCACAAACCCCTTATTACAGAGGAAAGGAGGGCCAGGGCGACAAGGAACCTCTACACTTCTCCCTGTCTCCGCATCCAGGTAACCTGAAAAACCCTCTTTTTACTGGTGGTCTCGAAGATGTTGTGGTAAGCTCTGGGTTTCACAATCGAGCGGGTCTTAAAGCCCTAGGGGAAGGCAATCAAAATTGTGAGCTTATTTAGGAAAAGGGTTTCGGGGTGAGTCTCCGAGGTTTAGGAACCCTATTTTGAGCCAAGGTTACCTTTCTTCTCGCCTACTGGTACATACTGCTCCTCCTGACTCAGGGTTCTTTCAAGGGTTAGAAGAGTTCTTGTCGAGGAATTTTCAAGCGGAAGCCCTGGTTCGCTGCAAATCAAGGGTGTCTTCAAATGAACCAGTCAATGGGAAGCCGAGAGGGGTTGAAGAAGGTCTTCTAGACCTTGTTTCTAGACAAGAGGTTGTGCCTACAACTGCGGAGGAGGTTTTGGCAGGGGAAGAGGGTTTAAAGGACCTTGTTGGAAGGCGACCAGAGTCGCCAAAGGTTGAAAGGACTGATGCTCCTGTCACACAGAATCCCGGTGAGGGTGAAGCAAAGAAGGAAGTTGGGGGTGGAAAAAGGAAGAAAAGTAATCCCATTAGGAAGAAAGAGGAACACCCTCGCTGTGCTCTTGGTGTGGATATTTTCATAGACGAGGCAATGGAAGCCTCAGAAATAATGCTGGTAGGTAGAGTCAGGGGAAGAAAATTCTCGGCGGACTACATTTTAGATTGGGTTCAAACTGAATGGACAGAAGCCCCTGGGTAGCCGACTGAGATCAAAATTCTGGACAGAGGCTGGTTTAGCATCAGATTCAACTAGAAGGAACATGTTGACTGGGTTCTGGGGAGGAACTGGAGTTTTGGGAAGAGATCGATTCTGTTTCGGAAATGGACCCCCTTGTTTGATGCCCAGAAAGAAAAGACGGCCGAATATCCTCTGTGGGTTAAGCTTTCGGGTCTCCCCATCCCTTTCTGGACTAATTCGGCCTTCATCTCTATTGGTAATATGCTGGGAAAATTCCTAGATGTTGATAGGACTTATATTCAATCTAGAGATTGGAGTGTGGCTCACATTTTGGTTAGTCTCAATCCTAGAGAAGGATTGGTAGATGCTATGACCTTGACTTATAGGGACCTGGAGTTCCTGCAAACTATGGACTATGAAAATCTTCCATTCAGATGCCATATATGCCACAAACATGGTCATCTATCCAGGGAATTCCCTCTGGGTCACCGTCGTCGTCGAAGGCAAATGAGATTTTCTATTTCTCAAGAGGAAACCTGCTTTGAGGAAAAGGGAAAGGTAAAGGTTCCAGAGCAGCAGAATGTGGTGTCGAGGGTTGTTTCAGAGGAGGTGTTGACAACAGATCAGGAGTGGGCAGTGCATGAATCCCAAGAGAAAAAGTCCCCTCAGGTGTCCTCCCAGTACCCCCTTCTGACTCGGAGTGTTAGGTCCCTATATTACTAGTATAGTCCCTTATTGTTGTTAGTATAACCCCCTTATTTTTATTATTGTACCCTTGTAACCCCCATTTTGTTATTATTGTGCCCTTAAATTATTATTGTTAGGTCGGCTAGGATTACATTGTGGCCCACTAGGATTACATTATGGCCACATGGACTCCTATATATAGAAAGGAGGTTTTGTAAATTGTATCATCCAAGATTTTTTCATTTATGTAATGTATTGGAGGTTTCCACCTCGAAGTGGCTTATTTATAAGGCGTTGATATCTCTTTTCTTCTATTTTTGGAGCTGGTTACACAACATTTGGTATCAGAGCTTTGGATTCTAGGGTTTCGCTGCTCCAAACAGGTCATCGTGGCATTTTCGCTATAACGTTTTTTCTACGAAGTTTCAGAAGCTGAAATTTTTAGGGTACGAAGCCGAAATCCTGAGGAAGCTTGTCTAAAAATTTCAGACCTTGGTTCGCAATATTTGCGGAGATATCATCTGTGGAATTCAGGTCTTTTTTCAAGCTCCTAAACAGGTCATCGTGGCATTTTCGCTATAAATCTGTTTCTACGAAGGTTCAGAATCTGAAATTCATATGGTGCAAAGCTGAAATCCTGAGGAAATTCTTCAAAAAATTTCAGAGCTTGGTTCGCAATATTTTTGGAGATATGATCTGTGGAAGGTAGTGCTTTTTCAGGCTCCTGAATTTCATCTCAAAGAGGTGATCGTGGGAAAAGTTCAATAACTCTCTCTGTGGGCATCAGATTGGAGTGCCGTAAAAATTAGTCGCAAGTGCACAGACTCTAGTTTCTTGGCTATCAATTTCAGAGACAAAGGACGAAAAAGTGACACGTGGAAAGTCATACAAGTTCGCTCTACTGAACCAGTCCAAAAGTAGGTCATTGTGGGAGATTGGATACAACTTTGTCTTGGAGAATCCAAATCAGGTCAGACCTGTGGCATTCGAAAGAGAATTCAGAGGGCTACGTTGAAAATGAAATTAAAATATTGAAGTGCTGCAATCATAGAGATAATCCAATTTCAATATCGAGTTCCTCAAAAGCAAGAAAAAGGTGTGTATATTTTTTTTCTTTCCAAATTGCATGAGTCTTCTTTGAAGAATCAATTTGAATTGATTCCAAGGGCATATTGTAGAATATATAGCAGTATTGGGTTCTAAAATATGCCCCGTAAAAATAATTCAACACCCATTAAGCCTTCAGAAGGCTCTACTATGACTCATGAAGATGAAGAATTGCAACATGATCTATCAAAATTACAAGAGCAAGTGCAACAAATTTCACTCTCACAAAGAGCAAAAAAAAATGAAATGGAAGTTTTGAAGAAAGGCGTGGAAGTGAAGATGGACGGTTTGAAGAAAGGCGTGGAAGCTAATATGGATGGCGTGGAAGCTAATATGGATGGCATGGAAGCTAAGATGGATGGCATGGAAGCGGACATGAAAGACAACATGGAAAACATGAAGAATGATCTCAAAACAAACATCGAAGGTTTGACAAAGTTGATACAAGAAATGTTTGCTAATGGTGAAAAGATAGTAGAAGAACCTCATGATGAGAACAAAATAAATTTTAATCGTGATTTCATAAAATCTAATGTTGGCGGGAAGAACCACCATATTCCACAAATGGATATGAGGAAGTTTGATGGAAATGATCCTGTAACATGGATACTACAGATGGAGCAATATTTTGATCTCAATAACGTGCAAAACACACAAAAGGTACGCATTGCAACTCTACATTTAGAACAAAATACATTTGTATGGTATCGATGGCTTTGCTCCCGTAAAAAAATTGTCACTTGGTCAATTTTTACGGAGGAAATGATAGCACATTATGAGGATACAAAGAGCGACACCTTCTTTAGCCAATTGATAAATCTCAAACAAAAGGGTTTAGTGGGGCAGCACATTGAGGACTTCCAAAAATTGAATATAAGGGTAACTGATATTCCAGAGGAACACGGGATTGATCTCTTCATAGGTACTCTAAAGGATAACATCCAACATGAAGTTCGTGTTTTGGAACCTGATTCATTGGAGAAGGCATTCAGGTTGGCAAGAAAAGTTGAATGTAAAATTATGGCGACAAGGAAGCCTACCACTCAATTTTATAAAGAAGGAAGTGTTTCTACGCCTAGATTTCCACAACCTACAAGGTTGACACCACAACAATTGGAAGAAAAAAGAGAAAAAGGGCTTTGCTACAGTTGTGATAGCAAATACACTAAAGGTCATAAGTGTCTTGAGAAGAAATTATTTTACATAGATTGTGAAGAGGAAGAAGAAAATGAACAAGAAGAGGATATACACCAGGAACCAGCCCTAGAAGAGGAAGAAATGAATCCGACCATATCGTGTAATGCACTGGCAGGCATTACCACTCCTCAAACTCTCAAGATAGAAGGACATATCAAGAAGAAAAAGGTAATAGTGTTGATTGATTCAGGTAGCACCCATAATTTTATTCATTGTAAGGTAGCCAAGGAATTAAATTGTTTCCTATACCCAGCACGAGAATGTCAAGTGATGGTTGCAAATGGAGGAACTATAAATTGCTCTGGAAAATGCCATAATATCAAGCTAACCATGGGGGAATATGTATTGACTAGTCCAATGCTTTCCATTCCTATGGGAGGTGCTGATGTTGTACTAGGAGTACAATGGTTACAATCTTTGGGGACGGTAGCTTTTAATTTTTCAAGAACTTTTCTTGAAATTTTTTTCAGAAGGAAAGGAAGTCGAATTACGGGGTATTGAAGGGAAGCCGGGAAGGATAATAAGCTCTAATGTCATGACAAAGCTTCTAAAGAAAGAACAACGAGGCGTAATTGCACAATTATGCTCACTAGAAGTTACGACATCAAAATCATCTATTTCTGCAGATCTCCAACAAGTCTTGGACAATCATTCCAAGGTGTTTGAAACTCCGAAAGGACTCCCACCTATTCGTGATCATGATCATGCTATTCATTTGATTCCAGGAAGTGTTCCTCCAAACATCAAGCCTTAGAGATATCCTTACTTCCAAAAGAGCGAAATTGAACGTATGATTGCAGAAATGTTAGAGGCAGGTATAATTCAACCTAGTCAAAGTTCTTTCTCTGCTCCTGTAGTATTGGTACACAAGAAGGATGGATCATGGAAAATGTGTCCGGATTATAGGGAGCTTAATAAGCTCACCATTAAAGATAAATTTCCCATTCCTGTGATTGATGAATTATTGGATGAATTACATGGAGAAATTTATTTTACCAAGTTGGATCTTCGTTCAGGATATCATCAAATTAGAATGAAGACTGAAGATATTCCAAAAACGACATTTCGAACTCATGAGGGTCATTATGAATTTTTGGTCATGCCTTTTGGCCTTACCAATGCACCTTCTACATTTCAAGGGTTGATGAATTCCATTTCAAACCCTTCCTTAGAAAATTTGTGCTAGTATTTTTTGATGATATACTAATCTACAACAGGTCTTGGAAGGATCATGTTGAACATGTTGACAGGGTGCTCAAACTATTGCAGGAGAAACAATTATATGCAAAAACATCCAAATGTTTCTTTGGAGTACAAGAGATGGAATATCTGTGTCATATTATATCTCACGAGGGAGTTAAAGTAGACCCTAAAAAAATTAAAGCCATTAAGGAATGGAAAGTCCCCACGACCATAAAGCAGTTGCGAGGATTTATCGGGTTAAAAGGGTATTATCGCAAGTTTGTTAAGAATTATGGGAGAATAGCAGCACCTCTAACAACATTATTGAAGAAAGATGCATTTTCATGGACTCCTAAAGCAACTAAGTCCTTTGAACATCTTAAAGAGGCAATGTGCCTAGCACCGGTCTTAGCTACGCCAGACTTCACAAAAACCTTTATTGTGGAATGTGATGCCTCCGGAAATGGAATTGGTGCAGTTTTAATACAGGAAGACCCATTGCTTTTGAAAGTCGTCCAATCAAAGGAAAGTATTTACAGAAACCTATTTATGAGAAGGAAATGTTAGCAATACTACATGCACTAAAGAAATGGCGAACTTACCTAATGGGAAGACACTTCAAGGTAAAAACTGATCATGATAGTCTTAAACACTTTTTTGGAACAAAGACTATCTTCAGAAGAGCAGCAAAAATGGGTCACAAAGATGTTGGGTTATGACTTTGAAATAATCTACAAAAAAGGAAAGCTTAATGTTGTTGCAGATGCACTCTCAAGAAAAGATGAAGAGGTGGAAGCATTGCTTTGTGCCATTTCTATTATCCAACCAGATTGGATAACTGAAGCAAGAGATGAATGGAAGAAGGACAAAGATGTATGGACACTCATCCAAAAGTTGCAGCAAGATCCTAGTACATCTGATACATTTAGTTGGAAAAATGATTCCTTATGGTACAAAGATCGCTTATATCTTTGTAATAATTCCCAACTAAAACAAAAGATTCTTCTGGAATTGCACACTTCTCCTTTAGGAGGACACTCAGGATTTTTAAAAACTTACCACAGGGTGAAGAAAGAATATTTTTGGGATGGCCTTAAATCTGATATTCGAAAGTTTGTGGCGGAATGTTTGGTTTGCCAGCAGAATAAAGTGGAAACAATTAAGACCCCAGGACTTCTACAACCTTTATCCATTCCAAGTCAACGTTGGGAGGAGATTTCAATGGATGTTATCACAGGTTTACCTAAGTCCGAAGGAAAGAGTGTCATCATGGTGGTAGTTGATAGACTTACCAAGTATGCACACTTTTGTGCATTATCTCATCCATTTAAATCAAGTACGGTTGCTACTACATTTATGGACAGAATTCAAAAGCTACATGGAAGCCCAAGGGTTATTGTGAGCGACAGAGATCCCATTTTTACTGGAAATTTTTGGACGGAGTTATTTTCTTGTTTGAGTACTCAATTAGCTCATAGCTCATCTTATCATCCTCAATCTGATGGTCAAACTGAGATAGTAAATAAATGTTTGGAAGGATATCTTCGTTGTTTTGTATCTGATAAACAAACACAATGGGTCAAGTGGTTACCTCTCGCTGAATGGTGGTATAACACTTCCTTCCATACTGCATCAAAAATGACCCCATTTATGGCACTTTATGGATATCACCCACCATCAATCACATCATATTTAAGGGAAAATTGGAAGGTTCAAGCAGTGGAAGATCACATCGAGCATCAGCAAGAAGTTCTCCAACTCTTAAAGGATAACCTGAATTTGGCACAAAATCGAATGAAACAACAGGCAGATCAACATCGCGGCGAGAGAAGTTTTGATGTAGGAGATTGGGTATTTTTACGGCTACAACCATACAAACAAATGTCCCTCAAGCAAGCTAAGAAGGATAATAAATTATCGCAAAAGTACTATGGTCCTTACAAGGTGTTGCAAAAGATTGGTACTATGGCATACAAATTGGAGCTTCCTGCTTCTTCGCGAGTACATCCAGTTTTCCATGTTTCATGCTTAAAGAAGGTTATAGGTGAAAATCTTCCGATTCAAACAATATTGCCAGAACTTGATGAGGAAGGAAAAATCATATTGGAACCTAAAGCAGTCATGGAAACAAGAACTCGACAACTACGGAATCGATCAATTTCAGAGTATCTCATCAAGTGGAAGAACTTACCCACTGAAGATTCTACATGGGAGGATGAGAATTTTATACAGAAGCACCCAGAGCTACTCAAGCGTTGAGGACAACACTTTTTGAAGGAGAGGGGCATGTTAGGTCCCTATATTACTAGTATAGTCCCTTATTATTGTTAGTGTAACCCCCTTATTGTTATTATTGTACCCTTGTAACCCCCATTTTGTTATTAGTGTGCCCTTAAATTATTATTGTTAGGTCGGCTAGGATTACATTGTGGCCCACTAGGATTACATTATGGCCCCATGGACTCCTATATGTAGAAAGGAGGTTTTGTAAATTGTATCATCCAAGAATTGTTCATTTATGTAATGTATTGGAGGTTTCCCCCTCGAAGTGGCTCATTTCTAAGGCGTTGATATCTCTTTTCTTCTCTTTTTGGAGCTGGTTACACAACACGGAGCTGGCCGAGGCGTCTCAGGCTGGTATGCCTCTACCCTCTCTACCATCTATTTGCTCTTTGTTTTGTTTCTCTCAGCCTGTTTCTGAAGAGCCTGGTCCCTCCAGGAAGATCTCTCTTGATCTTTTTTATTTAAATAGTTTTCATGCTTTAGTTGATAGTATCATCTTGTCAGTTCCTCCCCCTTCTACTTCCTGTGGCTCTCCTATGAAGGATGTATCTCTTCCTACCCCTTCTCAGGTACCGGTTTCTGATGGCCCTCCTTATAATCTTAGACCCCTGGCCAATAGACTTGGGAAAGGGGCAGTGGTTGGGGGTCTAGAGAAGGATTTTGTTTCAGTTGGGCCGAGGAAACTAAGGGGTAGGAAATCAAATCTGTCAATGGCCCAACTCAAAGAATTATTGGACATTGCTGACGGGAAGCAACAGTCTCTTCCTGGAATGCTTAGAGCAGAGTGGCCACCCTCTCAAGGTTTTTACGATGATTTTACTGTCCTACAATTGTAGGGGTGTCGCTAGCCAAGCCAAAAAGCTAGCACTAAGGGATCTAGTTTTGGCCCTTAAGCTAGATGTAGTCATGCTCCAAGAAACTATGGGGGATGGAGAAGTAGTGGTAGGAAGCCTGTCAAAACTGCTCCCGGGATGGAAGTTCCATGCTCTTGATGCAAATGGTTGATCTGGGGGGGTGGCTACGGGCTATGACACAAGAAATCTCATAGAGATTTCCACTTGGGGATCTGAAAGTGCCTTGGAAGTGGAACTATACTCAAATGAAATATGCCTACCTCTCTCGCTGCTAAATGTTTACGGGCCATGTGTGGAGCGTGAGAAATTTAGGAACCCTTTCTTTTCGAAAAATTTCCTCTCCCACCCTTATCTCATAATTGGAGGAGACCTCAACTTATCTTTGGGAGAGTCGGAATATTGGGGCACCTCAGCTAGAGCGGATCCCCTCTTTGATTTTTTTTATGAACAAATTGGCAATCTCTCATCTGGTAGATGCTTCCCTACTCAAAGTAAGGCCTACCTGGAGAAACCGAAGGGTGGGTGAAGACTGGGTGGGGAAAAAAATGATCGTTTTTTGCTGAATGAAGCCCTGGTGGACAAATTATCAGCCTTCAAACATTGGGTGGGAGAGGGGGGACTGTCGGACCATTTCCCTATCCTGTTGGAAGTGATTGGTGATTATAAGAAACCGAGAACCCCTTTTAAGTTCAATTCCTCTTGGCTCAAAGATGAATCTTTGAATGCTCTTTTTCATAACACTTGGAGGAAGGACCATCCCATGGAAGATGAAAGAAGAAGCAGGCTTTTTTTGGAAAATTTAAAGAGAATGAAATTAGCAACAAAAGAGTGGGCTCTTGAAAACAAAGCAAAAGAGGAGAAGGCTCTCAAAATTGTTAACACAAAACTGGAATTTCTCGAAAGTCCAGAAGGGAACGACTATGCATCTTTGGAATCCAGGGACAAATTAAAAGAACTGGAATCTACCAGGAGAAGGATCCTTCAACTTAGAGAGGAAAGTTGGCGCCGTAAGAGTCGAGCTATATGGTTACAGGCAGGGGACGAAAACACCAAATTCTTTCAGAAATATGCAAAAGGAAGGAGAAATTCAAATACTATCTGGGAAATGAAGAAAGAGAATGGGGAGATGGCACGATCCTTTGAATATTTAGCCTCCTTAGGGGTTAATCATTTTAAAAGGCTCTTTAAAGCACCTGAGGAAGCATCCATAGTTGAGGTAATTAGAGTGGCCCAATTTTTTCTCAGATATATTAAGGAGGAAGGGAACGCCTCCATTATGGAACCTGTTACCAAAGAGGAGGTTGAAGACATTCTCAAATCAATGCAGAAGGACAAAAGTCTAGGGCCGGATGGCTGGACGGTGGAATTCTTCCAACATTTTTTTGAAAATTTGGGAGAAGAGCTGGTAGCAGTGGTGGAAGAATCCAGATGCACAGGAACCATATACCAGCCCTTCAATGCTACTTTCTTAACCCTCATTCCTAAGACTGACTAGCCGGGCTCCTTTGATGACTTTAGGCCTATTTTCTTATGCACCTGTGTCTATAAAGTAATTTCAAAAGTCATTTCCTCTCTCCTAAAACCCTTTCTGTCCAAGAATATTTCGGCTGAGCAATTTGGTTTTTTGGATGGTAGACAAATTCACGAGGCAGTTGGAGTAGCCCAAGAAACTCTCCATAGCCTCAAGCTAAGAGGGACGAAAGGTGCCATTGAAAATATCGATCTGTCAAAGGCTTTCGAAAGACTTAGTTGGATGTACCTAAGACTCTTGTTAACTCACCTTGGTTTCAACTATGATTTTGTGAGATGGGTAATGGGTTGTATCTCTACGTCCTCCATAGCAATCTTGGTTAATGGGGCAGCTTCTTTGTTTTTCAACCCAGAGAGAGGGCTCCATCAAGGATGTCCTCTCTCTCCTTTACTCTTTTTGCTGGCAACGGAAGGCATCAGTCTAATGATTCTCGAGGCTAAGAGACAAGGACAATTAAGGGGTATTGAAGTGGCGGTAAACCTTTGGGTCACCCATCTGCTTTTTGTTGATGACATCTTGTTGTTTAGCAATGGGAGTACTGAGGACTGCAGGGCCCTCAAAAGATCCTGGGTCTCTTTCTGAAAGCCACAGGCCTTTGTATTAATTCCCAGAAATCAACCTTAACGGTTGTGGGCCTAATAAAGGAGGATCTGGTAAGGGTGGAAGGTATTTTTCAGTTTGAGATCGGGTCTCTTCAGGATAAATTCAAATACCTGGTTTTCTTCTTAAAACCAGATAAGTATCGTAATCAGCACTGGAAATGGCTCCTTGCAAAAATTGTACTTAAATTGAAACATTGGAGCTATAAATGGCTGTCTAGAGCAGGAAGGTTAGTTCTCATAAAGTTTGTTCTGATGGCAGTTCCTGTGTACTGGGCCAGTCTTACTTGGGTGCCTAAAGGTATTTTGGCTTCCATTGAAAATCTCTGCAGCAAATTCCTGTGGGCAGGCTCCAAGAATGAACAAGTGAACCCCTGGATAGCATGGGATAAAATTGCAAGACCAAAAGAATGGGGAGGATGGGGTATCAAAAAAAAATTTCCCTTCTCTTAGTCACTTGCTGCAAAGCTTGCTTGGAGGCTCATTACAAGAGAGAATCTCTGGTCTACAGTCATCAAAAGAAAATACATAGATCCAATTCCACTGCTTGATTGGATAAGGTTGCCTCAGAAATCTGCCAAAAATGCCTCTGTGGTTTGGAAGGCAGTGGTAGCCTCAGTTAGAATTGTTGATCAGGGACTGGTATGGAATGCGGGGGATGGAACTAGTGTCAGGTTTGGGCGAGATCCTTGGGTACGATGTACAAACAAGTTTGCTCTCTTAAGGGACCTAGTTGTTTTCTTAAATAACAGAGGCTTTTTTAGTCTTAATCATGTGATAGATCAAAGTACCACATCTATCTGGAGACAAGGATGGATGACTGGTTGGGCCCTGCAACTGGAAGATCGGTGGCTGGAAGAGTGGGAAAACTATAGGTTGGATCTTCACAACTCCTCTGTTTAAATTACGGATACAAGAGATGAGCTCAGATGGGTTCATGCTCAAAATGGGGCTTATTCTTCCAAGATGGGTTACAAGTGGCTAATGACCCAGAACGGGTGGGAGGACCCTCTTTGGTGGGCCAAATCTCTTTGGAAATTAAAAATTCCTTCGAAAGCTAGACTCTTTTTCTGGTGCATTCTTCAAAAGAAAATCCCAACCTGGGATTTCTTACAAAAGAGAGGGAAGATTGGTCTTGGATGGTGTTCTCTTTGCAAATCCAGTGAGGAATCAGTGAAGCATATTTTCCTCTTATGTCCTTTCAATACAAGTTTATGGAATGAATCTCAAAGGATTCTCAAAATCCCCTTTAAGTGGGAGGGCCAGGAGGTGCAGGAAGCATGGAACAAGTGGTGGCAGGAAGCCCATAATGATAGAGTGAGATGTTTACCTCTGTTGATAGCTTGGGGGACTTGGATTGCTAGGAATCAGGTGATTTTTAAAGATTCGACTTTTCCTATAGGAAGATTAGCAGTGGGAGGGACCGCAATCTATGACGGCATACCCATACCTGTTGACACCCCTTCAACCCAACATGTTAAACAGGAAGTTATTAGACAAGGTGTGCCATGGGCTTACTTTAATGGAGCCTCAGATATAAATGGGAAATGTGGTGCAGGCATGGTTGTAAATCTTTCCCCTGGAATTGTCCTTAAAGCTACAATTGGTCTTGGTCATGGATCTAATAATTTTGCAGAATTGAAAGCACTTCACCTTCTCCTCTGTTGGCTATCTCTAAGGAATGTGATAACGGTCCAGATCTTTGGGGACTCCATGAACGTTGTCAAGTGGTTTAACCGAACTCAAATATGCAGGAACTATATTTTGCTTCCTTTACTTAATGAAAATTTTCATCTAAAATGCCAGTTCACTAAGATATATGTTTGCCACCTTTATAGGGAACATAACTTCACTGCAGATCGCCTGTCTAAAGAAGGTGTTGAACAAGATCTGGGGACTTGGCTAGTGTTTGAAGATAAAAATGGGCTTGTTCGTCCTTTGGAACAACCTGTTTTTGCATAAAATTTTGGCTACTCTTTCGGTTGAACTTTTTGTATATATGTTGCTGGTTATATCTCTCTTTAAAAACTGTTCCAAACAAACTTTTTCAAAATCCTTTTGTGGTCTCCAGAGCTTTTTTCATTTTTGGAGGCTCTGGACCTCAGTTCCAAACTCTGATATCTAAACGTTTAATAGGAACCGGGTTAGTGTTTACTGCCAGCTTCTAGATAAAACTGTTAGCTCTTTTTCTATCTATGCTACAAATTTCTTCTTTTGGTACACCTCTGTTTCGAATTGTATTCCTTAAAGGAACTCGGGAGGTGTATCAGAACATAATCGTTTTTCGGCTTTTGGCTGGGTTTATTTTTGAACAGGGTTGTTCTTGCAAACACCTGTGTGTTTAGAAAAATATCTGAGACTACTTTTCTTTCTGAAGAAAAGGAGCCCATCAGAAATGCTATGCATATGCTATGTAACTTTCTATAATTAATAGATGGTTCGATTTTTTCTGTGGAAAAAAAAAAAAAACATATTTCAATTTTAAAAATAAATATACAATTTTAAAATTTATAGCTAGAGTTTTGGAGGAAGCATAAGAATTCTACATGCTTTAGCCAACATTATTTATGCTTGTGCTGAACCATATATATCTGGAGAATAGAAAATAGGTTCAAATGGACAATAAACCCAAATGTTACACTTATTTTGACCTTTTTCTTGGTCTAAGCAAGCCTGAAAACAATATGCAACACTTTCTTTATGGTGCATCAGACCCCATTTAACTACCGCTCCATCATAGTCTGTATGTGGTTCTGCATGGCATTCAGAAGGAACTGGCCTGCCAGGTATGATTCCATATTTTGCAGAAATAATATCAAACTATGCATCAGGCTTTAATTTCACCATTTTAAGCTAGGATTCTCCAAACCCTTGCTGCCCTTGGACAAATTGAACAAAGAAACAATATAACTCATTCAAAAATAACACACCTGGGAAAAGGTGGAAAAAAAAACACATGTTAAAACAAAATAATTTGAATTTTAACAGTTCTTCACTACAAAATGTTAAATTCCATTCTCCCGCATGTAAGTAATCAAATTGTTAAATTTAGCAACATAACAATAACCTTAAATATGCTGAAAAAAGGAACCTAGAGAAATTGTCAGGAAACCATAATCCTCAAGTCATAAACTTAAAAATAGATAAGACTGCTATATGAATACTTTGTAAAACAAGCTCTCAAGACATAATGCAGTGAAGAGGACAAAATAATTTGGTGATGCTAACCTAGTAGTCAAAATCCCAAGAAATCAAAAGTGCAAACACCAAACTAAGATTGCCCATATATTCATTACTGATCTCAGTTCCATCCTCCAGCATCTTTCCACTATCCTCGCTTGAAGCTTCGGGAGGTAATGAGAATCCAACTTCCTCCAACACAGGGCCCCAGTGAGTCTCCAATACTTTTGCCACCATCTCTGTTCATGGGAACCCCAATACATAATGTATAAACACACGCCCAAATTTGGGAGTTGTGGACCAAAAGGAGCAGGGAGGAAAAGAACCTGATGTCACAAAAAAATACTATGCCATCACAACTAATGGACAAGCCATCAGTTGAAGTCACACATAAGTTGAATAGAAAAAATGCATACCAGTATCTTTGGCTTCTGTGGAGGAATTCACACTGGCTTTCATTGCTTCACGTTTCTTAGCTTCTTCAAGCTTTTTTGTCCTCCATTCTTCAAGGGCTATCACTTAAAAAAATGTAAGCATTAACAACATATTGATGTAACTGCCAAATTCTAAAACAGTCAATAGTTTGCATTGTTACTGAACTAGGTAACACTTTAATTTTACATTATTACTCAACTAGTGGGTTAACAATTTATAACTTTTGAGGAATCCAGAGCTAAAAAGTCGCTGAGATTTATATAATGAGAAAATGTATGAGCTCCCACATGTCAATTGTTAGAAGCTATGTGAATGGTGGAATATATGCTAGAGCACTCATAGCATATGTCAGAGGGCGTTCATGATGTTATATTCCCAAGGGTGAATGATATTGATCCTTTAATTTGATTATGTGAGGTCTCTAAGCACTTCAATGATTTATAATTCCCTAGTACCTCTGCAGGAATTTCCCTTGATATTTGATTGCCCTGGAATTCAAGGCAAAGCTCTGAAGTCTCTGTTATGAAGCAAAAAGGGAGCTATAAATATTCCCTAAAAATTGGTTGTCATTTAATAATAATCCATAAGATGGTTGTTCTTTCATTATCCCTTCATCTATTAGTGGTGGAGAAAGCAAACCAGTGAAGTTGTTACTGTTTGAAAGCATGAAGCACCATCAGACCCTTAGATAGAATGGACGTGACTAGATTGCTTCCCCAAAGACCACACATAAAGAGATTAGATAGAATGGAAGTATCTGGATTGCTTCCCCAAGACCACACATAAAGAGATTAGATAGAATGGAAGTATCTGGATTGCTTCCCCAAGACCACACATAAAGAGAGATGAATAAAGAGCAGCAAAGGTGACCTGAGCTTGCGAACTATCGAAAAACTCATTTATTGAAAGCAGTGGTGGTTTGGTGAAGCTATTATTCGAGCAAGTTGAAATGTTGCTAGATAATTTGTTTCCACTAACATTAAATAAAAGCATAAAAGAAATTGGAAATTCAGGAATCATCCCTCTAAGTTGATTGCCTCTCAAGCGAGAAAATACAAGTTCCTGCATCTACCCAAAACTATAAGAATTCGACTAGTCAAAATATTTTGACACAAATTAAGGATCTCCAAGCTACTACATTCACCCCAACCCTCAGGGAAGGTTCCATTTTGAGTTGTCTGTAGAGCCCAAATAATCTTAACACGAGGAAGTGTGATAAGATCGGCAGGAATATCTCCTTGAAAATAGTTGAGCTCCAATTTTTCACTGTTTGATAAACCACTAGTAGGCTCAGAATCAATATAATTTTTTCCAGGGGTGTAGTCCAGCGGATTTGTGAACACAAGTACATAATTCTCATGGAAATTTCCCAGCTCCTTGTGAATCTCATGAGTGAGGGAGTTCCTTAAAACATCTAGCATTTCAAGCATGGATTGTTTGCCAATCTCTATTGGGATAACTCCATCTAAAATATTTGGAAACAGGGAAATGAAACTAAGTCTAGAACAAATCTCCAACTGTGCAGCTCCAATTTTTCACTGTTTGGTAAAGGTGACAACGTTTGAAATAGAAAATACAAGAACAGTTTTGATTGCAGACTTATCTAAAGGAAGAACTGAATGATACAACTTCCAAGGTAACTGAAGGACGTATTCTACAGAAGCAGCTAAAGGTTAGTAATTGCTGAAGTAACTGGAAGATTGAGATATTGACTAAAGGATATGATTAAGTTATCTCTGAGGAAAGAATTGTAAAAGTTAGAAACCTCAAGTAAGGAAGGTAAATTAGAGATTTACCTTCCTAACTTATTGCAAAATACTCAGTTACAAGAAAGATCAATTTTGTCTCTACATTTGTATAAGCACTTTGATAATTGACTTGATGAAGGATTAACTCAGCAAGCTCACAAGTAGTTATCAAGAACAGAATTTGTATTAATCTATAGCCCTTAAATTCTCAACATGGTATCAGAGCTATGGTTATGATCAAAGGCAGTTTGAAAGGACTCGAAACATTCTAAAAGGACCTATGTCAAAAGGGCTCAAATCATAGTAAGACAGTCCAATAATTAAGCTAGGTGCAAGTTCACAAGAAAGGTCAATCTCTGTCACTATGAAAAGAAGGATCTCGGTAACATCTCAATCTCAATGACATCACAGTGTTGAAATTACCTCTGCCTCAATTCAGTACTACTCTTATAAGATTATTTTGATACCACAACAGTGAGGAGAATGAGTTATAAAGGTGTATTTACAGTTAAGGCTCGGTGTGACAAAAAGATATCAGTATAATCCGTATTACAGTGAAGATCTTCAGTGTTATAATCACAGGTCAACTACAGTCTCGGTATAATCAATCACATGATAAGTATGACACTACAATTTGGAACTACCACAGTGAAAAATCTATCACTGTTTCGTGCTACCACAGTGAGAAAGGTCTCACTGGTTTGGTGCCATCATAGCTTGATGAGAAGTATGCCATTTCAGTTTGATGGTATCACATAGGGTCTCACAGAAATGGTCAATAGAAGTCAGAGACATGTACAGTGAAGTATTTACAATCGAAGCACAAAATAAGGTCAAAACAGTAATATGTATACACAGTGAAATAGACATTCGAGGATCTCGGAATAGCTACTTACATTGAGTTTGAAAGAATCTGAATTCTTTCCTATGAAGTTGACAGTGCAAGAACCAACTAAAAGAAAGAACTAGTTTGAAGGTATAATAAATCAGATCTAACTATGTAACTAGGTAGGTCTTCATTATAATGACTATGTAATTATGTACTTATGTAAAGATGAAGTCAATAATAATAAAATGAATTTTTCGTTTACTTGCTTCATGGGTTTGACCCAAGACTTGGGGGAATTGACCCATTTTGCATGTTTCCTGCTAGATTTAATATTTTCAATTTGTGACATATGCCAAGCTCCATAGGAATGCTTCCACTAAGGAAATTATACCCAAGGCTAAGTGCACATAAGGTAATTCCAATAATTTTTCCACCATCTCTATTCATGGGAACCACAATACATAATGTATAAACACACGCCCAAATTTGGGAGCTATGGACCAAAAGGAGCAGGGAGGAAAAGAATCTACTGTCACAAAAAAATAGTATGCCACCAAAACTAACGGACAAGCCATCAGTTGAAGTCACACATAAGATGAATAGAAAAAATGCATACCTGTATTTTTGGCTTGTGTGGAGGAATTCACACTGGCTTTCATTGCTTCATGTTTCTTAGCTTCTTCAAGCTTTTTCATCCGCCATTCTTCAAGGGCTATCACTTAAAAAAATGTAAGCATTAACAACATATTGATGTAACTGCCAAATTCTATAACAATCAATATTTAACAGTTAATAGTTTTCATTGTTACTGAACTGGGTAACACTTTAATTTTACATTATTACTCAACTAGTGGGTTAACAATTTATAACTTTTGAGGAATCCAGAGCTAAAAAGTTCCTGAGTTTTACCTTGTTAGAAAACTTGAAGGCATGCCTGAAATGGGTCAGAGTATCAACCAATCTTCTCTTCTCCACCGTAAGACTCAGCAACTCTTTTCTACTTCATCAGGCCAATGTTTCAGGATCACACCTTTGGTGGGAATGCCATATGGGCAACTCCATAGGAACTTTAGATGCACACTCAACAATTTTAGTCCCACTTAATTACCATCTTTACTATTTACCTTCCATAGGCTCACTTACCTTAACAACCACTTGCTTAATTAATGGTGGGTACAGCACTTAGAACTAAACGAGATTTAACTTCTTGAACTTCCAAGGCCTGTCAAGTATAAGATCACTGTCCAGATTATTAGCTTCTTCCAAGGCCTTTTCTGCAAAAGAGACTGCAAGAGTAGGATCCCATGAAGTTAACTCCAATGCAAGCCCATAATCTGTATCAACAACCTCAAAAAATTTAGGATACTTGTTGCATAAATTAGTTCTGAAATCCATGGGGAGACCCATATCGGTAGCTAAGTGGGAAATCTTCTCCAACAATACCCTCTTGCTCATAGACATCATTAAAAGCTTCCTGATATTCTCAACAAAGAGGCCCTCCATTTGAGATTTAATCTTCACTTCTTCCAAGTGCAGTTGTTGTGCCTGGGGGGTCAATGTGAAATAGAATCAGTATCCTGGACTTGTTCATTGTATATTTCAATCATTTGAACAACAACCTCATATATAAAGGTATCCTTTCTTTATTTTGATATCTGGAATAAGTCATTCAAGGCTCGATAGTTCACACCCCAACTCTCCTCTGCAGAATCCTTGAATTAACAATGATCAAAGTCTGCTTTGGCTATTAGAATAACCATAATAGACAAGTTAGGGAAGTAAAGGCATTTATATTACCCACCTCTTTCTAATAGTACTAGTAATTTGTAACCTTCACAAATTACAAGACAATCCTCCAAGCATATCCTATCGAAGGTCTCTTCCAATTCTGTAGAGCCACATTCTTTTGGAAATGTGATACCAAGCACTTTTCTATACCAACCTCAGTGATTAATTTTTTTTTATGTTTCCTCAATGGAAAGAAGAGGAGCTTTAAGAGAAATTCTATGGCACTGAATCTCACTAGTTTTTGTAAGATCCCCTTCTGGACCAATCATGCATTCCATTAAGGTGAAAATTGCTTTACGAATTGGATTAATAGGAGGGTCTGTCAATTGAGAAAACATCTGCTTTAAGTACTCAAATATTATTTTTAGTCTATTTGACATTGTAGCTAAAGGTGTATCATTCCCCATGGAATCATGAGATTTTGTTCCATATTTTGCCATAGGAAGCAACAACATTTCCAAAGCCTTAATTTCTTGTCTGAACAATGAAATGCATATTTAAAATAGCTCATAAATGCAAACATACATTCAAAAATACCTCATAGCATATTTACATACAAATCACTTACCCATAAGCCTTCATTAGTGACAACAAGCCATATATTCCCATGTTTTCCATTGTATCATCCAAACTATCAACTTGTAAACCAATACAATCAACAAGCTATGGAAAATTTATAGTTGACATCCAGGGTGACCAAGTCCTTCCATACAATACGTGTGATCATTTAGTCGACATTTTATTTGCAATAAAATCCAAATGAGGAGTTTCAAAACTTAGTCCAAATATTAAGAAAAAAAAATTGTTCTGTATCTGAGTTATCAAAGAAGAGTGGTTGGATTTGAGAAGATATATATGAACAACAACAAGAAGACCATCTAGATCGATGACTTTTCCAAATACTTCTTTCGCCACTGAATGAAACTATTTTCTTTCTCCTTCAAATGAACACATCCATCTATTTTATCTTCATACGGAAGGGGGATGTTACTTGTGACATTAATGACATTTACATTTGCATCTTCTGGACCAAGTGGCACTCCATGTATGATAGAAATTGACTGAATTCGTCCAATGCCAGCAATAGCACTGTCATATGGATCTAATATATTCACTTTGTCACCTACTTGGAGTAGGTCATCCCCTACCGGAGTTAATAAGCACTGTCAAAAATGAAAAAAGTATACATAGATATTAGGAAAATAATAATTACAATTAAATTGCAAAAACATACATAGCTATTTAATTAACTGAATAATATGCACTCACTGAGTTAATATCTGAAATACCAGCAGGATTTGGCACCGATTGGGAATGTTCAGGTGCATCAATTTTGTCATATTTTAGAACTCTCGAGGTAACCATTTTTCCTTTAACATCCTATATGTGATTTCATTAGGCACAAATCAAATATTACATTAAAACAAAATAAGTTTTAACATAGCAGAAAACAATAAATATAATATTAAAACATAAAAATATTAATAACACTAAAATAGAAGCATATAGCTCTTGTAGATATCTACAAAAACATACCTTCACATGTTCATGGCCCTTTTTTGAGTCATTTAGCATTCTTGCACCACCCAAATTTACATTTTCTTCTTGTGATTGACAAGAATTGCCAATAAAAGAATGCTTCATGAGTGAAGGGAAATGGAACCAAAACATTAACATATTACAAATTCAAGTGAAGCACTGGTTGCAGGGGAATTATAATTTGCTTACCTCATCTAAATCAATGTTAAATTCCTTCTTTTTCCATGCAGCAACAAGAGGTTTAATGGAGGAGGCTATGGTTGACATTTTCTTTGCCAAACCAGTTATACATTGCATTGCATGATTATAATCCTTACTATGGTTTTCAACAGTAGATAAAGCTCCTATTTGTCTACTCTCGACGTCAATAGATGGAAAAGAACTTTCTACTGGATTTTCTAACATATAATTATGTTTGGAATTTTCCAAGTCTGCCATATAATGAGCCATTTCACTCACCACTGGTTCTCTTTTAGCTTCTTCAACCTACAAATAATTTTCAACGCACAACTAGTTGGATATTAAGAAAAATCAAAACACATAACACAATGTACAATATTCAACAAAAAAATTGTATACTTACAAATATTTGTTGTTTGGCTCGCAACCCACCCCGACCCAAAAAATATCGAGCCTTCACCTGCTCTCTTGCTTTCTTCGCTCTTATACTCTTTGAAAAATACTCTTCAGCACACATACTTTCCTTCAAATCTTCCCATTGTTTGGGAGTCAAGCTACTCTCCCTATCTTTTCCATCCAAGATTAATTTTCTGCATTTATGCCTGAAGTTATTCATCAAAATTCTCATTCTGCGCTTATAATATTTACTAGAAATCCTTCCACCAATAGTCTCAAAAACATTTTCCATTTGTTGGATCACTTGATCAACATTTCTTGGATCTTGATCTGCAAAGTTGGATTTGGTAACATCCAAATGAGACCTTATTCTTGTGCCCAACTCTGTGGCCCACCTTGACGCATTTGGTCCAGTAGGCTCACCATATTTTACCTCAATCAAGTAAGCCTTCTTCCCTTCTGATTTTCGTTCTTTGGCTTCCCTTTCTATGGACCTATAAAGGCTTTGACTAATTCTTTGTCTTTTGACTAAAGCTGATACATCTTGAAAACCAAGACTAGGTGATGGAAAATCACTCATACTTGTGGCTAAAGAAGGTGTGGTAGTTCCTAGCACCTTACTTGGAGAAGATGTAATTGGTGTGCTTTCTATGGAAAAATACTGAATTGGTTGCTCCTTGTCCACAATAGGTGTGGCACTAGGTTGCACACAAATCTCCTCAGATGTGCCTTCAAATATTTTCTTTAACTGTAAATAAATTTCTTGCAACTCTGCTTCGTCAGAATGTGCCAATTTTTCACGAACACCTTGGACATGATCATCTAATATATCAGGAAGTTGATCATTAGAATTTTCAGCTTCATCTCCATGCATTGAATTACCACGGCGTTTTCTTCTACGAGTTGGCAGGGATATGTCTTTTCTTGCTTTTTGTTTATTCTCATTGTCTATGGGATCCAAGTTTCCCCTATAAAAAAATAAAAATAAAAATAAAACTTATCAAATAATGGCCTACATCATCAAATATATTATATACAACTTTCATTAAATATGCATAGAAATAAAAAGTGACGAAGAGTAACTACTTACTTATTCACCAAACCAGGAGATGAGAAATATTCTTCATTTTTTGTGATGCGTTCTTTATAAACATGCTCGTATTCTATCATATTTTCATCACTACTACGATCATTTTTACATTTCAACCCCTTCTTCATAGTATTTATGTCCTACATTTCACATTTAAAGAAAAAATATTAGTGCATGGATAGATAACAATTATAAAATATATCTATTATATGATCATGCATTATGATCAATGAGAATGAATTAACCTTAAATTGATAGAAGGAACACTTTAATCAATACTAGCACCTTATCTAGAATTATGGATTCTATTTTTTTAATTGCAAAAAAATTGTAATATTTGCATAAATTTATCACATAATAAAAACATAGCATATTGCAATTGGGAATGCAGATTGGTTGTCATAGCCATTGTAACATTATTGAATCTATTATATGTGTACTGGTGTCAGTACCGTACAACTTTGGTGAAGAGCTCCTGAACCATATTAAGACTTTGAGCCCTTAGTAAACAGACTCCAGAGACTTACATTTAGCTTCAAGGTTTGCAAGTTGAAAATCAAATATCCCGCAATAAAAAGATACGCATCCCCCAATTTAACAACTAAAATAACATTAGAAGAATCTAGATTTTCCTGAGGAAAAAAAACAACTATAGAAGTTACAAAATAAATATTAAAGTTAGCATAAATTCATGTAGACAATTTCATTTATGGATCTAGTAATCCTCTTTAAGATAAATTGAATCACTTCATGCTACAATAGAGTCACTGGAATGAAACAAAATTCACACAACATGAAAAATGAATGATAAATTTCACACAGAGTTTAATACAACCATCTGGATAATCCCATGGCCAAAACAATAAAATCCATTTGCATAGTGAAAACTTATGCCATAAAGTCAAGGTGATAAATCATCATCATGATCATTTGCGTGGTCATCAAGATCACAATCCTGATCACCTTTGTATACATCTGCTTGAGTTCCTTTATTGTCCTCGTACATTATATTGTCCTGGCCATGAATTATGTTTTCTAACTCAGTCTCTTCACTGGGAATCAATGCTTCATCTTCAAATACTCTATCGCCATCTTCAGATTCTTCCTCCAATGTTTCTTGTAAACTATTACATTGCCCATCAACCATTATATCAACATATTCCATGAATTTCCTTTTTGAGCGGGGCTCTATTTGAATGACATACGACCATCTTGAGCTTGTCACATCACCAATTAAAAATGCCTGGTTAATTTGAATAGGGGAAACATATGGCTCATTGGTCTTCAACAAAATTTGGCGTGTATTTGCACGTACAAATCCATACTCATCATGTTGTATTGCAGATGGCTTGATCCATTTACATTTTAATAATATAGGACTAGTTTCACCATAATCAACTTGAATAATTTCTTGTATGAATCCAACATACAAGTTCTTTTCAGTGTTGTGATGAAATTCAACACTAACAAGACAATCACAATTTTCCTTTCCTGTGTCCCTTTCTTCCACTCTTAAATGAGTACCATAGGCCCACATCCCACTGAAAGAAGAAGCCCATATACTTGGAGGTTGTGAAAGCTGAATTTCCTCCTTCTTCATATCTTGACCTTCTTGTCGTGCATCATTAATTGCATCGACAATCCAATCATCAAATTTTGGAAAAGAACGATCTCCAAGGTTCAAATCTTGAAGTGTATGCTTTCGAGATGGATGCATCCATTTTTGAATCTCTTCTTCATATTTTCTGCATAGAATATGAAAAGTAAGAGTGATAATAATTTAGCTATTAAATGAAATTAAATAAATAAATTATGATGTAAATAATATTTTACCTACGCCACTTATTGAATGATGATGTGTTTTGAAGAACATAGGCATGTATGGCAATTCTTTCCTCATTTGATAGCTTGAAGCGACGCCCATTTCCTTCTAATACTTCACCTGCAACTCTCTGGTCGTCGTCATCATCCCATACACGCCGATTGACATTGCTAAAATCCTTCATATATTCTGTGCAAAACCCTATGGCCTCTTGCATTAAATATCCTTCACAAATGCTACCTTCTGGTTTTGCCTTATTACGAACAAACTTTTTCAAAACTTTCATGTATCGCTCTATAGGATACATCCATCTTGTTCTTATTAGGCCACAATGCTCTAGTTCATGTTCTAGATGTATAAGAAGATGCATAGAAATATTGAATATTGTTGGTGGAAATTCTCGTTCCAATAAGCAGAGGACTTCAACAACCTCTCCCCTCAAATTATCAAAGTTTGAAGGATCTAGCACATACAAACTCATTCTTTTTAAGATTCAGCCCAGCCTTATAATTGCCAATCTTGGTCCCTTTTCCAAACTTGATATGACTGCAATAGGTAAAATATCCTCAATTATGACATGATAGTCATGGGTCTTGAGGCTTCTTAAGCTATTATTTTCGGTTTGGCTTCTAATATTACCACTTACATATCCAATAGGAAATCGAGTCTGAGACATCAACTTTAAGAATTGTGCACATTGATCCTTTGTCCACACATAAGGAGCAATAGGTTTTTTGTATTTTCCATTACCATATTTTTCAACCCAAATATTTCGACGAATCTTTAGTTCTTTAAGGTCTAGGCATGATGACACTGTATCATATGCACCAAAAAGAGTTTCTATAATAGAAAAAGCTATGTTTTTCTCAGTATGCATAAAGTCAACAGTATGCCTAATGGTTATATGCTTAAAGTATGGCAATTTATAGAATATGCACACTCTTTTTACACCACTATCATAAAGTGGATCATTTTTACTACCACGAATGCCACCATTTTCAATAAATTGCATTCTTTTTTCTCCATTCTCAATAATGTAATCACTTGTTATTGCCAGTGGTGCTTCACGATTCTCTTCCTTACCATTGAAACGTGACTTTTGTCGACGATATGGATGCTCCATTTTGAGGTAAGCATGATGTCCACAATAAATACACTTGTGCAAACTACTTGAGTGCCTCACAAAACCCTTAAAGATGCAAGTTGGACATCCATGGTATCCATGAACATTGAGACCAGTCAAAGTGCCATATGCAGGAAGATCGTGGATTGTAAACAATAAAGAAGCTCTTAAAGTGAATTGAATTGAATTACCATCCCCTAAAATTTGAATTGCTTCAATTCCTTTCCACAATTCCACTAGCTCATCAAATAATGGTTCTAAACAAACATCAATTGTATCTGAAGTCACACTTTTTTTACCCGGTATGATCAATGACAACATCAAGAAAAATGGCTTCGTTGCTAACCATGGAGGCAAGTTATAATTTATTAAAAACACTGGCCAAGTTGACCATTTAGTGCTTTGATCTGAGAAAGGGTTCACCCCATCTAGAGCTAAACCAAGTCTTATATTGCGAGGATCTTGGGCAAAATCAGGGGATTTATTGTCAAATTCCTTCCAAATCTTAGAATCAGCCACAAATCGTTGTTTTCCATCGGTGCTCTTGTTTTGGGCATGCCATTGCATTAGCTCGGCAATGTCTCGACATTTGTACATTCGAAGCAACTGTGGGATTAGTGGAAAGTGGAGAAGAACCCTTCTCGGAGCTAAATTTGATTTCAACCCTGGTCTATACCTCCCTTCTTTACATTTTGGACATTCAGTCTCACTTGCAAGATTTTTACGAAATAATACACAACCATTCACACATGTGTGGATGTTTTCATACCCTAAGCCTAGCTTAGTGATTTTCACTTTACATGCTCTTCGTTTTGTTGGCAGTGTGGAGTCGGGTGGTAACAATCATTGTAAAAATGCCAATAACTCATCAACACTCTCATTTGTCCAACCATGCACCACTTGCAAGTTAAGAATTAAAAGGATTGTTGTTAAATGACTTAAATTTCAAGTACCATACACAGGTTTTAAAGCATCCTCCATCAACTTCTGTCATTCATCCTTGAAACCCTCATTCAGCATTCTATCAACTTCAATCCCTTCATCAAAGGTTCCTACCTTTTCATTTGTGTTTGTTTCCTCTTCATCTATGTCTAGTGCCTCTACATCTCTCATGCTATGCAATTCTATCCTATCTGGATAAAAATTTTGAGGGAAAGGGCTTATACCGCTATGCCCATATTTTAGCATATGTTGAAAAATCACACTTCTTTTTCTCATTTTCCCACCACGACAATCATTACATGGACATGCATATTTAAGCAAGCTCTTCTCATTAGCTATTCTCTCATCATGTGCATGGTATTCATCTGTTGTCAAAATTGGGCTTTGACTCATCTTCAATTTTCTGCATTCAAAGATGAAACTAATATGTTAACTCTTTAATTTCAACTCTTTTCAGAACTTTATTTTTAAAAGAGAAGTTTCAGCTCCTATTTGAGCACAAATTTCAATTGTGCAAACTTTTTAGAAACAACATATAGGAAGAGAAGACTACACATTTTTTACCAGTGTGAACACACCCATACACAACAATCACATAGTTAAACAACAAAAGAAAGTCATATTTGAGAGAAAGCTTTTGGATCAACACTTGTTTGAGGAGGATATTTTGCATACACCTTTAATGCATCATCAACATGATTGTATTTTTTATTTTGAACGGATTTATCATTATTGCATTTTTTTATTTTGAACGGAGATTTATCACATTTATCAAATAAATTTTTTGGTAAATATATTTAGTATCTTTAGTAATAACCTCATGCTCATTTTTAAAACATCATTACATCAAGAAGGGAGAAGAAGAACAACAATTTGAGCAATGATACAGAAAATAGATATCACTCAAATAAAGTAGATAATTTGGTTGATAGCCACATTTGTCAAGAGGAACTTTCCTTGGAAAGTCATTTCCTCTAGATACCTCAAAGGTCAGACCTAGAAATGAGGGTGTCTGAATTGAGGGAGTCACTGTCTCATTCATATGACGAGCAGAATTATCGCCTTTTTTTATACTTGAAGGAATACATTCTACATTTACTACTTGTATGATACCATGAATATCATTGCCACCACATTCTCTCCTGTTCCGTATGTAAGAGGCACATTATTGGAGATTTGATACTTTCTGCTTGAAGTAGAATAACTCTGGGCAGAAAATATGCCTGAGTCTATATTATGATTCTACTACTATATTATGTGATCGATTTTGATATCATTCCACCATGTTGTAATAATATACCAGGATAAAATTTCTGATTAAAACTGCGACTGAAAATAATCTGAAATATATACTCGCTATGATTTGATTATAGATACATTACAAAGGTGATAGAAGGACAATTTCTCACTCATGTTTATCTAGTTGTTCATCTCTAAACTGGTAGTTATCTTGTTACAAGCAGACACTCATGTGTCTTCAAACAATTTATGTCACAATATATTCAAAAATGATTCAACCATTTCCTTCAAAAGATGTGTGAATATTCAGCGGGGAAATTTTCCTCCAATTACCATTATGGCATAATCATATATGAACAAACAGTCATATTATGTAAATGCAAAGACAATCCCAAAACTTCCTCTCAAAGAAGCAACATAGTTTGTGGAGGATACAAGGTAGATGAGATTGGAAAGCATCCAATATTGTCAAATCCATGTTTTTTCTGAAAATAATTTGATGACCAAGAAGCCACAAAAATAATGTTGATGCTTGTTGGCCCACAATAGCTTGGACTAGAGTTGTAACATCTAGAGATGAGTCATAGACGCATTTAGCAAATTCAGGCATATCTCAGGACAGTGTAAGACAATACAGATCTTTGTTGTTATAGAGAACACTCATATATCTCAACTAGACATTTTGAAGTGTATTGATGAACAATGTGTAACAAAGATGGATTTTATGTTTCGCTTGTTTTAGCCATGGCCTTCAAGCTTGTTAGCACATGACAGAGAAGCTCTATCTAGACTGTCAAGAATATTCTCATGTTTTGACTGCTCTTCTGCCACTAACTTTACCTCCAACATCATTGCACAAGAAATTAATGTCCAATGTGCTAGCAGTTTCTATTCTTACAAAGATGAATGGTCATAGTTGAACTATTTCTGATTTGAATGAAATTAAAACATAAACATAAGATAATGTAATCATTATATATCATTTGGAGAATTGAACTTTTCATAAGTAAAATTTTCTTCCAATATCTCATGAGTATGCTAGAATATATCTCAATCATTGCCAACTTCTTTGCAAATCCCATATTGGCAAAAATGTTCAATGTGACTAAGGATAGGTATAACTTACAATTTATGGTTCTCTTCTAGTGTTAAATGTGATTATTAGATGAGGAAACTTATTCTAGTAGATACAGGGGCTTTGGGCCTGTCATATAACTTCAATGGAGTTATTATTATAGCACAAGACTTGATACAGATCACTAAACACTAGCCATCTTGATGCATAAGCTATTAGGAGAGAATGAGAGCTCTATTCTAATTTTACCAGTGTTTGCTTAACACATTAGAGGAAGATATATTTTTGATGAGGAACTGAAGGCACACTATGATATAAAGAGAATTACTCTCAAGAAATATCTCAAGAACTTGTGAAGTAACATCTTGTATTCAGACAATTATAAAAAATAATTGTTGACAGACTAGAGGCAAGAAACTTAGAGTTAATACAATCAATGCTCAGATTTAAGCTTCAGTTTCCACCACACTCCTAACCGCAAAGGACCAATGAGGATATCACTATAAATAACTTAAGGGCAGATCCCTGTTTTGATAAGATGGGTTTGGCTAGGGAAAAAAAATGAGAACAAGACAACTAACAAATCATACAACAAGAAAGGACAACCTTAAAGTAACTAACCTGTTTCATGCAATATATTTAATACACTACTAGCAGTTTGGGGAATAAGTATTAGTATCAAATTCCAAGGTAAAATAAAAATAGTTGCATCATTATAAAGGTCTCTTGTGGGAATTTCACACTTTCTTGTAGTTGTCTACAGTAGTAACATATCTGATCTATTAATATTCAATATTCTAGAGTTTTCTTATATATATTGACTACAGTAACTGCAGATATTCAACTGATACCAATGCATATCATGACATGAAATCATCTTTATGCATTTGAGAAGAGTTGTTTACTCTTCCAATGACAACCTAAGTGTTGGTTTATAGGCCAAAAGTTCGAGAACTCTCTGCTGCACCTACAGTTTGCTATGAGAGCATGCTCAACCAATAATGAAGTAAAACTAAGTGAAACTTTAGTGATTTTGTAGGTGATTATTTCAAAGTTCAGTATTGAATCTTGCGAAAACTGGAAAAAGGTGGCAAGGTTAGGATCAGAAAACACAGGAAACAAAAATTGTTAAATCACAAACAAACAAAAAATGTTAAAATCCCATATGTTTGATGTAAATTAGAAAACCCAGAGAAACAACTAAGAATGAAGGCTTCATTTACTACTAGTGGATAGTGGTAGCCACCAATAATCACAATCCAAAATTCCACTGGGCCATTTCACTTGCAAATAATGTCAAACAAGAAGGTGTGCTACAACGAAAACATGGCCACTCAAGCTTGGAAAACTGACTAGTTAAGACAAAATTCACAAATTCCCAACTTCCCATAATATGATGAGGAAAAGTAATGTAAACAAAAAATACAACAGATCAGCCACAGTATATTTGACACCATGGTTCCATGACAATGCCTGATGTTCTCATATTGTGGGATTTATATGGTGGCTTATGATAATATAGTGAAACCTTAGCCACATCATATAGTTTCCATGACAATGTATGAAGTGCCCAAATTGTTGGATTTATATGGTGGCTTATGATAGTGTGGTCAAACCTTAGCCCAATTGTTGAGGCAAGTGCTAAATATTATCCAAATGTCCATGCAAAGTAACCATACGAGAACCTGGCAATGTTGGAAGCCTAGCCTTCTTCAACTTTGAAGTCATTATGGAAAAGAAAGTACTGAATGTAGAAGTGGTTTAAATGAACAATTGAAATTTAGATATTACTAGAAAGGCACAATAGAGGATGCTGCAAATTGGCCTTTGCAGAGTCTCCTCACAAAACAAGCTAGAGGGAGGAGTCTCTTTTCACAGAGAAGGCTTATGTTAAAGAAGCAATGGGAAACTATGATGTTTAATTCTACAATCATGAAGAACTATTTGTGAATAGTGAATGAGTCTGCACCAATGTCGTCACAATTTAGATTCTATAGTAGCGAAATGGAACTCAGTGTGATACATTGTTTTAAATTGAACCACTTAGTGTACATTGTTGATATAAGGAAATATGAAGATAATTCCAAGTCATAAACAACACATTTCTTAGATCGAAATCAACATATATAGTGAGCGAATAAGGGCAATAGAAACTGGTTTGGAGGCTTATAAATAAGTGAAAAATATCAGTTCTGAAGGCAAAAGTGGACCAGTGTTGACCCCTTGAATTATGAGCTTAATGTCTGGAGTACAACCAACTCTTCCTCATTGTACAAACCCAACAGCATTTATGGCTCCCTTTTTCTCCTAAATGGCACCCTCTTCACACATGTAATTAAGGCATCTCCATAACCCACGAACAAAGATTTTGATAGCAGCCATAAGTGGTTAAATCAACCAACAATAATGCTACAGCTAGCAAGGAAATTTGTCTAGCAACTCGTCCTTCAACACAATGTCACTCTATGGAGGTACGGACTTCAAA
Source organism: Pinus albicaulis (assembly GCA_034641835.2). NCBI lineage: Eukaryota > Viridiplantae > Streptophyta > Pinopsida > Pinales > Pinaceae > Pinus > Pinus albicaulis. The sequence goes on along the minus strand of CM076575.1, from coordinate 329,883,264 downwards.
AAATGAGAAAAATATCAATCCTGCCTTCCAGAAACACACCCACAAGACAAAGACCAGATTCAAGCTCCCTTGTGACTATTTATTGTACTTCCTTTGTTACAGAATTTGGCCAACTAAGTGTAAGAACAAACACGACCCTCTTGAGTGGCGAACTCGACCCCTTGGAAAAACTAAACTTGACCCATGGAACAAAGGATTTCAACCTCTTTCACAATACTAAACTTGTTCTTCCTTGAGATGAAGTTGACCAGCAATGAATATGATGAAATCAACCCTAAATGAAATGTTCACTTCCTTTCTAAGCATTATTGAGAGGTTGGAGACTTATAGGTTGATGTCAAAAATCCCAACTACATTTATCCACACTTGATGGTAATGCCCAAAGACAGCCTTGCCAGCAACAAGGAAGCTCTTTGTACATAGAACTGTCAAATCAAGCACAAACTAGCATATATGGTCATTGATAATGGAAACTAAAATAACCTTCTCTTGCTTCAATTGGAAAAGGAAATCTAGTTACCAAACTCAAATCATCCCAACTCACATTAACTTGGATGGGTCAAAGATGTACATTAGCTTGTGCTAATCATTTGAAAATAGATGAGAATGTTTCTAGAAGATGGCAAGATTTTCCCCAATATGTTATATGTTATTACAAACAAAGATGAGAAGACTTACGAAAATAAGATGATGATAACAAGTGTGACTAATTGCGTAAGGCAGGGGCTTCTAGGTTCAACCTTAGGCAAGTGCCCTCTTTCATTCCTAATATTACTTAGAATTATTTCTATTGTGCATGTAAAATGTTGGGTGATTATGTTGTTGGTATTGTCCTTCATTACAATTATGATCATTAATTCTAACTCAAGATTGTAACTGGTAGTGGTACTAATATTCGTGCAAGGTCAGTAGCCCTTTGGGCCCTATTAAAATTTGTTATGGTGAAAGGTGTTCAAAATCTTCAGGTTGCTGGAGACTCAAAAGTGGTGATGAGAGTTTTAAAGGTTCACTACCATTGGATAGTCTGGTTCTCTCTCACTGGCAGCACTAAGTTAAGGAACTCTAGGAAGCTTTTCATTCGGTTTCTATTCATCATGTTTACAGAGAATATAATTCTCAAGCAGATCATCTATCAAAGGATCCAATTGCAATCAACAAAGGGATTATGCATGGAAAATCAGAGGGAGGGTTTTGGTTTCAGCTTTCAGAGAAATATTGTTTTAAAAGTATTTTACACGCAATTTTAAGATATTATTTTGGGTTGTCTGCAATGTTAGCACTATAGGTTTTAATGTCATTTTGATGTTCAATGTTTAACAGAAGGATGTTTTGCAGAATCTGATGATAATCAGAAAGTTGTCGAAATGAGCTCTTATGCATAGGCATAGTCAATGTATACTTTAATTTCTACTTGAAATAACAGATGCCAAATATACATTGGTTTTCTTGGAAGAAAAAAGACATAGAAATGAGGAAAAATTTATGTGGAAGAAGATAAAGAAATTTTCTATTGGTTTCCATTTTCAAACAGCTCTTTTTTCATTTACAAACTTGGCTCCTTTCACCATGGTTCTTTGGATGACTGTAAAGACAGAATTTTATAGGCATACTCTTTTTATTTGAGTATGGGTGGCTAAATGTGGGGAATGGGTGCTACCACCTAAAACTCTATCCTATAGTGGAAACTTGTAATGGGTGGATGAATGTGGGGAATGGGTGCTACCACCTAAAAAAAAGAGATCTACAGAACTATTAGCTTGATGTTTTATTTCTGATTTCTCAGACACATCATTTCATTCAGAAAAATCATTTCATTAGTCATTTCATTAATCTACAGGTCCTACCACTTATTCTATATTTTTCTTCATATGTGAGCCCGAACACTGGATAGGATGAGATAAATATAGATGATCCCATCAAAGGAATCCTAGCCAGCAACATTAATAACTATTTTTCGATCATACTCCTCAGTTGGACAGGACCTATTTAAGTCGTTTTTTTATTTTCTCTTGCTCACGTTGAACCAACTAGAGAGGTTTAAAATGGGAAGGCCTAACCTATGAAAGACGGGAAAGCTCAACCATAATTTGGGGCAGATTTAATTGAAAAATATGGTGACAATATTTCATGATTGAACTCATTAAAAGCATCACGGGTGGAAAGGTTTATTTCTTCAATTATAGACATAGAAACACTTATATTTTCATGAGGTTTGAGCCGAGATATTTGTATAAAAATATAGTGTAACACTAGTTGCAATGCATGTGCGAAGAATGGACAACACCCATCGGATATCTCTCGAATCCAACACACCCACACCTATTGTCTTGAGAAGGTAGCAAGATTTACAACTGGAAATGAGATAAGGACTATAGAACACTAGACCAAGAGGGTTTGGGATTTCTTTCAATGGGCCACCACGTCCCAATACACTTTGAGGGAAAACTCCCACTTGCAACTTGCTGATATCACTAAGGTAGCAAAGAATGGTAGATAAATTCCAGGTTGGGAAAGAGGACGCATAGATTTCTAGGCCTCGTGACCAAACATATCTTCTGCACCTGGAAATGTTGGAAATGGTAGTAATTCGCTTCCTTTAATGATGTGACTACTTAAGCCGGACTACTCGCTGGAGCAAGCGATTCGGTTGAATCCATTGATTAGCTAGTGAGTATCGTAAAACCAACAGCATCAAAAACATAAATCCTAGAACCAAAAACATCAAAAACAGAAATCCTAGAACTAACAACATCATAGAAGAAATGAAAAAAATCCATGATCCTTACCCAAAAAAATTTGTATGAATCAACAATATCTTAAAACAAACAGAGAAAATACAAAGCCAGGAAATTGAAAAATATAAAATCCAACTAACCTGTGACTCTAGGTATGCAAACTTCAATTGTGAATTTTTTGTTGCCCACCTCTTCAAAAGCCTCCAAGTAATGTGTTTTTATCCATGATAAAACTTGTAATTATATAGAAAAAATTCACAGCCCTAAAGAACCCACTCGCCAACCGCAAAAATCCTTCCGCCAAGAGCAAAAATTTGGCGCCAAATAACCAACACATTCAATTTTCATCCAGTTTTTATCTAAATTTTAGAACCAACTACAACAATTTGGTGCCAAAGACCCAGAACCTCATCTTCCTAAACTAGTCTGGGTAAGAACAGCCAGTTTTCCTCTGTTCTTGGGCTTTCATACCGGTGAAATAAAGCATGCCCTCTCCTGGACTTCGAATTTTGACAGACTTCGAATGTGGCATGCCCTCAAAACCTCATCTTTCCCCGATTTCAACTTTTGACAGACTTCAGCATGCCCTCAAAACCTCGTCTTCCTGAACCACTTGAACAACGAGTTTTCTTGGGCTTTCATACTGATTTTGGGCTTTCATACATGAAATCAACCCATGCCAATGTTCGACTTCGACTTACTTCAACTTTTGGAATGTGGCATGCCATTTTTGCAAATCTTCAAACAATTTTTTTTTTAAATAATTAAAATATTAATATTTATTATTTTAATTATTAATTAAATATAAAATCACACTATATTTAAAATTTAATTTTATATAATATAATTAAAACAAATAAAATATAAATATTGATGATTAATATTTTAATAAATTCAATAAAATATAAATATTGATATTTATTATTTTAATAAATTAATTAAGGTTCATATCAAATAATATATATATGTTAAATTGGTGTCGCACAATATATGTATGTTAAACATATTATAAATAAATTATATATGTGTATGAGGCTTGAGTAGGCTTAATGGTTAAGAGTATGTGTTTCCTCCTAAGAGGTCATAGGTTCAAAACCAGAGGGGGTAGAGTATGTATGTCTTCATAGACTTAGCAGTCAAATCGCTACGCAGAGGTGGGTCCCTTGTGCCACAAACAAGGGGTTCTCATACACCAATTTGGTGTTTGGCTTGGTCGACGTGACCTTAAAATTATATTATTATTATTATTATTATTATTATTATAACAAAGGTTCATACACTCTCCAAAGGGAGTGGGGTTTGAGCAACATGTGGAAGGCATCTTGCGTGAGTAAATACAAGTGGAGCGAGGATGAGGGAGTGTCACACCCTTGAGTTAGTGTCGCAAGGATCGAGTAGTGGGGGGCGCGATGGGCGCCCAACTCGGGTATAATGTGTGACGGCGATGTGCAATGGGCACACCATATTGGCGAATGCCCACCTTGGGTGCGTCGTGTAGCGGTGGGAAAAGTCGTGCGTTTTGGCAGACGTGATGAGCGGCAACGTCAAACGGGTGTGTGCCCCATAGCAGGAAGACAAGTCAAAGGCGTCAGGCGAAGTCGTGTTGGTGAGCGTGTTTGGTGTTACGGGAGCATTGTGTAGTGATTGGGTGAGCTGGGCGGGACAGGGCGCAAGCGGCTGATCAGTCGTCGGGGCGGATCAGGAACTCATGGTGGCAAGGGGAATCATGGGTATGATCGCTTTGAGGTAAATGAGGGGCAAGGTATCCAGCATTAATGTTTCTTGGATAACTTTCATCCAGTACTTATCAATAACCTAATGGAAAGAGTATTGGGCACAACTAAGAGAATTTTTACACTATAGATGGATTCAGAGAATCTTGTAGTGAAATGTAACACTTCGATATCAAAATTGCAATTTTCCATTTATGGCGTGACACAATTAAAAATTATTGACATAAATGACTAATTCATATACTTGTTGTATTGGTCATATTTTTATTCTTGGACTATAATAGTCATTTACATTAATCATTATTAATTTTGTCACTTATTATCTAGTCATATATTTTAATCCTAGGCTAAATTAGTCATTTAAGTTAGTCGCTTTTAGTTTAGTCACTTATTATCTAGTCATATATTTTATCCGTAGACTAAATTAGTCATTTAAGTTAGTCGTTTTTAGTTTAGTCACTTATTATCTAGTCGTATATTTTATTCCTAGACTAAATTATTCATTTAAGTTAGTCATTTTTAGTTCGGTTACTTAAAATTGCTCAAATTTAGTAGTAATTCACTTGAAATAATAGCGGTGACTAACTTTTTTAGTCACCTGGTCATTAATTTCATCATTTTTTACTATTGTAAACACATATTTTCAGTTGCATCAAGTTTCAGGAGAGGATGCCATAAGAGTAGCAGCGCTGCATCTTGAAGGTATGGCTTATGCGTGGTGGTTTTATGAAACTTCTTCATTGAATAATGCAAATATATCTACTTTTGCAAAGTTTGCTAGGAGGTTAGTGAAAATATTTGATCAAAGACATTCTAAAACCTCTTTGGGTGAGCTAGCCAAACCCAAGAAATCTGAATCCTTGCATGAGTTGGAAGGATCCATGAAGCCAACTCTATTTCAGAACATTGTTAAGGGGGTTAAAGATATGCCACATGCTTTTCCAAGGGAAAAAGCCCCACTTCAGCAAGAAATTTCTTCTCAAGAAGAAGACATGAGGATTCCTCCTTCAAGAGGATATCAAGCCAAAGGATCTCTTAATGTTGAGGTATTATCCAATGATGAGGAGAAGGGAGAGAAAGGGTTGGGAAGAGCCTCTAGCGTTGTAGAAGAAGGAAGAGATCTACCTCCATTTGAAGACAAAGATGAAGCAATTGCTTCAAATAGAGGAGCTCTTGTATCTTTGCAAGAAGTTCCAAAGGATATCACATATGAATATCATGAGAAACATGTGTCTATGTTGATAGGCAATGAGACAAAACAATGGAGGAAGTTTGTTCCAACATTGATCACGGTTTTGGGAACATACACTATGATATATTGCTTCTTTTTTATTAAGACTCTTAATACCAATATGACATTGGGTGTGCATGGGTTGATTACATTGGAGAAGGATACCTTAGACTGTGAGATCTTGCAGAAGGTAGGAGAAGATGAGAAGGAGGGCCAACATCAAGTGATTGAGAACATACACACCCACCCTTTCCAAGAGGTTTATGCACAGAAGCAAGAATAATATTTGCACAGTGAGGGCAGGGGAAAATCATTCCACTCACATATACAGCTTGCTCTAGGCCTTGATGTTTCATTACATGGAGGCATTCCACCAAGGAGACCCCATGATTGGAAGATGAACAAAGAGTTCTCTCAACATGGTGCAACATCGATATATTTGGCTAAGGAAGGAGCTTTGGGAGGAACTAGCACAACACAAAGAACCTTTGATGGTTTCAAAGGAGGGATGAGCAATTTTCTGATTTGGACATTTCCATTTCCCACTCAGCTATTTGCGCTAGAAGATTATGATTCAGGAATATATGAAGGCACAAGCATGGTGTTAAAGGGCTACTCCAATGCCTTGGAGTAGCAAATGATACTTCCACACATGAGGAAGATTTATGAATTTGAAAAGAGGTTATTAACACTCTTGCATGCATTGGCCAAACTATGGAAGTTTTGGATGGGAAATACCTTCCAAGAGGAGGTTGACCTCCATGTACTTCAATCTTGTCTTAGGCAAGATCAGTTGCAAAGGAGGCAGCAAAGGTGGGGTAGCAGTACTCCAACATGTGGCTTTGGCATTGAGCATGTCAAATATGAGAGCTATGATGTGGCAGGTGCTTCATTTCAGATTTCTACAGCGTTGTATTTGTTGGGAAGCATAGATCCATATTGGGATGCCCAACTATTGGTGGAATATTCCAAGAACCTCTTCACATGTAAGGTTCTTGATGGGAAAGTGACAAATGGGAAATATAGAGTGGTTGATGGAGTCATTTATTTCCATGATCAGATTTACTTGACTAGAGACTCCAAGCTCAAGGAGGGGATTCTACATGCAACATATGAGGCACTCTTTTCAGGGCATGAGGATTCCATTGAGTCATATCTCACCATCATGGAGGGATTCTATTGGGAGTATCTCAAAGAAGATGTGCTCCAACATTTCAGGAGGTGTGTAGCTTGTTTGATGAATGACGAGGAGAGCAACCACCTTGCAAGGTTGTTTCAGTCAATTCCCCTTTTGATGAAGAGATGGGAAGGTTCATCTAAGGACCTCTTCACCAACTTGTTTACAATATATGGTAAATCTTGTGTTTTGATGCCTATTTATCAACTAACAATGTATGTACATTCCTTTACCATACATTTGCAGCACATTTCTCCACAAGAGAGCAAGCCTCTCTTTGGATTTCATGGTCCTTTTGGGACTACATTTAGTGATGGGATTGACCACTTTCTAGAGGACTTTAGGCAAGATTTGTTTTTCTTGGTTCATATTCAGCCAACTCGTAATGTCCTCTACTATTTTCAAACTTTTGAGAAGCTTATGGCAGCAAGCAAGTGGTTGGATGGCAACTTATCATATGATGTTTTGAGACACCTAGAGGTAGAACAATGTTGGTCTCATTTGAGGGACTATTGTCACCATCCAGCATGTTATATGACACATAGTCTATTTCTATTTTGGAGTCCTTATAGTGATGACATTCTATTCACTACATGTGGGATGGATTGGGCAAAAGAGGTTCCTAGAACCAAAGAGTGGGATCATGAGATTCCAAGAATCTTTTGGCTTCCTACGGACTATATTATTGAAGCCCAAGATCAACAGCTCCATATTTATCATAAATGGAGAGAGAGAAAGTGTGAGTTGAATAACTTGATCTCTCAATTTCAGCCATGAAACCCCTATACATTGCAAAATCAGGGGATTGGTGAGTTTTTCTATGAGCTACCAAGAATGGCTCACTTTGTTTGGATGATAGCATGGAGATTGGAGTTTATCATTGGGTTTGAGGCACCCAACACTTACCATCTCTCATGCCTTGAGGAGGCCAATGGACAGCATATAAATTTTTCCATATATCTCCCACTTCTTCATGATGAGAGTTATTTGGTTTATCTACCAAAGGCTAACTTGTATACTTGGGAGGAGACATATCCATTAGAGGTTCTGTAGTATCCTTACATTTTCTTGAGGAAAAGAAATATTCTGGAGGGGAGGAATGTAATATTCCAAAATTAATTGGAATATTAAAGTTTTTTTTTTGTCACTTAGATAAGTGAATAAGTCGGTACGGAGACCCATAAATATCTTTATGAAGAATAAAACCACTTCTCATGTGAAAGTGGAACATCATTTTAGCTTAATAAAGCACCCTAAGGTGTGAACAGGGGCTAGAGCATGTGGACTAGGTCAATGTTGACTAGATCAACAACATTGTTATGGAGATCATGGAGGATTAATGGAGGACAACACAATCATTTAGGAGGAGTGTATGCATGAGAGTAGCTCCATTATTGAGTAGGACCCAGGGTGAGGAAGCTCACCAAGAATAAAAGGAAGAGGATGGAAGCATTAGAAGGGATGGATTTGTATTATTGATTTTGATCTTTTTAGATCTGTATTTGTCATGTGACATATCTATGCATGCTTTTGTTGTTTAGCAGGTTTTGTTGTGCTCTTTAGCACAAGGGTGTTTCCGGCGGAAATCCCACCCTCATCCTCGGGGGACCTAAAGTGCCTACTCAGGAGAGGTTTTCTTGAGCTTCATTACCACTATCTGGAATTTTTCCAAGCTTCAGTCTCATATACAACACAGTTCTGTTTAGAGTTGGGTTGTGTTGCAGGGGTGTAGCAATGGAGGAGAGAGATCTCCAATTTCTGAGCTAGTTTTCCATTTGAGGGATCATCCTTTCATCCAGAAGCTTGTGAGGAAGTTCTCAGGGCCTCATTTCATATTTTTTCACCAAGCCAAGTAGCTATAATCACCTACAACACAGTTTCCCTCAAGGATTGTGTTATTTTAGAGAGTAGCTGCAACAATGGGTTTATTGCCCTAGTTGGAGGAGTTGTGTTTCCTTTGAGGGGATCATCCCTTCATTTAGGAGATATATTGGAGGAGGATCAGCTATCTCATATATTATACCAGCCACCTCCCATCCATGATTCAGTTGTAGAGATTATTCAGCCCTAGGGCCAGATCTGTTATTTTTGTATAGTGTGTATTTTCGGAAACCTTTTCTGGGTTGTCCTAGAAATCGGTTTTGGGGCTTGGATCTATATTCCTTGCACTATTGGATCATTTTAGTAGCATATACATGTATTTACATTTTCATCTATAGCTATCCCCTCATATATAACATAGTTTTGACTTTCCATCTCATATTGTATTAGCAACATTTCAGATCCAGCTATGTGCTTTCATGGGAGGCTTGTTTTCCCAACTTAAGCGATCTTTTCCTCAAGGCTTTGTACCTATTTTTTTTGTTATAATCATAATGGAATGGTGGTTGTCTCATGTTTTGAGTCAATGATATTTCTGCATTTCTAGTTTTATGTGCTATTTTGTTGCTTTCCCAATTTTGGGATATTACAGCACTTTGCTCCTCCATGGCCCGGGTGCACTTGCAAATGATAGGTTTAAGTAATAAAGTCTGGGTGGACTTACCAACATAAATATTTGGGGCTCATTGGTAAATTAAGTAGTTTTTTGGAGGGAGGTCGGGTTGTCAAACCCCGCTCCCTCCTTTTTAAGTCGGATATGGTTTAAAATCTGTGCATATCATATATTTTTTAAACCCGTCGTATTAAAATTGGTACCAAATTTGGTACGTGGGGGGCCGAGCCTGCATTAGGTGGCCCACACCATATCTCCGCCACCCTTCGTTATGAATTGTGGCATGGATGGATGGGTTGGGCGGTGGGGTTCACAATCCCCGCCCACCTAGATTAACATATGGTCCACCGTAATATGTGTATATGGGTCGAAGTATGGTGGGGTTTTCAAGTGGGCGGGGCTGGCTGTAGGTTCAATTCCTGCCAACTTCTATGTATGATATATGTAATATATGTCGTTGGATATGCGTGGGGTCCGACCGGGGTCATGACCCGCCGCCCCATTTTTTTTAATATTTTTTGTTTTATATAAAACAATAGCCAGTTTTGAAAATTCATATTTTTAGCCATACGAGTACTTTTAAAAAGGCCACAATTTCACTTGGGATTTGGTCTGAACTTGCTGGGATCCGATGGCCAAGTTTCGTCCAAATTGTGTCTGCCTTAAGGCTACCCAGTCACCAAGTCAACCCAGAACTTTGACTGCTCCTAACTTTCGCATATGAGCTTGGTTTGATGAACCGTTCACACCGTTGCGATCAGGACGTCGAGATCTACAAACTGAACCTAGTTCGAGAGAAATTTGAACACTTTGACTTTTTAGCCCTCTTTGTCCTGTGTGTGTCTCTAAAGCCACCTAGATCAATCCTCCCCACTGAGGAGCTTTTGGTCCTCCAAAAGCATCAACAAGAATCTGCATTGATGTGTACTATGTATGCACCTCAAGCATCCTGAAAAGGTCACCCTTCCATCTCCTTCACCTTTGTCCTTAGGAGCCTTAAGTTATGAACTGACACCTGCACCTTCTTCAAACTTGTAGTACAATCTCTTGCAGATACATGCTAAAATTGACCCACTATGACCTAATACATTTCCATACTTTCCACGAGTTTATAACATGTACTCGGTGGTCAAGCTTACATCGAGATGGAAATCACACCCTAGTTATCATTACAAGACAAGACATCATTGTCGCATTTCGAAGTGATAGAAATCACATCATCACTTTTGCATGAAATAAATGCATCACACGCTTTATATCGCAAGGCAAATTATCATTGTTGCTTAAACAAGTGACGGAAAAACATATCATCACTTTTACAGTGTAACATGCAACAAATGATTTACAAAAATAAGGCCATGACAAACTAACACCTCTAGAAAATTTATCTAGAAAAACCATCTCTCACTTATGAAAGTGAATGGGTCATCCCCTTGTGGGATATTTTCTTGTCGATCAGCTCTTTCGACTGGTTCATGCATGGGTTCTTTTTCTTTAAGGCACTGCTCTGGATGGAGTCTCCAACACGTGGCTCTTTGATGGCCACTTCAGTTGCAATGAGTGCAAAAGGTCTTTCTCTTCCAAACCTGATTAACCAATTTATTTCCTTGTTGTGGAGAAGGCTTTCCATGCCCCATCCTCCTTTCTGCTACCATCCTTTTCCAACACTTAGAAAACACATGGTTATTTAAACCACAAAAATGACACGCTTTGCGAGGCCATGATTTACGACCGTGGTTATCAACATTCTTATAATAAAAATTCCCTCTGGAATAATGAGACTTATTATACCTTCTTGGGTGATCTCTGGTGCGATCATGGTGATGGGGGCTTGCCTCAGCTCTTTCACTGCAACATGCATTACCATGGGACGATGGTGAAGTGTCCCCATCATTCCTCTTCCCTGGAGAGTTCGTCAATATATGTTTCCCCTTGATTTCCTTCGAACATCCTTCTTTAGTGTACCCCAAAACTGCATAGCGAGGTCAAGTCCTCCTCCTCCTCGTTTGTACCCCATCTTGGTGAGGAGTCTCATGCCGGTTCCTGAAAGGGGTATCTCCATACTTCCAACAGAAATTATATCAGGCGAAGATGAATCTAAAGAGAAATCAACACAGTTTACCTTAGCTGTCGATTGTGAAATAGGTGAAGAAGGCTTCTCTAAGCCTTCATTGCGCTTCACTTCCTCCAAGGCCTCTATCGCGGCTTGTAGCTGAAGCTACAACTACTGCTTCTCCTCCTTCTCTTCCCGTAGGAGTGCCTTCAATGCCTCATGATCTGCTTGAAGAATTTCATTGTTTTGCTTCAATTCTTCCCATGCCTTTGTCGTGGCTTGCGGCTGAAGCTGCAATCGATGTTTGTCCTCCTTCTCTTCCTGTAGGAGTGTCTTCAATTCGGCGTTCTATGCTGCTTGTTTTTCATAAGCCTCGTACAATGTGTTCGCTTTCTCGGACACCCTGAGCATGGTCTTGTACATGTCCTTGAAATTCTCCTTGGCTCAACTCAGCGATCATTCAATAGTTCATGCCTGCAATCCAATCAGCAAGAAGACCTTCTCTGATACCACTTGAGCCAGTGTAAATTCATGATACCCTTAACCAAGAACTTTTACTTTGGCTGATATGTTAGGATTACAATTTATCAAAGCATTAATGAACATAAATGAATAACTGCATGTTGTAAAGAAGAGGAACATAACATTTCAAGATCATAAATCATAAGAACACGTCGCTTGATAACGGAGTTTGTCCAGGAGGGACTACATCTTCAGGCCTCGATGTCAAGATGGTGTAGGCCACTGCATTAAGTGTTGTAAGGAGTGAATATGTACATGGATGTGTTTTCTCTGACATACAAGGAAAATTCCCTCATGCATGAGTGGCTAGACCTCTCTAAGAGATGTTCCACTATGGAACTCTCACACACAATAAGGACTCCTATCAGTATGACAATATCTCACACATCATGACTATGAGTATCCCGCCAACATGGCAAACAAAGGGATCTCAAACAACATACATGTAATGATGAATATCCCGCCAACATGGCATCAAAGGGATCTCAAACATAATACAAATCCATGATATAAAGTACATCCCACATTAAGAACAAAAACAAGATCCCGCATCAGCATCAACAGGGATCTGTACAACACAAGGCATCTCAGAGACAAAAGACAAATAAGTACATGAAATCAACTCATTATATAACTCATGATGAAGATGACTGAAGAATGAGATGCTATTCTGCTAGATCTGAAATCACCATCAATCGCATGGTGTCGAAAGGTGTGAAAATGACTGCTCACTTGCTGAAAATTGACACCTACAACTCCACTTTGAAAAGTGGCCTAAAAATATAAATCTTAGATGGAAAATTTGAATATGCCATCAGATTCGTGACATCAAATAGTGCAAAATCAACTGTCCATTTTTTGAATTTTGAGAAAGTGAAGATCTGGGACAAAAAGGAATCTTTTAGATTCCTCCAAGATGCTACTCCATGGGTGGAGTGGAAATCTGCAACTCAAAAGATGAATATGACCTCCCCATCGCATCCCCTGCTAAAAACCATGAAAAATGACTGTAAACTTGACTATATTCCGACATGAAGAAAAATTACCTCCTTGGGAAAATTTCAAGGCTCATGGTTCCGCTCCTTGTTTCTAGGCTTGCTCATGGTTCCACCTACATCGAAATCTGTGCCCACCTAGAATTGCATGCACGCTCTGCTCCTCCATGGCTTAGGCGCACTTGCAAATGACAAGTTTAAGTAATAAATTCTGGGCTGGCTTACCAACATAAACAGTAAGGCGCATTGGTAAATTAAGTGGTTTGTTGGAAGGAGGTCAGGTGGTCAAACCCCGCTCCCTCCTTTTTTAAGCCAAATTTGGTTTAATATATGTGCATGTCATATATTTTTTAAACCCATTGTATTAAAATTGTTACCAAATTTGGTACATGGGGGATCGGGCCCGCATTAGGCAGCGCGCCCCATATCTCCGCTGCCCTTCATTATGAATTGTGGCATGGGTGGATGGGTTGGGCGGTGGCGTTGACAACCCCCGTCCACCCGGATTAACATATGGTCTATTGTAATATGTGTATATGGGTCGGAGTATGGTGGGGTTTCCGTGTGGGCGGGGCCGACCACGGGTTCAATTCCTACAAAATTCTATGTATTATATATATAATATATGTCGTTGGATATGTGTGGGGTCCGACGGGGGTCATGGCCCACCGGCCCATTTTTTTAATATTTTTTTTTTTTTATATAAAACAATAGTCAGTTTTGAAAATTCGAATTTTTAACCTTAGGAGTGCTTTTAAACATGCCATAATTTCGCACGGGATTTGGTCTGAACTTTCCAGGATCTGGTGGTCGGGTTTCATCCAAATTGTGTCTCCCTTAAGGCTGCCTAGTCACCAAGTCAACCCGAAACTTTGAACTCTCCTAACTTTTGCATACGAGCTCGGTTTGACGAACCGTTCACACCGTTGCGATCAAAACGTCGAGATCTACAACCTAAACCTAGTTCGAGAGAAATCTGAACGCTTTGATTTTTTAGCCCTCTTTGTCCTGTGTGTGTCTCTGGAGCCACCTAGATCACGAGCCTTTCGATATCCTTGAGAGGATTAGAGCAGTGGCCTACAGACTTGCACTACCTCCGACAATGGAATTCCATGATGTTTTCCACGTTTAATTACTTAAAAGATATGTAAAGGATGTTGATCATGTTATTAATTGGTCTATATTGCAAGTGGAACCAGAAGGAGAATTCCATTTGAAACCTCAGTGCATATTGCTGCAGAAACATCTCATGCTACAGAACATATCAATCGAGCAAGTTAAAGTAGAGTGGAAGCAATTTGGTCCCTATAAAGCTACATGGGAGATGGTTGATCAAATGTGGGCTATGTATCCTTCATTGTTTTCCAATGGAGGGAAACTAGTTTTTGGTATTTGTACATATTTTTGTATGGTTGATATTGTAAATACCACAACGAGTTGTGTTATAAAGCTCCAATAAGTGGTATGGTTTTCATGTTGTCATGATTTTCATGATGGTTTTGCTTTTGAGGAGGTTGTTCATTGTAAATACTGAAACGAGCTAAGTTATAAAGCTCCATGGGCAGTATGTTTTGGGTTTTCAGTGGTTTTTCCGGTTGAAGGTACCATAAAACATCGAGGAAAATGTTCCCCTAAGGGGGAGGGGTATGTAACATCCCCAAGTTAAAATTTCATGTAACAAATTTAATAAAGGAAAAAAAAGACCAAGTCATGGGACACTTATTCCAAGCTAAATGTTGGGAAAAATATCCTAGTGGGCATCACTTCTGTATTATGACTAAGGGGAAATTGGTAAAGGAAATGGCAAAGATTTGAAAAGGAAAAAATGGCATTTTGGCATTTTATTTATGAGAAAAAAATCAAATTAGGAGAATAGGGAGGTGAAAGGTCACAAGTTGCATGTGAGGAGGAAATTGAAGGAAAATTAAGGAAAATGAAGAAATTAGAGGCATAAGTAATAAAAATAAATCTAAGCATCAGTTTGGGTCCTTTTTTCAGTTTAGTTTTGGAATTGGTTTCAGATATGAGAAGAGCACCAAGAGGAGAAGTAAAGCAGGTAAGCAAAGGAAAGACAAGGAGAGAAAAAAATAAAGTAAGGAAAAGTTGGATCAAGCGACTTCAGCGGGAATACTTTCATGTAACAGGTTGAATGTATGATTTGTTGATCAGCGATTGTCATTGATGTCAACCTAAGAAGCACCAGGGGCTAACCCAATATTTCATGGGAATTTTGACCTGCCAAATTAATATATTCTGGATCAATAATGCTTTTGATGGTTTCTACTTGTCGAGATGTTTTCGTTGATATATGGCACACCATGTAATTCTTCACGGTTTGAGAGATATTCATGTTTGAAGTTTGTACACCCAGTTAGTGGGCTAAAACCCCATGGGGTTGGGGCATGGGTCATTGAAAAGTCATAATTAATCTTTTTTAAGCTCCTAAAATCCCTCCCACGTTCACTTGTTGAAGCCCCTCTCAACTTAAGCATTTATATAAATTGTGATCTTCATTTCCTCCTTAGGCAAGGGATTTCGCTATCTGAAACAGGTCATCGTGGAATTTTCACTCTAATTTTTTTTTCTACGAAGGTTCAGAAGCTGAAATTTTTATGAGGCGAAGCCGAAATCCTAAGGAATCTACTGTAAAAATTTCAGATCAAGGTGCGCAATATTTTTGGAGATATGATCTGTGGAAGTCAAGGTTTTTGTAGGCTCCTGAAATTCATCTCAAAGAAGTGACCTTGGTAAATTTTTCATAACTCTCTCTCTAATTATCAGATTTGAATTCCCTAAAAAGTGGCGGATATTGCACAGCCTGTAATTTTCGCTCTATCAATCTCAGAGCCAAATGAAGAAACAATGACACGTGGAATGTCGTACAAGTGCGCTATGTTGAAACAGTCCATAATTAGGGCATTGTGAGAGATTGGGTATAACTCTCTCTTGAAGAATCCAAATTGGGTCAGACCTGTGGCATTGGAAAGACAACTCAGAGGACTACTACGGGACCGAAAATTAGATATTAAGGATCTGAAATAACAGAGATACACTAGATTTAAGATTGAGCTCCTAGAAGGAAAAGAAAAAGCTAGATCATGTGTTGTCAAGGGTTGCAAAGGACCAGACTTTCTATGGCAGCAAAGCAAAGAAAGGTGCAGCAGAAGGTAGCATGACAAGAACAACAACCAAGGTGCATAACAGTAGCAAGAAGTTCATCATATGAAGTCTTCAAGTGGGCAGCACTGCATACAATCATTGTAAAGGTATCATTGTACTAAGTCATTGTAAATACATTATTGTAAAAATTGTACTAGTGTTTATCTACCAAGGGTTGAAGAGGCAGTGTTGGGAGGTCTAGGATCATCATTAGGTGGTTGTGTCAAGTTTGGGTTATGGTCTAGTATATCTTCTTCTTCTACATCATTCTATATCATTGTAAAGTGGACCATTTTCCCTGGTACGGGAGTCAATTCTTCTTTTATTCTTCTATAGGGTGGTAAGGTGGTGCTAGGGTGATTTGTAGCTCATTGGGTGTTGGGGCATCCGTTCAGTTGAATACTGAAGAATCTCGGGCGTTGGAGCATCCATCCAGTGGGAGCTGGAGAAGAATGCTTTTCTAGATTCTAGGAAGTTGGAGCTTTATTTTTCAATTGGAGTTGAATATTAAAGAATTATTAGAAAAGCATTAGGTGGTTTTTGTCCCAGAGTGGGTTTCCACCTTAAAAAATGTGTGCATTTGTGTTCCTATTGTTTGTTTCTATCATTATACAAACACTGATAATAATTGAATATTAACTAATGCTCTAATTGAAAGGAATATTGATTCACCACCCCCCCCCCCCTTAGTATTTCCAACAATTGGTATCAGAGATTGGTTCCTTCAATAGCAGTCTCTTGGCGCAAGGTTACAAAGTATGGGAAATTTTTCAAAATGGATTTACATCAACCGTGCATGAACAAGGTAAGAAGAATTTGGTAAATGATGCAAAAGCAAAGAATATTATTATTAGTGGACTTATTGAATCTGCTTATCATAAGGTGTTGGGTTGTAAAACCGCCAAAAATGTATGGGACAAGCTTGAGAATATATATACATGTGACTCAAATGTCAAAGAAGCAAAGCTTCAAATCTATAGAGTGAAATTTGAGCAACTCAGAATGAAAGAAGATTGCAACATTGCTGCATACTTCCAATACATTGATGAAATAACCAATACTTTGGAAGTATTGGGAGAGCCACTTGACGAGAAGACTATTATACGGAAGATTCTTAGAACGTTACCAGGGAGATTCAACCCAAAGGTATCAGTCTTAAAATACAGTGCAAATCTGGACAAACTCAGCAAGGAAGAATTACATGGAATTCTCATAGCATATGAAATGAGACTTGATGAAGAAAATGGTACTTCAAATATAGAAACTATGTTCGTTGCATCTAAGCAAACCAATAAGGACAAACAACCTTCAATTGAAATGACATGCACCTGCAAGTGTGAATAAAAGGGAGATGATGGAGAAGGTCTTTTAGATGAAGAATATGCTTACTTTAAGAGAAAACTAAAACCTGGTAAGGGAAAATTCAAAGGTAAACTTCCATTGATATGTTTCGGTTGTGGAGAGGTTGGGAATTTCGTAGCAAAATGTCCGAACAAAAGTGATGGAAACTCAAAAGGAAAGAAAGGCTTTAAGAAATTCAACAAGCAAGGCAAAATTAAAGGATCCAAAAGGAACTTTCTCTCTAAAGAAGATAGCTCATCATCTGATGAAGAAAGTGACAACAAAGAAGAAGCCAATGAGAAAGTATTGTTTATGGCCAAGCACAATAAACAAGAAGTATCAAACAATGAAGAAGAAGGGTTGACCATAGAAGAATTTTATGAGGAGGCAATCAAGCTTATAAAAGAGCTCAATGCCGAGAAGATCTGTTCCAATACTCTTGAAGAACAATTTCAAGGTCTAAAAATTGAGGTTGAAGAACACAAATGTATTGAAGAGTCACTTCAAAAGAAGTTGGAAGAAAGCAACCAAGAAAGGGAAGCATTAGAAGCCGAAGTAGTCTCGTTGCGTAAGGAAGTAAAGAAGGGAAAATTTGTCCAAAACTATGCCAATAGCTCAAGGGCATTGGAAGAACTCATCAACAATCAACGATCTTACAATGACAGAAGTGGCCTCGATTACAAAGAAGAAGAAGCAAGACCTTCTACAAAAAAATACAATGAACCTATGAGATCTGACATACATGTAGACTTCATTGGACAAGATTCGCAAGCACATCCTTGGAAGACGATTCCTCGACAAATATTTTCATCCAGGTACCAACATATTTTTCATGGCTATTGTTATTCATGTGGAAAATTTGGTCATAAAGTTGTAGAATGTTGCACGTACCCTAGGAACCAATACAATTCCAAGAGATTCTTCAAATATGAACCTCCCAGGGCTCAATGAAACATCAATAGATTTGAACATTTAAGAAATAATATGGAATGTTACAAATGTCAAAACTTTGGACACATAGCCAGAGACTGCAAACTTGAAAATCCTCCAGAAGAATCTTTGAAGCCACAGAATGAACGAACATGGAAGAAGAAGAAGACTGATAATTGTGCTCTCGCTCTCGAGGCTCAAAAAAACAAATATGTGTGGTATGTTGACAACGGTTGCTCAATGCATATGACTGGAGATAGAAGGAAATTTGTATCTCTGAAAGAGAAAAAGGATGGAACCATATCCTTTGGAAATGATGGATCTTCAAATGTTATGGGATCAGGTACCGTCACTCTCGAAAGCAAAGATGTTATAGCCAAGAATTTTCTATTGGTCGAAAACATGAATCACAATCTACTCAATGTTGGACAAATGTGTGATCAAGGACACACAATGCTATTCAACTCCACAAAATGTGAAATCAGGAAAGGCGGGTATGGTAAAATTGTGGCTACGGCAAGTCGAGCTCCAAACGACATATATGTTATGGATGAAGCAACTAAAGCATGTCTACTAGCTAAAGAAGATGAAAGCTGGTTATGGCACAAACGAATGGGTCACATAAACTTTGACAATCTTGTCAGGATAAGAAAAAAGGAAGCAGTATGAGAAATGCCGAAAATCTCAAAACCTTCCAACACACTATGTGAGGCATGTCGGCATGGCAAGCAGACAAAAGTCCAATTTAAAACAAAATAACACTTTGCATCACATCCATTGGAATTGATACATACTGATCTATGTGGTCCTGTGAGAACAAAAGGATTAGACGGAGAATTATATTTCATGTTAATGATAGATGACTATACCAGGATGACAGTCGTCAGTTTCCTAAAGAAAAAATCTGAAGCATTTGAGTGCTTTAAGATCTACAAGGAGTTGGTTGAAAATGAAACTGATTTGAAAATAAAGTGTTTAAGATCAGACAATATTGGAGAATTCACTTCCAAATTATTTCAGCAATACTGTGACGAAAATGGAATAAAAAGAAAATTTTCAACAACATGAACACCTCAGCAAAATGGAGTTGCTGAAAGAAAGAACAGAACCGTACAGGAAATGGGTAGAACAATGTTGAAGGACTCAAAATTGGATGAAAAATTCTGGGTTCACGCAATTGATACGCCAGTCTTCATTATCAATCGAAGTCTTCTCATAAATAATTGCAACAAGACTCCATATGAATTATGGAAAGAAAAACCAGTTAATGTAAAATATTTCAGAATCTTCGGAAGAAAATTTTATATCAAAAGAGAAGATCAAAATTTGGGTAAGTTTGAATCACGTGTTGATGAAGGTATCTTTGTTGGTTACTCACGCAAAAGAAAGGCCTATGAATGCTATAATCTAAGACGAAAACAGATAGTGGAGAGCATAAATGTTACATTTGACGAAGATGGTGTTCTAGCGAGTAATGATGAGGATCTAGAATCTTTGAAACTTGAGACAGAGGCTGAAAAAGACACAGATAAAATTGTAGAACAAGAAGCAACTATCAACGAGGAAGAAGTAAATAATGATCATCAAGATATACCGAAACAACAAAAAGAAGCTCCTCCAAGGAGAACAAAAGAGTGGATTCAAAAGAACCATCCATAAAATCAAATAATTGGTGACATAAATGAAGGTCGACAGCTTTGTTCATCACAACAAGTTCATGTTGCTTTTCTAGCAACCTTTGAGCCTAGTAGTTTTGAGGAAGCCAACCAGAATGAACATTGGGTAGTAGCTATGAATGAAGAATTGGATCAAATTAAGAATAATAACACCTAGGAATTAGTTCCATGACCAAAAGATAAAAATGACATTGGGACTAAATGGGTGTTCAGGAACAAATTGAATGAAGATGGGTAGGTTACCAGAAACAAAGCAAGATTGATATGCAAAGGCTATGCACAAGTGGAAGGAATTGATTTCGATGAAACATTTGCACCAGTTTCCAGAATGGAAGCCATCCGAATGTTTCTCGCCCATGCATGTTCAAGAAAAATCAAAGTCTACCAAATGGATGTTAAGTCAGCATTTCTGAATGGAGAATTAGAAGAAGAAGTTTATATCGAACAACCTGAGGGTTTTCTACTATCACAAAAATAAGACTATGTATACAGGTTAAAGAAGGCTCTATATGGTCTTAAGCAGGCTCCCAGAGCATGGTATGCTCGTTTTTATGGATATCTACGTCAACAAGGGTTCAAGAAAGGTACTGTTGATAGCAATCTTTATGTACAAATAGATAAAGATAATTTAACAATTGTTGAGGTATATGTGGATGATATAATATTTGGTAGCAATGATGATCGACTAAATAAGAACTTTTCTACAAAGATGCAAAGTGAGTTTGAGATGTCTTTACTTGGTGAGCTGACATACTTCTTAGGGCTTCAAATATCTCAGCAAGAGAGAGGAATATTTATATGTCAAGCCAAGTACATCAAGGAAATGCTCAAGAAATTCAAAATGGAAGATTGCAAACCTGTCCTTACTCCGATGGTAACAAGTTGCAAATTGAGCATAGACGACTCATCTAAGGATGTGGATCCGAGGTTGTACAGATCTATGATTGGTAGTATTCTATATGTAACAGCCTCTCGGCCAGATGTTATGCAAGCAGTTAGACAAGTAGCAAGATTCCAAGCAACACCAAAAGAATCACATATTATTGTTGTCAAAAGAATTCTTCGATATCTAAAGGGCACAAAAGAATATGGCTTGTGGTATCCCAAGGGTAACAATCTCATTATTCAAGCCTTTACAGATGCAGATTGGGCAGGAAGTGTTGATGATCATAAGAGTACCAGTGGAGCAGAATTCTATCTAGGTGGTTGTCTCGTATCATGGTTGAGCAAAAAGCAAACTTCAATCTCGTTATCTACAGTGGAAGTAGAATAAATTGCAACAACATCATGTTGTACTCAAGTCCTTTGGATGAAACAAAATTTTCAAGATCTTCAAGTACAATTCAGTGAGCCTATTCCCATATTATGTGACAACACTAGTGCCATCAACATCTCCAAGAATCCTGTCATGCATTCAAAAACAAAACACATTCCGATCAAATATCATTTTGTTAGAGAACAAGTTGCTGAAAAGAATATAAAACTTGAGTATGTTTGTAAAAAAGAAAAAATTGCTGATATCTTCACTAAAACTTTACCTCGTGAAGCATTTGAATATCTTCATCAAAAGCTTGGGATTCTCCCAAGTTCTCATTAGATTATAGGTATGCAGGATGGTTGTGTGTCAGCGGGAGTGGAAGTGTGTACAGGCCTATAAGATGGTTGTGTTTCAGGTGGAGTTACCCTTTTCCATTGATGTCAAAGGGGGAGAGAATGTTGTAGGAAGAGGTTTCACGATCGCAGGGGGAGTACTTGTGTTGCCATCAATGCCAAAGGGGGAGATTGTTGATCAGCGGTTGTCATTGATGTCAACCCAAGCAGCACCAGAGGCTAAACCAATATTTCATAGGAATTTTGACCTACCAAATTAATATATTCTGGGTCAATAATTATTTTTATGGTTTCTACTTTTCGAGATGTTTCCGTTGATATATGGCACGCCATGTAATTCTTCACGGTTTGAGAGATATTCATGTTTGAAGTTTGTAATCCCAGTTAGTGGGCTAAAACCCCATGGGGTTGGGGCATGGGTCATTGAAAAGTCATAATTAATATTTTTTAAGCTCCTAAAATCCCTCCCACGTTCACTTGTTGAAGCCCCTCTCAACTTAAGCATTTATATAAATTGTGATCTTCATTTCCTCCTTAGGCAAGGGATTTCACTATCTAAAACATGTCATCATGGAATTTTCGCTCTAACTTTTTTTCTACGAAGGTTAAAAAGCTGAAATTTTTATGAGGCAAATAAGAAATCCTAAGGAAGCTGCTGTAAAAATTTCAGATCAAGGTGCGCAATATTTTTTGTTATATGATCTGTGGAAGTCAGGGTTTTTGCAGGCTCCTGAAATTCATCTCAAATAAGTGACCTTGGTAAATTCGTCATAACTCTTTCTTTGAGTATCGGATTGGAATTCCGTAAAAATTTGCAGATAGTGCATAGTCTGTAATTTTCTCTCTATCAATTTCAAAGCTAAATAAAGAAACAGTGACACGTGGCATGCCGTACAAGTGAGCTCTACTAAAATATTCCATAATTAGGGCATTGTGAGAGATTGGGAATAACTCTCCCTTGAAGAATCCAAATTGGGTCAGACCTATGGCATTGGAAATATGACTCCGAGGACTACTAAAGGACTGAAAATTAGATATTGAGGATCTGAAATAACAGAGATACACCAGATTTAATATCGAGCTCCTAGAAGGAAAAGAAAAAGCTAGATCATGTGTTGTTAAAGGTGCAAAGGACCAGAATTTCTATGGCAGCAAAGCAAAGCAAGGTGCAGCAGAAGGTAGCATGACAAGATCAGCAACCAAGGTGCATAATAACAACAAGAAGTTCATCATATGAAGTCTTCAAGTGGGCAGCACTGCATACAATCATTGTAAAGGTATCATTGTACTAAGTCATTGTAAATACATTATTGTAAAAATTGTACTAGAGTCTATCTGCCAAGGGTTGAAGAGGCAGTGTTGGGAGGTCTAGGATCATCATTAGGTGGTTGTGTCAAATTTGGGGTTATGGTCTAGTATATCTTCTTCTTCTACATCATTCTATATCATTGTAAAGTGGATCATTTTCCCTGGTACGGGAGTCCATTCTTCTTTTATTCTTCGATAGGGTGGTAGGGTGGTGCTAGGGTGAGTTGTAGCTCATTGGGTGTTGGGGTATCCGTTCAGTTGACTACTGAAGAATCTCGGGCATTGGAGCGTCCATCCAGTGGGAGCTGGAGAAGAATGTTTTTCTATATTCTAGGAAGTTAGAGCTTTATTTTTCAATTGGAGTTGAATATTAAAGAATTATTAGAAAAGCATTAGGTGGTTTTTGTCCCAAAGTGGGTTTCCACCTTAAAAACTATGTGCATTTGTGTTCCTCTTGTTGCTGCTATCACTGTACAAACATTGATAATAATTGAAGATTAACTAATGCTCTAATTGAAAGGAATACTGATTCACCCCCCCCCCCTCGCCCTCTCAGTATTTCCAACATGATTTCCTAGATGGTTTTGGCATGCATGGTTTATGCATGTGTGTATTTGGGTCTCTTATTGTCATTGGCATGGGTTTTCCTGGTGTGACAATGGTTTCATCCTTGCCTTTCCATTTTCGGATAGCCATGGTGTGATGGGATTCATTCTTGGTTGATCTTTGGATTTTCGGAAGGTTTTTGGATCTGGGTGAGGTGGTCTTAGGAAAATACCAAGGGTTGGGGGTGGAGATGGTTTTCTCAAGGAATCCCTCAACAAGTGGGTGGAGACAGGAAAATTTCTCAAGGGATGGTGAAGGAATGGTGAAGGAATTTTGAGGCATCCAATCTCGGTTTTGTTTTGTGATCTCGGGACCGGTTTAGGTGAGATCACAGTATGGTGAGGGTGGAGGTGGTTTAACATATGGATTCCCTTGGCTTTTTATGGATTGGTTTATCCCATTAGATCACACATTCTGTAGAAATTTTCTGAATAATGAAGATTTATCCACTGAGATTATCCTGGTCACACACTAATTCGAATTCATGCATAACACATAACCTCTTCTACAATTGATCATCAATATGCGGAAATAGAAACAGTCGCATGCACACATAAACACAATATGTAATGGGGAAAGCTTATAGCTGAAAACCCCCAGCTATTTTGTATATTATAATAGAAGAGAACATGTAATAATCTCAGTACAATACTCCTCACAAGTACTCAGTACTGTCTCCAAAAGTTACACACAAACTAGCTCAGTTTTGAACAAGTCACAGGTTCAAAACTCATCCACTAATTGCCTGCCTCTATTGCGCAATCCAAGTTGGTTGAATGAGAGATCCAAGTTTGAATCTCCTTGGCTTCAACTGCGCAATCCTCATGGGCAATCTCCTCCAATGCTTGTGCAAATCTCATGCACAACTCATGTCGCAACTAATAGCAAACTCACCCTTTCATCTACCTCTTCCACTGGTCTTCACTGAACTGTCCATGCACTGTAGTAAACTGATGTGTTCTTGAGTTGAATAATGAGTTAATAATTAGTGAATTAAATAATATTTAATTCAATCCACTCATCTCTAGTGTATTAGCTAGTTAAACTAAATATAACTAGTTCAACTAAGTTAAACAGAACACAACTCCACCAACTGTCTCATCAACTCCACCAAACTCCGCCACTTGAGTTCTAACTGAAGTCAACCATGCATGAGCTCACCAAACCCCTAGGAATAGCGTAATTCCTTCTGTCAGGTGCATGGGCCACATCCGTAGCTCCAACTGAAGTGTTGTAAGAGAATAAACTGAAGTTTAGAGTCCAAATATTATTAAGGGCTAATAATATTTGACTGACCTATTTTTAGACAAGCAGTCTAAAAATAGACTTCGACCTGTATTTCTAAAAATAGAGGTCCATCTATTTTTACCAACTCGACCAATCATCCAAGAATAGCATACTGCAACTCCTAGACCATGCTCCATATGTCTTAAAATAGACATAGTCTAAAAATAGACTTTGCGCCAAAAATAGCCTGCGGGCCCACTTAGTGAAGGCGACTTCATTTCACTAAGCTCCATCATCTTGTTGCATTTTCAACACATTCATGTTTGGAATATGGCATTGGGTTGATTGGCTGAAAGAAATATTTGGTTCAGCCCAGTCTATGGTCGGGTGGTACGTGGAAGTCCCTGACTTTTTTTACTTTTGCATATGGTTAATAAGAGTTAAGTTTGTCTTTTTTTGATGAGTAGTTATACTTGTTGTTATTTGGCTTTAATGATTGTACTATCATTGTTATATACCTGGTTATATGTTGGTTATAAGCATGTTTATATGATAGATTTAAGTATCGATCCTGTCACATTTTAATTAATGAATGTAATGGTTAATGAATGCATGACCTAATTGGTCTTATGACAACTATTGTGAGAAGGCATTGGTCCTTTTTTTTAAACCTCGGATAAGTTTCAGATCCCTATGTTCATATATGCATTCATGACTTGTAGGTTACATGTTTATCATGTGTTTTACGGAATGCCAGTCTTGGCTGGGAGGGCTCAGGTCAAGTCCTTGTTCAATTTTTTGGTTTAGATGATTTGTTTATGAATTATTCATCATCTCTAGAAGTTCCATTGATTTCTAGGCAAAGGCCCAAGTCCTAGCTCTGAAAAAGTGGCTCAGAATTTGAGGTCGTTGGCACAGAACTAATTGGAAAATTCCACAATCACTAGGAAGCCATAATATGGAAGCGACTGGAGGGTTACAGTCACTTGGAGGCCTTGGAAAGGGAGTGACTAAGGCTCTCAATTATTGAAAAAGAGAGTTAGATTAGGGTTTGGACACCTAGAGGGGTTGGGTACCTCTTGGTGGTCCTGTAACACTTGAGGGAGGTCAATAAAGTCTTAAGTTATCGACTCCATTTTCTTAAGGTCATAGAGGAGGTTGAGTCTTATCATAGTAATCCTCATCTCATGTTTACCCCAGGTAAACCAGTGAGCTTAGTGAGAAAGAACCTAAATTTACATTAATTTAAAAATAATTAATATCATTAATATATATATATATATAGCTTTATCATACCTTTCATGTGATTAGTATAAAAATGATAAAATAGTTTTTCCATCTAAATTTGTATTTCCAACTCATCCAATTGTGGATTTATCAAAATTATATAATATATGTAACCATTGTATGTAAAATAAAATTCCACATTTAAAAAGCACCAACACTTATATTTGATTAAATATACAAGGAGGTAGTGCGAACATATGATTAAAATATAATATTTTTTTCCTTTCTCTTTGAAAAATCATCTCTTATTTTATTATTTTCCTTAAGAGATAATTTTAGTCCTCGAAATTTTTCTAATGGTAAATTCGTATGCTACAAACCCCAAAATATCATAATTTTTTGTCCCTAAAACCATATTTTCCATATTAAGTCATTTGTCTCATAATTTAAAAGAATAAGTGTTCACTACAATAGGCCTCAGGTTCAATAGACAACATTTTAAATACGTACTTCTATTGTCAAATTCTTAACCATTATATTGTTGATTTTGTAGCATCAGATGTGCTCTAGTCTTAAGATTTTGCAGAGAGGCTAAGACACATGCATTCTACAATACCGAGAAATTGTTTTGGGAAATTCCACCCAAAGAGGATTTAAGTAAAATAATTAATTATTTGTAATGGATTACTAAAACTGAACTTAGGAAAATAAAATAATTAAAAGGTATTAATTAGATCAGGTGTGAATCTTCTAGATGAAGACGAGGATCGAGTACAAGCTAATCTTAGCCTTTGATTATGTTTTAATCTTGTTCGTTGATATTTCAACGAGATATTATGATAAGGAGCTCGATGGGCATTTGGAAAGCACACCGAGTGACAGATCTAGAGATTAAATTCTCAAAATAGAAGCACAATAGTTGCCTGAGATAGATCAAGAATATTTCTTACAGTAAGGGACGGGGATAGTTTGTCGGAGGAATTTTTCTTGATCCGGTGAATAAATTTCAAAGGAGGCATCGAGAAGTTCAAAGAGGTTGTGTAGTGCCATGTTGGGTAGTGCAGAGCCTCTAAGGAGATCCACAATTTTGCTGAGGAGCAATCGAGATCTAGTGCCAAGAGTCGGGGTGTGAGACCAAAGGGCCAAAGATCTGAGTTTCCAGTCGGAAAATCGTTCAGCTAGAAGGGTGACGTAGTTCCTAGGGGTTGTGACGCAGAGACAATGCAGAGACTGCGAAGAGGTGGTGTGGGGCTAGCCATTCAGAGGTTGGATCAGTGTCAGATCGTCAGTGAAAGTGTGAAATAATTTATCACTATATCTTTTCTAGTTTATTCTTTGTATCAGATCGCCAGTTTGGGCATCCAAATATTTGTATTCAAAAAACTACTGCATAATAATTAAAACCCTTAGTTGTTGCACCAGTTTTCCCACATTGGGTTTTTCTGGGGACATTGTCCAAAAAAAACTGTGTTCATTATATGTGTTTGTTTATTTATTTCTCAGTATTTTCTCTGAAGTAGTTTTATGTTTTGAAGATTACAGTAGAACTTATTTCGGTGTTTACTCTTTAACACCCTAAATAACTTGATTTAGAATTAACAAGTAGAAGAAATAATAACAGTTGTTGCAGTAGGGATTTAGCTTAAGAAATTTTCACATGGTATCAGAGCATAGGTGAAGCAGGAAGAGATCAGAAGAAAAGCTAAAGAGGAATTTTGAAGAACTGTGCAGGTGTAAAATCGAAACCCCAAAGGGGTTGCGCAGTCTATATCCAGGAGGGGAAAATTTCATGGAAAATTATTTCTTTGAGTGAGTCGACAGAGAATAATATTTTCCGGATCGAGATTTTTCGGAGGCTGAGGGAGCAGCGTGACAGCTTTGGCACATAGCACATCTTCAGTTGGGACATAGTTTTCTGCTGCAGTTGTTGGGACATAAAAGCATCAGAAAAGGAGAGAAGAGCACATACTAAGGGCATTTATTCCTCAGATAATTCCTAGCCAAGGAATTCGATTTCTCACTGTAGAGCAGCAGTAGCCAGGAGAAGATCTACTTACACCAGGAGGGAGTACGTAGATCTAGTCAGCAGCTACACAGAGGAGAGAGGAGGCAGTTCAACACTTGTTTGGCGTGGTGGAATCAGTTGGGTTGAGGGATCAAGATCGGTTGGATGGTGCATCTAACTAAGTGATCTGGAAGGCTAGGGTCACATGCCTTCTAGACGAGTATCATCTCAAGATTGATGTTAGTTCAATGGTAGTTGTACCCATGGACACAAATCAACTAAAGTCCTACAAGAAGGAAATGGTAAAGGCCAAGAGAATTATCCTCGATGGAGTGAGGGAACATGTATTTTCAACATTGCAGGAAATGATACAACCAAAAAAATGTGGTATGCATTAGCCACACTATATCAAGGATCTTCCGAGAAGCGAAAGATGTACTTGGAGGAGAAGTTGAGGATGACCAAGATGCAAAAGGGGGAGCGTAGAGATCCCTTCCTAACAAGACTTTAGGATACCTGAGATCAATTGGTTGTTGTAGGATCAGTGCCTCAATCTAAATATTTTGTAAAGCTGGCTCTTAACAGTGTTTTCGAGGAGTGGAAAGTCTTTGTCCAGAGTATCCTGGGCAAAGAAAAGTTGCCTAATTTGGAGATATTTTGGGCTCATCTACAACAAAAGGAGATGAGGTGTGATTTTTTGAAGGGCACCATAAGTGGCAACAACAACAGTAGGGTGAAGATCGAGAAGGAGGAGTAGAATGAAACCCTCGCATCAAAGGGGCATCGGGAGCACCACAGGCAAACGAAGGATATTTTGAAGATAAAGTGCTTTCTATGTGTTGATATGGGACACTTCATTTCTTAGTGTCCTCTTCAAAAGAAGGACAAATAAGAGAATCAAGATCAACAGGCTGCCTCCGTTGAGATAAATAGCATTTCCTCCATATTAGAGGAGGATTTTTCCATGATTACCCATATACCTCCAAGGGATAGGTGGGGTGATTTGATTTTGTAGCCTCGGAGTGCTACAAGATGGGAAATATCCTTGAGGAGTCCACCTCATGGATCATAACCTTGCTACGGGAGCCCATAGCAGTAGTAGAAGGATGGACGAGTGACAGTTGGTGCAGTCAGGTGCTTGAGTGACATATGCAGTGGTTAGAAGTGCTAGGAACTGAGCAGCGCAGAGCAGATTTAGTAGTTGTGCAATTGGAACAGTGCAGAGTCAACAACAATGTAGAGGCTTCAGTGACAGCGCAGAGGCTAGCAATAGCCAGAAATCAGTTGACAGATGCATCATACTAAACAAATTTGGTTTAGTATTATGGACATCTCTCAGTTGCAGTAGTATATGAGAGGAGTTGTAGATGTTGCAGTGGCAACAACAACAAAGTTGCAGTACAGATGCAGTAGTTGGCAGCAATATGCAGGGTCAGAAACAACATAGATGCAGCGTGATAGGATATTGTACAGGATTGGAGTAATTCTTCAAGAGGTTGCATTAATATAGCACATTCCTTGCTAAGAGGGAGTGTTGATTTTTGTAGCATCAAATGTGCTCTAACGTCAAGATTTTGCATAGAGGCTAAGAAATAGTTTTGGTAAATTCCACCTAGAGAGGATTTAATTAAAATAATTAATTATTTGTAATGGATTCCTAAGTCTAAACTTAGGAAAAGGAAATAATTAAAAGGTATTAATTAGATCCGGTGTGAATATTCTAGATGAAGATGAGGATTGAGTCCAAGCTAATCTTAGCCTTTGATTATGTTTTAATCTTTGTCGTTGATATGTCAACGAGAGATTATAAGAAAGAACTCAATGGGAATTTGGAAAACACATCGACTAAGATATCTAGAGATCGAATTCTCAAGATAACAACGCAACAGTTGTCAGAGAGAGATCAAGAATATTTCTTGCAATGAGGGACGGGGATAGTTTACCGGAGGAAGTTTTCCTAATCCGATGAATACATTGCAGAGTAGGCATCGAGAATTTCAGAGAGGTGGCGCAGCACCATGCTAGGTATCACAAAGATACGTTGAGGTAGCACAGAGCCTCTGAGAAGATCCTTAGTTTTGTTGATGATCAGTCAAGATCTAGTGTCGGGAGCCAGGCTGTAAGATCGGAGGGCTAGAGATCCGAGTTTCCAGTCAACAAATCGAGATGCTAGAAGGGTGATACAGTTCCTAGAGGTCGTGACACAGAGACAACAGAGTGATTGCGCAAAGGAAGTGTGGGGCTAGCCATTCAGAGGTTGGTTTAGTGTTAGATCACCAATGACAATGTGAGATAATTTCTCACTATCTCATTTCCAGTTTATTCTCTGTATCAGATTTCCAATCTTGACATCCAAATATTTGTATTCAGAAAAATATTGCATAATAATTAAAACCCTCAGTTGCTGCATAGGTTTTCCCACATTGGGCTTTTCCGGGGACATTGTCCACAAACAAAGGTGTTCATTATGTGTGTTTATTTCTTTCTTGCTCCGTATTTTTTCTGAAGTATTTTTATGTTGTGAAGGTTGCAGTAGAACTTATTTCAATGTTTACTCCATAACACAATAAATAACTCAATTTTGAATTAACAAGTAGAAGAAATCAAAACAATTGTTGCAGTAGGGATTCTGATTCAGGAATTTTCACATAGATTAGGGATTGCTCATTTCCATCTAACATAAATTCCTTAGATACCCTTTTAGAGGTAACCTTGGCTTCCTAGACCTAAAAGGTATTAACATTTTCCAATGTTGGTGAATGTATTTAGGATACAAAGCAGGCCAACAAGGGTAATATGCCACCGAAGTTGATCGACTTAGCCGTGAGAAGGGAATCCATTATATCTTCTTTAGTTGCTCCTTCTTGTAGGGTAGGGTAGCCATAGGGACTAGTAGACCCTGAGGTTGGATGGGTAGGTCATTGGTGACCTTAATGATATCTAGAGGTGGCCTAAGAAGATACCATTGATGGTTGGGTGGCTAACACATTTGAAAAAGAGGATTTTTTAACAATGAATTCTTACTAGGTACTAAGTGACAAGGATGATGAGTAGATGGATATCTATATTAAAAATTTTCAATGAAACACATTCCATGAAATGTAATTGGTATCACATAACTAAAAAATAGGGTTAAGGTTCAAAAAAAAAATTCAAAATTTTTGATATCATATGTTTTGTATCTTCAAAAAGTTAGAGTTATCGATATCCCTCTATCCATACCTTGCATTAAATTTATCATGATTTTGAAAATTTTAATACTAAGCATTAATATGGGTAAGGTGGGGGGCACCACTCTTATCTCATCTAAGTTTTTTTCTTGATGGTAATTAACCAAGGGACCACATTAGTCCTCCATAAAATCTATGTGGGTACGCCTCAATATCAATAATAAGGTTATGGGCCTTACTAACTTGTATGCACCCAATGATGTTGAATCTAAATTTATGATATGAAATTGTCAAGTTTATTCCTCTCGAAGGTAGGATGTATTTTATGTGGATATTTTAATAATATGTAATCCTAGCATAACAAATTGGGATTCATTTTCGTTCACATGCCTTGAAGGGAACATACAACCTAGAATGGTTTAGTTAAGGCTAGATTTGGCCTTGACAACCACAAAAAGTATAAAGAGATAACTTCTTAGAGTTTTGGTTGACATGGTATAACTTTAAGACTAGGAGTGACAAACCATGAAGTGTTTAAATAAGGCCATGTTATCTGAATATAAGAATATTTTTCATTTGACTTTGAAGGCAAGTGATTAATGAAAGCACTAGGGAAGGCCACTCTTTTGAACACCAACTCATTATGTTCTCTATTTCATGGGGTACAGAAAAAAAAAAAAATAAATAAATAAATAAATAAATAAAATAAAATAAAAATAAAATAAAATAAAATAAATAAAACAAAAATAAAATTAAAATAAATTAAAAATTAAAAATTAAAAAATTAAAAAAATTAAAAAATTAAAAAAATTAAAAATAATAATAATATATATATATATATATATATATATATATATATATATATATATATATATATATATATATATAAATAAATAAATTAAAAAATAAAAAATAAAAAATAAATAAAAATAAAAATAAAAAATAAAATTAAATTAAATTAAAAAATAAAAAAATTTAAAAAATTTAAAAATTTAAAAAAAATAAAAAATAAATAATAAAATAAATAATAAATAAAAATAAAAAAAATAAATAATAAATAATAATAATAAATAAATAAAAATAAAAATAAAAATAAAAAAATAAAAAAATTCTAGACATTGAAGAGATATATTCAATCAATATATATATATATATATATATATATATATATATATATATATATATATATATATATATATATATATATATATATATATTGAATATATCTCTTTAATGTCTAGAAAAATTTTACACGCAACTTATATTCAACCACTTTAGAGACTTAGAACTTGCTACCTACATAAAGCATTAAGTTTATGTGAACTATGTTTATCATGTGGACTTTGCCAAAGGCGTTGTGGGTGAGATTGTAATCTGAAAATAACATAAAAAATGAATAAATGGTGTTAACCTTTATGTGTTGGTTGATCTCACATTTATCACTGATCATTTTGGATTCCTTCTCATGCATCCTATTAATAATGACTAGATAAGCTCTTATAACCTTTGTTTGGGTTGTAATACTACAAAAGAATGGCTTCCATTCATAAATTGGGATTTTTGTTGAAATACAATAGAGTGGGGAGATATAGGGATACTGAGGAAAAGCTAGGCCTTATTTTCCAAGTGGGTTATTAGAGACATGGAAATAAAAGGTAGGAAAGTTAGAAGGTTAGCCCATGCATTCATATTTTGTGTGAATGTTAATTGGGAAAAAAGGTTGGTTAAGTCTTGAATTTCAATATTTACTATTAATTTTGGTAAGTTAGGTTGATACTCATGGAAGTTCTGTATCTTAAAGAAAATCAAAATCAAGGAAGCCATTGAGTGACTTTTAAGTTGGGTAGGGACTCCTTGGGATCTAGATTATCCTTTAATTTTCCAACTCTCCCTTAGTTGTCTTTGAAGGAATACCTTTAACTGAATCTACCAAGTTCTTCACTAATTAGAGAACCCTTCATCAGAATATGGTGTGAGCAAGAGACCTTTATGATGAAAAATCCCATCTCTATAAGATTTGGACAACTCTAAAGGTTGAATTCCAACTTTTAATTCACAATAATATCATGATCTAATTTTAGATGGTTTGTTACTTAAATTGAAAATTGTTGGCTTAAAGGCTTGATGAAAATATTGGAAGTGGAATTAATTGAAACCTTTCATGGGATATAAACTAACTTATAGTTAACATTGGTGTAATGCTAAACCTATGCTAAACACCAAATTAAACAAGCTCTAGAGACTTAGCTCTAAGCAATCTACATGGTAGGATTGGATTCATTGATTGTGGAAATTTTTTATTGAGCCTGAAAAGGATATTATTATACCATCCTTAATTTTGGGTGGCCTAGGAGTTCCACAAACCAAGCACCCCTTTTTTCATAAGTATGATTTTGTTAAAAATATTTTCGATTTTGTTCATATGCTAAATTAGCATTTGAGTGGATCACAAAATTGTGTGGTATATTCCTCCTTGGGCCTATTACTTTGAATTATACTATCATTGGTGATAAAATCCCATAATCCATTGAATTTTAGGTAGCATTGAAACTTGTTAGAATATAAATTCTCTTCTTTACATCGAAAAAATGGAATGAACATGTTTAAAAAAAAAACTCATCTTCTTTATTTCATCTAGCATGATGGAGCTCTATGCAAATATGCACTTACAAATTGAGTTTCAGACCAATGAGGTGGAACTAGATCTAGAATATCTATAACAACTGATGGAAATAATGAGGTTGGACCCATGCACTATGATCTGGGAACCCACAGAACTTCACTCTTTGCTTGGCTTAGGTAGAATTTTGCATTACTCTAGTAGTATACCATTCCATAGGGTAGTTTAAATACTTTGAGAGTGCGATGATGTCACATCAAAATCCATGAGGACCACATTAGGTTGTCCCTTTGATGGAAAGTTACCCAATATCGACTTTTTTTATTTTTATGGAAAAGCAATTCAAGAAGTAGAAAAATGATGGATAAGACAATGCTAACCTGTTGATCCACCATTTAGTGGGTGGAATCCCAACCTCAATGATCATTACTTGCCTCTAAATTTGGGTTCAGTGTTGCTGCTTAATTTCACGGATATCTTTATTTTTATTTTTCTAAATATGTCTAGTTTCTATTATATTGTACAAAAAGATACAGCGATACATTTCAACATTCCCACCCGAATTGTTGTATTAGCCAATTCCAGTGGGAAAGAAGATGTTCAAAAAATCAAAAAAGGAACTGTCCCTGGTGGGGAAACCGGTCCAGAAATGATCAGGTGATCATGTCCTAATTGGAAAAATGCTCAAAATTTTATTTGCTCAAAATTGGTTCAAACCAGAACGACAAGAAAGATCTCGTCAAAACGATCCTGTAGCCATGAACGATACTCAAATCCGTTACCGTATGAAGAAGTTATTGCATTTTGAAATCACCTAATAACCTCCAATGTTGAATGGGTATTCATAAATTTATGTGTTGGAAAATTTTTATTTTAATTAAGGTTTAATTAATAATTTAAATTATATATATTAATGTTTGTATGGTTTTTAAAAAATCATAATATATATATATAATGATATTTTAAAAACCATACAACCTCCAATGTTGAATGGGTATTCATAAATTTATGTGTTGGAAAATTTTATTTTAATTAAGGTTTAATTAATAATTTAAATTATATATATTAATGTTTGTATGGTTTTTTAAAAAAATCTATATATATATATATATATTTTAAAAACCATACAACCTCGATGTTGAATGGGTATTCATAAGAATTAATGTGTTGGAAAATTTTTATTTTAATTAAAGTTTAATTAATAGTTTAAATTATATATATTAATGTTTGTATGGTTTTTAAAAAATCATAATATATATATATATATATATATATATATATATATATATATTATATTATATTTAAAACATTATTTAAAATAAATTAATATAACACATTTATTTTAATTCAAATTATAAAAACCCAAAATGCAAAGGTTGATGTCAAATGATATGTGGTTATGTTTCAAAAAAAAAAAAAAAAACAAAGGTTTACGTGGCTTTGTTATGGTGGAAGCGGAGTTTTAAAAGGGGTTAGGGCTAGCCCCCTCCCCCTAATCACATGACCACAATGTAATGGACCAGCAGCTTATACCACCGACGGGAGTTCAAACAAACAGCCAACGGTTAATCAAACAGTGCGGGTTAGGAGCAGTCGTTCACATGTTTAAAGGCGGCAGCTTCGGAAGACTTTAATGCCACGGTTAATGACAACCGTTGGCACCAAAAAAAATTGCAACGGGTGCGGTCACATGCCCTGAAACATTTAATGTAACCACAGTTAACCGACGGTTAAAACGATAGAGTCCGCCCAAATCTGGTGCCACTCCTAAATTAACGGAGCTAACTGCAGTTCCACCAAATTTGGTGGAGCTTTTCAAGGGAAAACTGGGCAAAACTTCTGTTGGACATAAATTTTGCTAGGAGAGTCCATTTGGAGCGAATTTTTGTTTTTGTTTTTGGGTAATTGGAGAATTCCAGAGCCACTGGAGCAGGTTTCAGAGCCATTAGAGCATTTCTTCAGGTGTTTTATTAGCAAGAGAGCTTGAAGAGACACTAGGGCTTGGAGATTGGAGAGCTGTATTGGATTATAGTTATCCATTGGAGGTGAAACTATAGTCATGTCTTACTGTTTTCTGCACTCTGAACTCAATTATGCAACTATTTTCACCTGTTTAGGATTTCTACACATTGTATAACCATTTTTTGAGCATAATAAGAGCAATGACATGCCCATTTGGGGGCCTTGGACCGGCAGATGTAGCCTAGGAGAGGTGAACTTCCTTATCATATGCTAAGTTATATTCTGTGATTTATTTGCTGCTTATTTCCAAAGTTAAATATGTTAAACAGTAAACAAAAATAAGCCTCCTACATACAAAAAGACTCATAAACTCATCAAAGTCACTTTTTTCTAATTGCAAAACACATTTAAAAGCTTGCATACATATGTTAATGGATAATGAATACCTTGCACCAGCAAAAAAGTAGTTTCATTTCCATATCATTAGTGATTACTTCTATTATTTCTTTAGGCAGAGTCTATAAAGGGCTAGGTAGCTTCAGGAGCTCATCCTTTCTTTGAAAGGTGACATATCCTGTAAATGCCCTTATAGTCCATCTCTGTATTAGAAATAAGAAGTTCTCACATTCAGATCAGATTGGTATCAGAGCATAGGTTGAACTCAAAACTTTTATTGAGTATTGATTTGTGTGCAAGATATATTTTCCTATTTTGCAAATTTGATGCTTACTAGGCTGAAACTGAAAAGAGGGGAAGGACAATTGGTTAGTGCACAAACTAATTCACAAACAAGGAGGGCCAGGGTGCCATTATCTCCACCTTCTATCTCACCCTCAATAGCCTTAGAAGAAGCTACAAGCATGTCTTCAAGAGAAGGTGAAGTTCATGAAGAAATGGATCCCAAGGAAGAAGAAAGAGTCTTTAGAAAAGCTTTCTTGGATATGACTGAAATGGTAAGGATCCTCTATCAAGAAAGAAATGATAGGATTGCTAGAGAAGGATCTAAAAACCAAAGAGAAGGAGGAGATTCTTCAGGAGGAAAGAAGGACAAGGATAATTCTAAGAAAGGGAATGGTGGAAATGGTGATCCACCATCTCCATCGTCATCCTCTTCCTCATCTTCATCCTCTTCATCTTCGGTAAATCAGTCGCATAAGACAAAGACAACTGTTAAAAATCCTTTGTTAAAGCTTGATGTCAAATTTGAATTGCCAATGTTTAATGGTGATGTTAATGCAGAGAAATTAGATAACTGGATCAGACAACTGGAATTCTATCTAAGGATTCAAAATCTGCATGATGATGACACCAAAATACAATTAGCCTCATTAAGGATGGATGGAGCAGAATTGGTTTGGTGGGAAGCCAAAACCAAGGAGGAAATCAAGAAGCATGGTAAGATAACTCTAACATGGACTGAATTTATTACTGCTATCAAGAAAAAAATGTATCCTCTTGCTTATCTTCAGAAGGCAATAATGAATTGGAAAAACTTTAGACAACTTAAGGGACAGAATATGCAAGACTATACCCAAGAATTTAGGAGAAGAGCACTCTTACTTGGGGTAGATTTACAAAGCCAAGACACTTTGTTAAAGTACATAGGTGGTTTGCACAGTTACCTTTAACACACTATTCTTATGTTTAATCCTACTAGTTTAGATGAAGTCTGTGTACAGGCTACACATTTAGAGGCTAGAGGAAAGAATACTTTTGATGCATTGAATGAGGATAGTGATTTTAAAAGAAAAGGAAGAAAGAGGGTTGCAAATTCCAGAAAGGAAAAAGGAAAGTTATTTTGCAAGAACTGTTCAAAAATAAGCCACGATGAAGACCACTGTTGGAAGCTTCATCCTAAGTTGAAACCAAAAAAATATAAAAACAAAGACAAGACCAAAGAAAAGGGGAAAACTGTAGCAATAGTTGAACAAGACTTAGGGTCAGAATCAGGTGACAAAAAGTATCGCCATGGTTTTAAAGAACATAAAGGGAAAAGAAGTGGTACAAGACACAATTCCCAGTTCTATCTCATTAACCTGTCACAAAGATACTCAAGATGAAAAGAGGAGAATAGAGCTATTCCATGTGAGGGTAGTTTCAAAACATACTAAAATTGACACACTGTTTGACAGTGGGTCACAAGCTAATCTCATATCAAAATATTTGGTCAAAAAGTTAAAACTTGAGACCATTCCACATCCAAAGCCTTATCTACTTGGGTGGATATGCAAGGATGCAAATTTACAAGTCTCAAGAAAGTGCATATTGCACTTTGCAATAACTGCACACTTTATTGACACAGTTGAACTTGATGTGGTGCCGCTTGATATCTCAGGAATTGTTTTGGGAAGTCCTTACTTATTTGACAGAAAGGCCATCTTCTATCGCCATGAAAAAAAGTATCACTTGTTTAAGGATGGAAAATAGTACATTGTGAGAGCACATAAGAAGAAGTTGGAATCTTATTTAGTCCATGCAGGTCAATTGAAAAGGCTAGTTAATGCAAGTCAAACTCTGACTTTGTTGATGTTGAAACGACAAGATTTTGTACATTTACCTTTTCATGATATTGCTAATGATATGTCTCAGTCTGATAACAGTTCGTCTTTGAAAGAAGATGACATTATGTTGCACAAGGTACCTTTGGGGTCGATCGATGCCGTGAACAAAGTGTCAGTGCAAAGAAGTGTAAAATTCCATGAGGTGGAAAGGCATGCATGCAAAGAGGGCACACAGTTCAGCATGGGGAAATGTTGGTTTCAGAATGGCAGATTTATATGGCGATAAAACTTGGTCGGGATTCGGCACAAGTGCAGAGATCATTCAGCAAGAATTCGCCATGTGAACAGTTTGCAAGGTGAATGTTATTTTAAGTCTTCTTGGAAGTTTTTTCAGTGTAGAAACAGTTTGTTTTCTGCAAATTATAGTTTTTTTTCTACAAATTTTAAGAATTTGCATCTTGACTCAGTCAGTTTTAGCAACGATCGATCAGTGAATTCAAGAGACAATTTATCATTTTGTGAAAAGATCAATTTGATGAAATCAGGAAGATTTCAGTTATTCAAGGGTGGAAGAGTGAAGAATCAGTCTCCTCATCTTCAGTTTCAGTAATCAGAGAGCTTTTGTGGGTCCAAAAGCTTCCCATTTGGGAGGTGTGATTAGGTGATCATGTCCTAATTGGAAAAATGCTCAAAATTTTATTTGCTCGGAATTGGTTCAAACCAGAACGACAGGAAAGATCTCGTCAAAACGATCCTGTAGCCATGAACGACACTCAAATCAGTTACCGTATGAAGAAGTTATTGCATTTTGAAATCGCCCAATAACCTCCAATGTTGAATGGGTATTCATAAATTTATGTGTTGGAAAATTTTTATTTTAATTAAGGTTTAATTAATAATTTAAGTTATATATATATATATAACCTTATTTAAAATAAATTAATATCACACATTTATTTTAATTCAAATTATAAAAACCCAAAATGAAAAGGTTAATGTCAAATGAAACGTGGTTATGTTTCTTAAAAAAAAAAAAAAAAACAAAGGTTCACGTGGCTTTGTTATAGTGGAAGCGGAGTTTTAAAAGGGGTTAGGGCTAGCCCCTTCCCCCTAATCATGTGGCCATAATGTAATGGACCAGCGGCTTATACCACCGACGAGAGTTCAAACAAACAGCCAACGGTTAATCAGATAGTGTGGGTTAAGAGCGGTCGTTCTCATGTTTAAAGGCGGTGGCTTCGGAAGACTTTAATGCCACGGTTAACGATAATTGTTGGCACCAACAATTTTTGCAATGGGTGCGGTCACATGCCCTGAAACATTTAATGTAACCACAGTTAACCGGCAGTTAAAACGGTGGAGTCCGCCCAAATCTGGCGCCACCCCTAAATTAACGGAGCTAACTGCAGTTCCACCAAATTTGGTAGAGATTTTCAAGGGCAAACTGGGAAAAACTTCTGTTGGACATAACTTTTGCTAGGAAAGTCCATTTGGAGCGAATTTTTTGTTTTTTTTTTTTGGGTAATTGGAGCATTCCAAAGCCACTACAGTAGGTTGCAGAGCCATTAGAGCATTTCTTCAGGTGTTTTATCAGCGAGAGAGCTTGAAGAGCCACCAGGGCTTGGGGATTGGAGAGCTGTATTGGATTATAGTTATCCATTGGAGGTGAAACTATAGTCATTTCTTACTGTTTTCTGCACTCTAAACTCAATTATGCAGCTATTTTCTCTTATTTAGGCTTTCTACACATTGTATAACCATTTTCTGAGCATAATAAGAGCAAGGAAATGCCCATTTGGGGGCCTTGGACCTGGAAAATGTAGCCCAGGAGGGGTGAACTGCCTTATCATATGCTGAGTTATATTCTGTGATTTATTTTCTACTTATTTCCATAGTTAAATATGTTAAACAGTAAAAAAAAATAAGCCTCCTACATACAAAAAGACTCATAAACTCATCAAAGTCACTTTTTTCCAATTGCAAAACACATTTAAAAGCTTGCATACATATGTTAATGGATAATGAATACTTGCACCAGCAAACAAGTAGTTTCATTTCTAGATCATTAGTGATTACTTCTATTATTTCTTTAGGTAGAGTCTATAAAGGGCTAGGTAGCTTCAGGAGCTCATCCTTTCTTTGAAAGGTGACATATCCTGTAAATGCCCTTATAGTCCATCTCTGTATTAGAAATAAGAATTTCTCACATTCATATCAAGAAACTAGACCATGTAGCAGGAGGGGTGCTATCCCAGACAGGGAAACCAACACTAAACATAAGTACCCATAAACTAAGCATACTGTGTTGAAATTAAGTAGACAAAAAAATTGAAATTGAGTTGTAACTAACAAAAGAAAGAGGCACTCTGGCGCTATTCTTTCTGGTGTTTTTCATTCTAAATTTCTTCTGGAGGTGGCTTTTCCACAATGAAACAACCGTAATTTGAGAGTTCGTCTTCCGGCTTGGGCAGCTAGGGAGTCTGCTCTGGCGTGGAGGCTGAGCATGCACCCAAGGCTGCCTCGTTGTCATCCCCTGCTGAGTTGTTGCTGTTGTCGCTACCCGAAGAATTCACCGCAGACTTGGTGGGTAGAGCCATAGATTTTCTGGGCTGTTGAAGGATGGACAACGACATTGTTGATTTGCACAGTCTTTTCCTTGACCCCAAGCTAGAAGAGCTAGAAGGGGCTTCAGGAATGCGCAGGGAGATGAGGGTCAACATTCTTTGCTAGTATGGAGCTTCAGACGAATTCACATTGAGGGTGAATTCCACTGGGAAATCCTCACAGATAGGGAGCAGAGGATGGGAAGGTTGGCCTCAGCCTCTGCCTCAGCGACATCTCATGCGATGGTAGTGTGGCATTGAGTAGTCGAAGTTCAAATAAGGAGAAGGAGCACTGGGAGGATTGTTGACAGAGAGGTGGCAAGAGGCCTTGAGCGGGTGGGCTAACAGAGAATGAAGGGAAGAGCGCGCAGCAGAGAAGCCGACTAGATGAACAGAGAGATGGAGAAAAAAAAATGAGGGAGGAGCAACGCCATTACCTATGAAATACAACAGTATTCGGTGGCAAGGATAGTCATTAATGCACTTGGAGCAGGTGACATGAAGGTGAGTAATGGCACCAGGTTGGGCGACTGCAGATTTAACGACGTCCTCGCCTGAGCCATGCACTGCCAGGGCCATGTGGCTATGACAACTGCCCTGTGGAGGAGGAGCCATGTAACAATTGGAGCCTCGATTAAACACCTGCATCTGGGGTTCATGGATATATTTATTGTGTTCAATTGGCCACCACATTTTTGTTTAGATCCTTGAATTTTTACCCCCAACCATGTGTGATTTTGGACTTGCTATGCCTTTAAGTTTTAGACTATATATTTTGATAAACCTGATAGTGCCTCTAGCTACTATTTTTTCTAATGACATTTACTACACAACCTTTTTTTTTTACTTGAGGAATAAAAAATTGAGCCATTTTCATACTTGCATGACATGAGTCAATTCCAACCACTACCACTATAACCTCTAGGTGCCTACGTATGCTCCTTTCTCAAACATGGGTAAATTGGGGATATTTGAACCTCAAACCTATTGTTACATAACATTTCATTTTCACTGCCATTTCCAATTGAACTACCCCCGAGGGCTAAAAAAAACCCTTTCTTTTATATAAAATGCATATACATAATATTTTTTTTTAAATAATTGTTGAAAAAACAACAACAACAACAACAAAAACCGAAGAAAGATTTTTAAAGAAAAAGGCTATACACACAATGGGATTTATTTGTTATTTTTCATTGCATATAGAATTCATCCACCACCCACACCTTTTATGTCGAATAAGAGTCAAAAAATGGAAAATAGTATAAAAACCTATATAATATAACAAACCTATTATGGAAAATTGTTAGGAATTTAATGAAATAGGGAAGTTGGTGGATGTCTCCATTTCCCTTGAGGCACCATTATGTTAAACGTTAGGGAGAACATAGAGGAAATTTTAGCTCCTTATTAATGTGATTAGGTATAAATATTTGAATAGTTTTGTATTGTTAATTAGTTTAAAGTTACATATTAGCTCAAATTATTTTAGTTCAAAATCGTTTGTAATTTATTATAAGTGTACTAAGATAATAAAAGGAGAATGTGAATAATTAGGAAAATGAAGCATAGTTATAAGGAAACATGTGGTGGATAGAAGTCTCTTTCATTTAAGTTTATCAAGTTACTAAGCTTCATGGGTTTTTTTTAATGTTCATGTCAGCCATTCACTGGAAAAAAAAAATCTATTATAATTTAGTAGGTCACATGTTCATCTTGATTTGCTTTCTTGTCAAGCTATAAACCATTACCTTCTAATTCATTCTTGTTGCATCACATTGTTAGCTATTAAAGGTGATTTTTTAAATAATCTTATTGATGGTTAGGTGCAAGTATTATGTCATGTTAACATAGTAAATACCTCTATTCATGATTTCTTAGACGAAAGGTTCGTATGTGGCATGTTGGAGCAACATTTTTTTTCCCAAGGAAAATCTCATAGGGAAATCTAAGGGATGTTTCTTCACATCCTTGAATTGAATCCCTAGTAAACCCATAGACATAGAATAGTGCGCCTCACCAAGAGGGATTTGAATGAGGTACTACCTAGCATTGAATTATCCAAATGCCCAACAACATTGGCAAGAACAAGTTATCCTAACCCATAGGATGTTATGTCTATCCATTGAATATCTAAAACAAAGTACTTGCCTATTGCTTGTGTTAACAGTAAATAATTTTAATTTTTTTTAATCATTTTATTCCCTATTAAATATTTTAAATGTGTGATCTATACAAACAAGGATAGTGGTGGAGATCACCCACAATTCTAATAGAAGATGGTATATTAAATTTAATGTATGCTTTGTAAACTATTAATATAATATTTTAATTTTAGAAGTAAATTATGATCATAAATAAGAGGCACATTTTATTGTTATAAGGCATATTTTTCTTGTTTATCTATAACAAGTTATTATTTGGTAAAAATGTTTCCTTCAAATATTAATAATGTTATTGAATTATGTTAAGCAAAAACTAAAACATTATCAAAACATTTAAATGCATCATACACACACAACATAATGTCATGGTCATAAGCCTCTTCAAGCCAATGAGACATTCCCCCATAATATATCGATAATGTGTGTGGGGATTCTTGAAAGCCACTAAAATAAAAGGCTCACAATTTAGTAACTCTAAGCCTACAAGTTACCCATAATAGGAGGTTGATGGTTAAGGAACATAAACTGCATCACTCTAGCATTGGAGTTGACAATATGACCATCTTTGAACAACCCATATTTTACATACATATTTTTCACTAGCCATGACTTTATGAAATATCTATGAGAAAAATCATATAAGGAAATTCATGAACTAATGAATCAAAGAGCTCAACCACCATAACAACCATGAAACCATTGTCATAGTAGCCCCATTAGCATACTAACAACCTTGATTTAGTAACCAATTAGTGTTATGAAGTTACCCACAACATAAACCCAACTCGAGAAACTCTTTGAAGGCATCTCAACTTCACTCTACACCTGAGCACAACCATCATTTCACTTTGTGTAGCCAATGACAAGTTTTTTTTTTCCTTATGGGAGAAATACTAGCGAAGTTGAGATAGGGGATGCATAGTTCAAATGAAGAATGCAAAGACCAAGCTCCTCATTCCTATCTCTATCCATTTGATTACTTGCTTATGCATATGTCCCTTAGGTCAACTTTTTTAAAAAATTATAAGAAAGAGATTTCGAAAGATTTTTTTTCACTAGAAAGTGACATTTAAATACCAAATAAATAACTATCACTTATACTTGTTAAAGGTCAACATATTGAAGTTATACAAATTATATTTATTTTTTAAATTAACTACTCTCTCAAAATTCTAAATTCAAAAAATCAAATAAATAATGTCAAAATTATGACATTTATTTAATAAACTACATACAAATACAATCTAAAAAATAATAATCTATTAGTAGATATATTCAATAGTTTAAAAATAGCATTACTATTTTTTTTTTATTAACATAAAAAATAAAATCATCTCTCTACATAAATATTAAAGTCATTCTATATATATATATATATATATATGAGAACTGATAATGTCCATTAACTATTAAAAATATCAAACACACATATATATTTTATTGGAATGACCAAGGGATTTAAATCTTAAATTTCATTATTTTCATAATATTTCATAACAAAATTATTATGAAGTATGAATAGAAGTGGTCGTGGATTAATGACTTACTTAACGCAGTTAATCCCAAAAATGATATCTAACATAATTATTGCCAATTAA
The DNA here is from genome assembly GCA_034641835.2 of Pinus albicaulis. NCBI lineage: Eukaryota > Viridiplantae > Streptophyta > Pinopsida > Pinales > Pinaceae > Pinus > Pinus albicaulis. Next base: position 329,838,615 of record CM076575.1, on the reverse strand, counting down.
ATTATTATGTGGTATATAAATAAAAAGATTTTTATTCTATATATATTATAAAAATAAATTTATAATATAAAATAATAAGTATCCTTTAAATATGAATATATAAATTCAAAATATATAAAAATAGTTTATAATAAAAAATTATAATTTTATCATCAATATAATGAATTAGGAGTTTAAATATATTAAAAACTAAAATAATATTTTATATTTAAAACATGAAAGTTTATATATATATATATATTCAAAATATTAAAAATAAATCATCTAACAAAAGTTTGAAACTAACATTTTTGATGAACATGATCGAAGCTATCGAGATAATTCTTTGAGACTTTAACATCTGAAAAACGATCGAGCTTTTTATAATTATGTAACTACCCTCTTTAACATTAAGTTCTTGAAAATGATCTAGCTTTTTTATAATTATGGAATCTCCTTCAGCATTTTCAAAATATCAATAACGATGTCGAGTCATCAACTTGACGTGGAATCGATCTCTCTTGGCACGAAATTTCAAGAATCTATGCTTGATGGCTAAGAAATCACAAAAAAACATGACCGTTGTCGAGATAAAATCCAGAGGAAAAAGATGACAGGGCAGAGTCTTTATATCTTACTCTCTGGTTCTAACGTTGATTATGCTTCCTCTGCTTTTCTCTGATCTCCCGTGAGGTGGTAGACTGGGGTATTGTGTAATGATTGAATGTGTGGAGCGCTCCGTATGTTTGGGTGTATTGTGTGATGATTGAACGCTTGTAGTTTGTGTGAAATTAACCACCGTGGTGAGTCACAAGAGAGCAGAGAGGCAAAAATTTCTTACACAGATCTTTTGGTGAATCAAATTGGCCAACGTAATCTCCATTCCTTTTCTAAATGGATGAATGAGGTGAGGGAGATCTGCCTTTCAGTTTCTTCATATTATAACAATAATTGAAAATTTTAATTTCTCTGATTTTGGTTTCAATAATTCATTGGTTATTTCTATATGTTTCTGCACTAATGGTTTTTCTTTTTTCATTTCTTGATTCCAGCGTGAATACTCCTACAGAGCTATATTTGCAAGGTACCTACACGCTTTAGTTTCTTCATATTAACAACAATTGAAATATCTAATCTCTCTGATTTAGGTTTCAATAATTAATTGGTTATTTCTACAAGTTTCTGCACTAATGAATATTTTTTGGTTTATTTTTCATTTTTGGTTGCAGCTTCAAAGAAAGAACACTGGGTACAAAGTTCTGTGTGAATAACCCTACATATCTATATTTGCAAGGTGCCTACCTGTGGGCTTCTGCTTATTTGTGGATTTGATTTCTATGTGAACAACATTCTCTATCTGTTTCCATAATTTATTAGTTATTTTCAAAATTTATGAGCTATGGTGCTCTGTTTGTTCATTTCTTGCTTTCAGCGACTTTCTTAATATGTAGCCTGGAGAAGTCTGTGTGCAAAGGGCGGAGTGAGCACTGTTGCTCTGAAGCATTATCTTTGTAGGTACTTTCCTGATACTTGATTGTAATGCAGTTATCTATTTCCCCATTTAGATTTAGAATGTTTGTTTAACTTGGAAGAAATGAGCAGCTCTTTTAAATTTCTGGTAAAGTGAATATTAGATCTAGCGTTTTCGTTAAACTTTAAATTTCTGGGTTCAGTGAATATAAAGGAATTGGGATAAAGATGAAGTATAATGTTGTAAATTCTTCCTGAAATCAATTCATACGTCAGGTTTAATGTCACTGTGCGATTCCTTTATGAATCATTAGACTACAAAGAGATTTGCAGATACATTGCAAAGGATTTTCTAATTTCTTAACTGTTCTTTCCGGCGTTTCATTTAAAATGTGTCAGACTAGTTTCTTCATATTAACAATAATTGAAATCTCTAATCCCTCTGATTTAGGTTTCAATAATTCATTGGTTATTTCTACAAGTTTCTGCACTAATGATTTTCTCTTGGTTTATTTTTCATTTTTGGTTGCAGCTTCAAAGATAGAACACTGGGTGCAAAGCTCTGTGTGAATAACCCTACATATATATATTTGCAAGGTACCTACCGCTGGGCTTCTGCTTATTTGTGGATTTGATTTCTATGTGAACAACATTCGCTATCTGTTTCCATAATTTTTTAGTTATTTTCAAAATTTATGAACTATGGCGCTCTGTTTGTTCGTTTCTTGCTTTCAGCGACTTTGCTAATATGTAGCGTGGAGAGGTCAGTGTGCAAAGAGCGGAGTGAGCACTGTTGCTCTGAACCACTATCTTTCTGAGGTACTTTCCTGATACTTGATTGTATTGCAGTTATCTATTTCCCTATTTAGATTTAGAATGTTCGTTTAACTTGAAAGAAATGAGCAGCTCTTTTAAAATTTTTTGGTAAAGTGAATATTAGATCTAGAATTTTCGTTGAACTCTAAATTTCTGGTTCAGTGAATATAAAGGAATTGGGATAAAGTTGAGGTATAATGTTGTAAATTCTTCCTGAAATCAATTAATACCTCAGGTTTAAGGTCACTGTGTGATTCCTTTCTGAATCATTAGACTACAAAGAGATTTGCTGATACATTACAAAGGAATTTCTAAATTCTTAACTGTTCTTTCCGGCGTTTCATTTAAAATGTGTCAGACTAGGTAGATAGATTGATTAAGAACAGAGAATTTATATTAGGGATTGCCGCCGCATACTGCAAAACGGGATTGATTGTTGCAGCTCGTAAAACGTTTTAAGCTTGAATACAATAAGTTCACTGATAATCGAGTCAAAACTTCTTTCATAACATGTTTTCCATTTCATGGATTCTTTATCGGCTTAATGAGCTTGCGTGTGCTCTTTATCCCATCAAAGCAGCACTGTGAACTGGGAAATGTTCAATATCGATTTATTCATCCCAAGCCCTGTTTTCTAACAACTCCTTGCTACTTCCACCGCTAGAATGTCGGTCCTCTTCTACTTTCTCTTTCATTTTAGTAGGATCGCCGTCCGTGTTAATGGAGGTTACTTTGTCTGAATCGGCCATCATTTCCCTAATTACCGGTACAGGAAATATCCGACTGCATTGAGCGGCTTTATTGTCCACTGAAATGAGCCGCGGTATTGATAAACAATTTGAGTCAGTTTTTTGTATTCAAGATGCTTGACATCAAGAAACTTTCCTGTATGCTGTTTAAAATTCTGAGGCAACTAGGACATAGGGAAACCCTCTGAAAATCGCCGGCCAGCAATATGTGATTTATAAATTCTGTGAATTCATCCACCGAAGCTTTTAGTTGAGTTTTGGGTTGAGTGTAAATTTTGGATTTCGATTTGGATTGGCCACACCCGGTGAAGGTCCCAGACTATTTTGTTTATTCCTTCTAACCGGGAAAACTAGATGGAATCCTTGCTTGATTTCTTTCAGCTTTGCAACATCCTTGCATTCATTTACAAGCTTGATTATCTTCAAAAATCCCAAAGTCTTCCCGGCAAACAAGAAATTTAAAAAGGCTCTTAGTATTTAAATTTAATCAGATGATACCCAGCTATCCACGTTCCTGAATAACGTGGTGGTGCTATCCCTGTCCTTATCTCTGCGCCTAGATCTGCTTCAAGTCCAAGCGAGTTAGTTTGCAATCCCTAACAACCAAAAAGGGTTTCAACTTGCAGCGTAGTTCAATCCAAGCCAATTTTTTCAGGGAGCAAGAGAAATTGTATGTAAACATTATAATCAAGATGTTCAGGAGATAGTGGAGTTGCCTTCCTTGTCTTGGTTAGTGCAGGTC